>JANAVB010032618.1:12810123-13218908 GCA_029216955.1 Iris pallida | reverse complement strand
CGATTTAAGGTTAGGGTTTTTACTTCCTTTCTTCTCTGGTGTTGTGATGGTGGGTGTGTTGTGGTGGTGGTTGGACGAGAGTCGAGGAGGGTTGGCGGAGTGACGGTGGTGGTGGTTGTAATGGTGGTGGGGGTGTTGAATTTAGAGGTGGCGGCCACGTGGTGGTATTGTCAGAGTACATGGATGGGCGACGGAGTTTTAGGGTTGTGGTGGTGTTGGTCGCATAGGCGGAGGTGGTTTGGGGGTCGAATATTCGAATGTGGTGGTAGGACGGTGGTGGTGATGCCAATGCTTTGGTCGAGGTGTCAAGGTGCTGATGGCGATGGTGCCAGAGTCGGGTGGCCGGGGATGAGGAGATGACGTGGTAGAGTTGGGGGTCTCGATAGTGGAAAGGGCTGGGACTGCAGGTGCTCAGATGGGAATTTTGGGTGATAGTGAAGGTAAAGTGGTGGGCGATCGGCACTGGACGGCTCTGCCGGACAGATGGCTGGAGGCAGCGGTCAGGACATGGGTTAGGGTTAGGATTAGAGAATTGATTGTGTCGGGGTGTCCGACACGGAAAAAAAATGTATGTGTAAATTTTGGAATAAGACATTGGAAAGACACCCGAGGTCGGACCCCAGGCCAATCACGGCAGACACGGAAAGGATTGGACACCGACACGATGCACTCACTTTTGCGATAGAAATTTGTGGAAGAATAATTATGGAAAAATAATGGATAAAAAACTTATGGAGGCTTCCCTATTATAGGGTTGAGATAATCCTTAGAAGATAAGGATTTGGATTATTTAAACCCAAAAATAGATAATTTGCTACTTAATTTAAATCAAATTTAAATCTTTTCAATCAATAATAATCCAAATCAAATTTTAATTTAAATCTAGATAATCTAAACTTAAATTAAATATAAATTCTATCTTTAAATTTAAACTATTTAAAGCAAATCCATAAAAATCCAATCAAAGATTTAAATTGCCACAAAATTTTAAAATATATTTTCTAAAAATACATATAATAATAATTTCAAAAATTATTATTATTTAAAATAAACTAATAAAATATTTATAAAATATATGTATGCACGAAGAATTTTTATTTACTATTAATAATTGTTATAAATGAAAGGCTTTTTATAAATAAAATAAATAAAATAATAAACTTGGAAATTTTGGTACGGTTGCTAAAATAATTATTATATATTATTTTGAAACAAAAAATAGAAAAAATGTTTTTTTAAAAATATGTACGCTCGCACATATTCGCACTCGTCGAGCAATTACGAAAACGAAATTTTGCGAGCGACGTACAATGCAACTATGCGACGTACAAATACAAAATAAAAAAAAATCAGTACCAAATTTATAAAAAATAGTAGAAATTTAGGAGTTTTACACTCTAACCTTTGTAATTACTTCTAATTAGTGTCATTTGCATATTAGAGGATGCCCGAGGTGTAGGATAATCCATTATGAGAGATTTGGAACCCATTAGACCCGATTAGGAACTTTGGCATAGGTTTAGTGCCAAATTTGAGGAAAACCCTATACAGACATATTTGGGGTTGTCCCTAGACTAATTAGACCTAATTAGGTTAGTTTGGGTGAGATGAGGCTAGGTACGTGTCCATATTTGGATATGTAGGATCGTTTCGCGAGAAATCTTGAAAATAGACTTTTTCGGGATTTTCGGGTTCCAACACACGGGTGACTTTTTGCACCGACACTAGAATCGACAAGTTAGCACTTAGAATAGGTCCTAATCATTATTTATAACTCGTGGGTAGAGTTTGGGTCGAATTCGGATAGGTTTGGTGCCCGTATCGTACGGTATCGCCAATCGGACACCCTGGGGTCGCCAGAATGGCCATTTGGCCATTCGGGCCTCGTGTCTCATTTTCGCTCGCGTATGCGAGTTAGATTGCTTGTGTGGGGTACGTGTCTAAGCCCTAGTGGGTAGAATTATGAGAATTTGGGTATTCGGATAGGTTTGGGATGTTTGGATATATATTAGTGTTAGTGTATGTTTATATATAGAGAGAGATAAATATATGTATGTATATATACGTGTAGTGTGTGTGTGTGTGTGATTGTGTTGTGAGGAGTATGTGTTGTGTGTGGATGTTAGAGAGTGTGAATAGAGGAGGAGATGTATGTATGTATGTATGTATGTATGTATGTATGTATGTATCTAAGTATGATATATTAGTGTGTGTGGGGTGTTTACGTATATTTTTTGTTTGTGCGTGTTAGAAGTTGTGAGTGTGTTTATGGATGGATAGATAGATAGATAGATAGATAGATAGATAGATAGATAGATAGATATATGTGTGTGTGAGTGTCTATAGGAGAGGTTAGATAAGAGATTTTATGAGAGGTTACATAGGACGTTGTATGTTAGTTGAGTGTTAGTATCATATATGTTAGGATATTGGTAGGTGGGTTGTTAGAAGTTAAGGTAATGTTAGAGGTTATTTAGAGTTAGATAGTGGTAGGTAATGGTTAGATAGATTAGTGTCTTGGTATCTTAGGATATCAAGAGTGGTATCTCAAGGTAAATATGATTTACCTTGGTATGGGCAAGGTAATGTGAATTACCTTAGTAATGGGTAAGGTAAGGTATTTGTGATACCTTCAAGATAAGGTATTGAGATACCAAGTTAAAGTATCAAGATACATGGGTATGGTATTGGGATACCATGGTATAGGTAGAGGTTACCTAGATACTAAGGTAGAGGTAAGTTATAGGTTTACCTTATAGGTAAGGGTTTACCTAGGCTAAGAGATTTATACCTAAACCAAGATATTGGTATCGGGATACCAATAAGGCCAAGATATATGGTATCTTCGTAGGTAAATGCTAGGAATAGGATACCTAGGCTAGAGTTGACCCGTTTGACTATAGTTTACTGTTTTGACTCAAAGTCAACTAAAAGTCAACATTTGACCTAGAATTGACTAGAACTTGACCAGAGTTGACCAGTTGACCAAAAGTCAACTGTAAGTCAACCATTAGCCTAGTTTGACCTATTGGACTAGGAGTTGACTAGTTAACCAAAAGTCCACTGTAAGTCAATCTTTGACCCAGTTTGACCTAGTTTGACTCAGTATGACCTAGTTTGACTTAGTGTGACCTAGTATGACCTAATTTAACTTAGTGCGATCTAGTTTGACTTAGTGTGACCTAGTGTGATATAATTTGACTTAGTTTGACTAAGCTTGACTAGATTTGTATATCATACACTAGAAAGCATGCCAAACACTATTAAACCCTAATTAACTCTTGTATATCTCATATTTAGGTCTGTGACTATCCTCTGAGCCTTGATTCCTATTGACTGCTCAGGACCGCAAGCGAGTACATTCTTTGATAGTTTTATTGTCTTGATATCTGCTATATCTGATACAGTTGTAGTATTTTACTTGATTCTGACACGATGGTACATGAACTAGTATACGTTGGATACGTCAAGAGAGGTTATTTCTGTTTTACCTGGTATATGAGTATATTGTTCGGTCTTGTTTTCTGTACTTGTATAGACATCGATTTGGGAGTGGGCTGGGCCCCTGCTCTTAAATCCCGTGTCATGTTGTGTCATGGTTGGATCCATTATATTACTCAGGAATGGGGAGTTATTAGAGGTTATATGATCAATACCCTCCTATATTTTTGTTACTACTTGCATCATAGCTGTACCGTTGTCTCACGTAGGGTAAAGCCTGACATGTGTTACTACTTGCCTCATGGCTTTCCATTATGGACGGCCTAATTCTTGTTTTCTTGTATTTCCTGACTCATAGCTGGTCAAATGGAAGAGCCTGATCATGTGTCCCAAGTCGATCACATAGCACTCTAATATCTCAAGGTACGATTTATGTTTACATTATACATCAGTTATTACTGTACTGCTCTACATTTCTAATATTTATACCCTGACATGATATCCAGATTTACATATTCTGTTTATACTCCAGTGTTGATATTCCATCTTGTATTTCATTATAACTGTCTCTTATAGAATTGTCAATTCACATGGAACTGCTATTAGCATTGTACTTGCTCATATCCTAACAGGATAACTTCGTTGTGTTTTACAGAAAATTCAGATACAGACTGCCCGACCTTCTAAGGGTTTGGCGTAGATGCAGATTACCACTTGGATTCAGTGGAGCCGGTGCCTTTAGAAGACGCACCACTGGTAGGGATCTAGACTAGTAGACTTGACTGGACTGCGTTCCAGCTTATCTTTTGGCTTGTAGTATATTACTATTTTGGGATATATACATTGTGGTACTCTCTAACTTTTGGTTGTGACTTTGTGACTTGCGTCTATTTCCAGCTTTTCCATTTCTATCATATCTTTATCATTTTGTTCGTATCTTCCTTAGATTCATGTGATTGAGTTTTATATATATATATTATATATATATATATAATATATATATATATATATATATCTGTGTGTGGTGTGTTGTGTGTAGTGTGTACCTGTCATCTCAGCATGGATATATATATATATATATAATATATTATATATATATAATATATATATATATAATATTGTTGATGTTAGATTTTATAGACGACCCATACAGCATTCTACCGCTGATACTGCAACGTAGGCTGGACGTACCCACGTGCTCGTGCCCCTAAACAGGGTGCGGGTCATGACAAAAAACCATCCCCAAGGTCGATCTGCTCGACTTCGTCTTCGGTAGGGGGTTCTCGCAATTCAAACGGAGACTCCTAGTGTGCGCCTAGGCGTTGAGCCCAGGTTTTTATTCGAAGAAATCTCCTGTTTGATCGTCATCTTTATCTTCTGAAGGATGTACGGATGTCATGTTGGCTGAAAACACTTTCCTAAAGACTGAGTCGACGCTGGCGTTGGAGTCCCAAGTTGAAGTTTAAGATGAGTGAGAATGTATGACATCCTTTGCTTCTAATTCTTCTGGAGTTGTTAGAGGCATGATATAGCCTACCCCCCATCGGGTATGGTGATAGTAGTCTTGCGGCTTCCCGGTTGGCACCAAAATTCGTAGGAAAAGGTGTCGACCTTTGCCATAGTTCAGACCTTGGCCGCTCTTCAAGTTGTAACCCATCTTTTGGTTGAGATACTTGGCTCGATCGTTGTACCAGTAGATTTACATTATGCCGGTGTCGGGTCCTGGCTCTGTTGGTGGGAGGTCTTGGTGACGCTCGACTTTGCCAAAGATAATGGGCTTCTCGTCCTTATTTTGAGGTAGGACTATATAACAGACTCCTTGATACAGGACGACTCGATTTGTATGACTCACAGTCATTATTTGTGTTTGCAACTACTGTAAAGCATTATCTAGAGTGTACATGGTATTCCAATATGGAAGATAAGAATAATTGAAAGACACTCTATTATTGATAAATATAGGATCTTGTCCAGAGGTATTACCTCATCGAGGGATGGGGCATTGACATTAGCCGATATGTACTCTCCAAGCTCTTTGTCAGTGAGAACTGAAGCAGCCTTGGGAGGTCAGGAGAGTTTTTCGGGAGCTTGGCCCGTGCTGGCTCTTGGGATGTGCTGAGAAGGACGTCGAGGTCTTCTCTTGTGGCCTGATGGGTGCCGACAACTGAGGAGGCTTGCCTTTGAGCCGCACCTTGAGGGAGCCTCGGTTGGTGTGCCGAAAGCTGGAGCCTTTTACCGTAGATTGGCTACGAAGGGAGCCGCCACTTGAGGGGGCTTTCCTTTGAGGCGTATCTTCAATGGAGCTTCATTGGGTGTAGTGCCCGGAGAAGATGGCGCCTTCCCGCGGAGTTTAACTACCATAGGGGCCGATGTTTGAGGCGGTCTCCCTTTGAGTCGCACTTTTAAGGGAGCATTGACTATCATGTCCACCTCTGAGTCAGCTTCGACCTCAGCTTCTGCCTCGTCATCAGTGTCATTGGCTTTATCTTCGAGATGAATTGATTTGTATAGATTAGCATCGGTGAAGAAGGCTTCAATCCCTCTGAAGGGATCGATATCAGCAAACTCTGTTCGGATGATGTCGCTGGTGGATACATATTTCATACATTGATGGAGGGTGGATGGCACCACCATGTATTCATGTATCCATGGCCATCCCAACATGATGTTGTAGTTGACGTCTGCATCCATAATATAGCAAGTACCTTGGTCTGGAGATCGCCGATGTGACACTTCAAGCAGATCTTCCCCAGCGGCTCACTCTTACTGGCGTTGAAGCCACTGATGGTAGTGTAAGACGCTGTCAGGCAATGCATCGGGATCCCTAACGTCTGAAGTAGAGTTCGGGGGATGATGCTGAGAGAAGACCCAGGGTCAATTTGCATTTGATCCACCTTGATGGCATCGACATACCCTGTATAATACAGGGGTCTGTTGCATCTATTGTTCTTGAACAGCATATCCTATTGAGTGAATGTGATGTTGGGGATTATCTACCCCATATTATGGCAGTGCAAACATGCTATCGGATCGTCATCAGGCTGCTTGACCTGACTGATGAAAGACTCGGCGTCCTTCAGGGCTTCATAGAGAGCCTTCCGAGTATCTTTGGATAGGCGGAGGAGCTCGAATAGGGAAAGACGTACTGGAGTACTGGCCAATTGTGCCAATATGTCGAAGTTGTGGGGCTCGGTTAACCCGGAGTGTTGTCTTTTCGAAGAGGCTTATCGAAGCGGGCCTCCTTCTGCTTTTTGTTTATCAGCTGCAGAAGGTTGAATAAACCTTCTCCTTGGACATCTGTGGTGATGATAGGAGGCATCACTTCGGACGGAACCTCCTCTGGTTGGGCGTTCTGCTGTGAACGTGTTTGTACGGGTAGTGCTTCCTCAAGGGAGGAAGTCACCATTCGGCAAGACTTGGTCTTCTTATCTTTGTTTTTGGAGGTAAAAGGTACCCCCGGTTAAGTCAGCTCTGGAACGAGATCCGGGTGAACCCACATGATCTCTCCCTTGGATGTTATGAGTGGTGTGAGCCCACCCACGTTGTCATGGGTTGGTGGAAGGTTGACTACTTCCATTGTCGCCTTTGGGATGGGGACGACGCCATCTTGAACCGTGGTAGGGGTAAAGTGCCGAATTGGAGCGACACCATATTGGCTGAGACTATCTTTTCCTCGTAATCGACTGAGATGACGTTCGTATTGATCATGCGCTGTATGTAGTCTTTGAGGCTGTAGAAGTCTTTAGTTGGATGTCCAATGAACCGATGGTAGTGACAATACCTTGGGTTGCTGACTCTGCCTACTTCGTCAGGACGCTTGGGATCAGGTAATTTGATTTTGTCACCCTGCTTCAGCATCTCGAAGAGCTGTAAGGTATCCTCATCGTGGAAGGAGTAGACCATCTTCAGACATAGTACGGTAGAAGGCCTCTGGATAGGACCCTGCATGCTGTTAGACGCATTGACAGTCAACGCCTGCTTCCCTTTCACTTTGCGGCTGCTACTGCTAGTCGCAGGACGTTTCCTTTTGTCATCAAAGGTGGAGAAGTTAACCCCCAGAAGGCGAGCGTTATACGCCTTCTTCTCAGCAGCTTCGGCTTCAATGATCAACGAACTCCAATTGGGCCGGGGAGTGGAGTTGAGCCAGAGCTTGATCGCGGGGGATCATGTTTATGCTATAGGAGTCGATAAGTGCATGTTCCGGCATGTCTGAAGGCAACCTTAGGTATGCTTGTCGGAAATGCTGGATGAATTTTCAAACTGTCTCCTTCTTTGTTTGTCGTACTTCTATTAGAGACGACATGTTCATGTCTCTACCTCCGTCGTAGAACCGATCGAGGAAGAGGCATGTCAAATCATCAAAGGATGATATGGAGTTTTTAGGGAGACTGCAGTACCAGTCGTAGGCGACTCCCTTCAGAGCCCCGATAAACAGGCTCGTGAGCAAGGTGTCTTCTTTTGGAAGATGCCCCGTCTGAGACTGAAAGTAGGTCATGTACCGACGAGGAGAGTCCTTCTCGTCGTATGGCATCAGTGTATGTGGTTTATACTTGGGGGGATAAACTACTTTGTTCTACTTAAGAGGGTAGGGTTGAGGAAGCCCCAACTTCTGACGTTCTTTCTGCCTGTTTCGGGCCTCGAAGCGTTCACGCAAGTCCCTGATCATCTTGGCCAAGTCTTTTGTCGTTCTGGGAGCAGGTGAAGGCGGTATGGCCTGAAGTTGGATATTGGAAGGAGCTGACGCTCGTGGTGCAGTATGGTGCTCCATCCCTGAAGATACCCATTGAGGGGGTATAGTCGATTCTCTGTTGGCCCGTGGATCGGGGCTATAGAGATAGGTGCCTTTGCCAGAGTGGTTCAAATGTCGAACACCGCCTGGGTCAGGATCTACATGGAGGCAAAAAGAATTTTGAGACTCCCCTCAAGAGTGTCTATGCGCTGCACATTGTCCAGCATTGGAGCGTCAGATTCTCCTTCATCACCACCCCCTGCCATGTAAGCTGTCATAACATGGGTAGAAGTGGATGGATCAGTCGAGGCTTCGCTTTTGACGTCACTTTCCTGTGGAGGTGCTTCTTCTTCTGAGGCCTCGTGTTGGCTACCCCCAGCTACTTCAGGGTCGGTTTGTCGAAGCGCTTCTTCGTCTTCGAGGAAAGGGTTGCCAGAGGCTTGACTACCCCGGCTGTTACTTCTGCCAGGGCTTTGATCCTTGCTCGGGTGCGTTCATACACACCTAGGGATGGGACCACTGTCTTGCTTTTCCTCGGCTGAGTCTTGGAAGCAGAGGCTGAGGAATTGGCAGTTGTCTTTCTAACGGATGAGTGAGAATTAGAGACAACATGACAGGAAGCAATCTTGGGCTCCGCTTCATCTTCGATTGGCACTTTCTTTTCGAGGCGACGTCGGATAGGTGCCGTAGATTATAGTCGCTGAAACACGGACTGCCTCTATGGTGGAGCTGCTGTTTTGTAACAACAGCAGTTGATGGTGACCATAGCATAGGTGTGCCCTACGAGGGACATATTATGATTATTGATCAGCTCTCCTGATCTACGTTTGTGACTGATCACATTACATAAATCATGATAGAAGAGTTTTACTTTAATACCCCTATTAGGCACATGGCAAAGCCAAGCACCAGGATGGTCATGTGAATATTGTACCCTCTGATCTGGTTCACGCGCATGAGATACGCTCAGATCATTGGTAGAGAAACATCATTTATGGCAACTTGAGTCCACTTCATACGCGTCACCCAGGTGGGTGCATGGACTCAACAACGCAGTTGCCCAGCCAGACTTGGTTCAAAACATAATAGATGCGCCCAAGTAGGACAGAAACTTTGAGAGTCGACTCCTTTCTCGCACAGATGTGCCAGAGTTGACTCGGTACAGCTTACCATCAGCAGCACGCATGATTTTGAGCGCATGCATCTGGTTTGCTGTTGGCCTAGCACGTTCGTGGCGTATAGCCTGTGCTGTCTTAGATTTCTTTGTACTAGTCCCTGAAGACGCATAGTACTCAGAATCCAATTGTGTCTCGCCATGACAATGAGTGAGTCTATTGAAGACAGATATTCTATCCTGTGTATAAGAGCTCATATGCTGGAGATTGGTTGCACCTCTGCTCCGTTGGCGTATCTTCTTCGGCTATAAAAAGACGGTTGGGGAATACAGTCAATACTGCGTTTCCCAGATTGACGCACGACACCAGTGGGCACATCCTTGTTGTTGAGAGCGTCAGCAGGAAAGGCTAGCTGCGGTGGCGTATCCCTTTCAGTGATAGTGCCAGGCGCATCGGCCTTGCGCACCCAGACTTGGCGAGTCTTCTTCGGCTTTGGCAGTCGCTTTGAAGGAATCGTGCTGCCTTTAGAGATGAACTCCTCATATGCCTGTTGATTGAGGTGCACCACAAGTATTTTGTAGGAGGAGCCGAGTTTGATGTCGTCAGATTGTGACACAACTTTCTCGTTGGAAGAGAAAGAGGTCTCCAGCAGAGTCGCCAGCTTGTTTGCATCGAAAATATGACAAGATTTTGTTGATTAAAACTTTGGTATTTCAATTACAAATAGAACAGTATACGGTGTAGGACTTAGACATAGTCCTAGGAGTACACTTTTGTTTTTATCTGGGAACTGTGTCGATGGAGCGAGTGATAATGCATTGAATCCGTTGACGATCTGACGACGATCTTGAACCCTCCGAAGGTCTGGGTTGCTCTGGATGCCAGAGCATTGCTAGAAGAAGCGGACGTTAAGTCTCTTTTGGCCTCTGTCTGTGGATGTACTTTTCTCTGTGTGTATATGTCCGTCCTTATCTGTGTGTATGGTATGAAGGAGTGATCCTTCTATTTATAGATAGCAGACGAGCTGCTTATGCGCGTATATATCGGATCTGCCTGGACATGGCAACTCCACGTGGCTGATGCTGGCGAGGGCATATGGTTGATGCGCCCTAGATTGAAGCTGAATCTGCTGAACTGCTGCGCTGGGCTGCGATGGAGCTGACACGTGGCAGTCGTAGAGATTTGGTTGTTGCTAAGATCTTGGGCGGTTAGCACCCATTCTTTGAATAAAACTGAGTCAAGGGATGCGTGGCGTATGCATGTAGCTCAGAGATCTCGATTTTGGAGGAGAGTGATCTGTAGGGGTGCGCCAAGTATCCGGCGCATGGAGCCGACTTAGTCTATGAGTTTTAGGCATCATAGATGAGTATGGGCGCGTGGCTTTTGAGGCGCATGCAAAACTTCGCATCAGGGTGCGCCTAGGATCAGGCACAGAGGAGGTGACTTGGTCTCATGACCTTTAGGAGCCATGAGCAAGTCCAGGCGCATGGCTTTCAACGCGCATGCATAGCCTAGTCTTCTGTTGCTTGGGATTAAAAGCAAACCGGGGGCACATGACCACTTGGGCACATGTCATCTTCTGGACGCATGGCCATGAGGTGTTTACGAATGATCTGTCTGCCACGTTGTCGATCCCAGGTGTCATGATGGTGCTGACATCAGTGGCATTTCGTTTTCTACACAACTAATTAGACGGCTCTTGGAATGCATTGTCGCCTTTGTCTTTCAGCATTAAATGTTTGATGGAGAGGGTTGCATTGGTTAGTGCCAATCTGGGCGCATAGCTAGGCCTACTGGGCACATCTATGGGGAGCTCATGATATCGACGGCGCATTTACCCATGTGTCGTATCCTCTTTGGCCCGCCTATTGGGTTCTTCGAGGTGTTAATTGTTTCCTTGACTTAGCCGATTACGAGACGACGGATGCATTTTCTATTTAATACAAACTAATTGTATAAAATTTGGAACGTTGGCCATTTGGCACTCGGGTGTAGGCTGTCCGTGCTTATAAATAGCCGCATAAGGAAAAAATTTGCTTTCATTCTTCATTTCGATATAAGGATGAACTTGGCTGGAGCTCCACCTTGGTGAACTATTGAACTCGAGCTCTTTTCGAGGGTGAAAATGCACTACCCCAGTCTTTCCATCGTTCTGAGCTTCCGGGATAGTGTCTATTTCATCCAAACATCGGGATCGTCGAGTTCCGACACAGGCCGATGGTGCCTGTTGTATCCAAAGATCAGGGCGGCCGCACTCTATCTTTCGTTATGCTGGCAGAGCCATAGGTTGCCGAGTGTGCCTGTTATTTTCGAAGATTGGGGCCTCATGCCATGATCTTTATCGACCTAGAAGAGCTCCTCCTCCTGCTACATAAGGGCTGATTGGTGCTGATGAGAGAGAGTGATTCGCTCTGACTATGCACGGAGATGCACATACGTTGAGATGCTGGAATGATGCGCTTTACAGATGATGTGCCTTATAGATGATGCGCCTAGCAGGGGGCATATGGCAGTTTCTACGCCTGGCTGTAGCTTTAGGATCTTTTTTTTTGTAGAATTTCTCCTTTGTAAAGTCTTTCATTAGACATGTAATAAACTTTCATATGAAATAAAAGTCTTCTTTTGAATGTCTTTAAATTTGCACTTTTCTTTACTGTGCCAAGTATTTGTTTGAGCTTCCTGGCACATTTGAGTTGGTCGTATGGTTGGGTTGAGCGCATAGGAATTATGGCCTATAGATGTGTCTAAAATTCCATGCTTCTATAATCCCTAATTAATCTCTATGTTTCCATCAATCTATCCAGATGACAGCTATGACCCGAGCACGTCGCTTGAGAGAGGCACAGATGGCAGCTGAGGAGTAGTGGTACCTCCTGCTGCTGAGGAGGTAGTGCTTCCTCCTGTTGCTGAGGAGGTAGTGGTACCTAAAACAGAGATGAAGGTCAAGGAAGAACTTCCTCCTACTATTAAGAAGAAAGTGATTCCTAAAGCTGAGATAGCTGTGAAGGAGGAGGTGGCACCAGAAGACAGTTACACCGGGAGTTCCAGTCATACAGCTCCTACGGATATTGATCTTTCTGGCGTGGATCCTACTTATGCGCAGTGGCTGAGGAGGGAGATCTCTCTGCGCCTGCGTAGAGGGTAGAGCAGTATGATATGACTTTTGACCAAATTTGTTTCCGGTAAACTTATTTTTGGGTTAGACTTGGATGTTTTTACAACTCTTGATGTTTCTTATTTTCTAGACATGATTATTATCTAGACTTGGATGTTTTTGGATGCTATAATCTGGACTTGGTTATTATCTAGAAATTCAATGGAAGGTTGCTCCGGATCTATTTTTATGAACTGTGATATGTTAAATGCATGATTATTATCTAGAAATTCAATGGAGGGTTGTTCCGGGTCTATTTTTATAAACAGTGATATGTTAAATGCATGGTTATTATCTTTTTCTATCAGGTATGGCAGGACGCAGAGGATCGTACCACCATAGTGGTAGAGGAGTATCCCGTGGAGGTAAATGTTCCACCGGTGGACGGAGTGGTACTCCATTAGTGGATGACGGTGCCGGTCCCTCGTCTCCTAGTACTCCAGTGTACCAGCTACTCAGATCTCCGTCTGCGTCGACGGTACATGGCAGTAATCTTGGTATGGACAGTTCCAGGCCTGAATCTATCCCGTCTAGCAGCATTTCTCCTATGAACGGTACTATGGAGATGGAGGAGCAGATGGAGGAGGTCGCACCTACGCCGTCTCCATATGATCCTAGCGATCCCCTATGCGCCCCTCTGGACGAGACGAGGATGGAGATTTGGTACGACGGGCCTACAAAGTAAGTTAATTAGTTAACATTTATATATACTTATATCTATATATAAATGAATTTAATTATCGTTGTGTAGATATCGTCCCCCGTCAGTTCATAGGGCATTGGGGCTATTTCTGAGGTCCAACTATGGGGGCCCTTGGATCAACTACTCGTATGCCTCAGACGAGAGGAAGGCATTCTGGTTTGCCCACTTAAAGGTAACTAAAGTATATTGTTTTTAGTATAAATCATATTTTATGCATATTGTATAGCTAACTAATTTAATTCTTGTAGAAAATATATTTTTATCCACCACATCGAGCTGAGACGATTGAGAAGCAATTTTCTGCCGTTGCCGCCAAGTTTATCCGGGATGCGATCGACGACCGAAAGGCTCAAGACCGTTCCTAAAAAGGGATCCAAGGTTGGATCACGTCCGAGCAGTGGACTGCCATGAAGGCTAGATTCGACGCTCCTAGATACAAGGAATGGTCGAAGAAGGCGAAGGTGGCTAGGACGAGGGCAGGGAAGTGGTGTGGTGGCTCGATTCCCATGACAGAACATTTTCGTCGTCTGGTACGTGTTTTACTGTAATATATTATTTTAATGAAAGAAGTAATAAAATGTTTAATTTTAATGAAAAATATTTTATTATAACAGGTAAAGAATGGTACGAACCCCATCACGGTGACGGTCTTCCTGGCTACCCATCGGAAGGACAGAAAGCTCATCGATGATCGAGCCATGCAGAGCTATGTAAGTATTACTTTACATGTCACTAACTTTATTATAACTTAAGAAATATGCAAATATATCCATAGACGTGGAACAACTAGGTTGGTAGTAAATATTATGCTTATCGAGATGCGTAGTTTTCTAGGATGAGTATCTTAGGCTACAGCGTGAGCATACTAGTACATTTACGGAGGGAGGGCTTATAATTCCTCGCAGTCCCCTCCGACTTGGACGATGGACGAGCTCTCGATGACCGCCGCTGGTGGTCTTCAGATGGCTACGTATTACGGCATGGGATCCTACGGTGCCTTTGTGGCGACGAAGTCATCCAGAGCCTCCTCTGCCAGTGTATATTCCCCACAGCCCTCAGAGGAGTCGGTCCGACTGGGGAAACTCTATCGCCAGCTTACTGAGCTGCGTGACGAGCTCTTATGGAGGATGGAGGAGCAGCTCCAGTCTCAGCCGCATACGGACGATGTGGCCCTTACCGCACGATTTGATATGCTCGAGCGCACCATTAGGAAGACGGGCGAGAGGATGGATCGTGGCGTTCAGGCGGTACAGGAGAGGACGGATCTTGTCGTTCATGTGTTGCATGGGATGCAGGCGGCCATTGGCGAGCAGGTTTTGAGGCTGGAGGTTGTTATGGATTCCACCAACTCCAGACTGCGGGCCATGGAACAGACACTTCCTGGTCGTGCTTCGGCATCCACACCGACTACAGCGGCTCTACTGCCTCTTCTTCCTTCTACTGATGGATCGTCACCTGTGATGCTGACCCTGAAGCAGTATAGGTTCCTGGTGTCCCAGATGCAGGCACTGCCTACTCCTCCTCCTTCTCCTCATCCTGACCAGGCGTAGTCCTTTATTGGACTTGTTTTCATTTGTTGTGTTGGTGACCCATTGTTGGATCTTTATGTATTTGTTGGTGACCCATTTTTTGGTCATTATGTATTTATTTTATCCCGGGTATGACTATTTATGTTATGTTATGTTGAATATTATCAGATACACTTTTGATAGTCGTTCGGTAGTGGATTTGTATCCACCTGGCTATTTCTTGTCTTTCTGATCGTTCGATTCTATTTATTTGATTATTGGTAGTGCATTATTATTATTTGTCTATATGTTGGTTTACCGGTGTTGAGTGTTCTACCGAAGGGGTGGACGAACCCAGGGAATTTTACGAAGGGTTGCTCCGGGTCTATTATTTGCAAATTGAAACTCTAAATACAGGTACAATATTTTTAATGTTACTGTTATTTTTGTGAAATGCATACTGCATTCATTTTTTTACATTTTTTTAGAATTAAAGACATTTAGCGATGCTTAGCGACGGTCAGCGACGCATACATACGTCACTAGAACGTCGTAAAACTGAGAAACAGAACGTCGCAGAAAGTCGTAGAACGTCGCAGATACGTTGCCGTGGCAAACTGTACAAGTTAGCAAATCTAGTATCCGAACGTCGGTATTCAAGTATCGTAACGTCGCAACAATGATGACATGGCAACCAAAAATTGCCAGATGTAGAGTCAAAAAATGTCGCTAATCTCTGACTGTAACGTCGATAAAACCTGAATGGACAGCGACAATCAATAACGAAATGTTACGTCGCTAATTAGTAACGTTTTTGTCGGTAAACGTCGCTAAATCTAGCGACGTCGAGCGTCGCCGAATGACGTCGCTATAGCGATGTTTTACAAGTTAGCGACCATGAATAACCCGACATGCCCGAAACGTCGCTAAAAATGTTGTTGTCAGAAGTTAGCGACGTTTTTTTGCTGTTTAGCAATGTTGTTAGTCGTCGCTAATATGAGATATTTTGGTAGTGACAGTAGCTTCCATATAATTGGGCTTCCAATTATGGCAAGCCATTTATGATTGGATTTCCCTTAAATATATGGTTGATGCATATTAGAAGTATCCATATATATTGACCTTCCATGTATGGATTACCAAGGGCTTATAAAGGGTGATGGATGCAAGTTGAAAAGCATCTAAAAAAAATAAGAGTGCTTTACAATCTTTGAGAGAGAGAGAGAGAGAGAGAGGATTAAGGACTATTGTGAAGGAGAGATTGCTTCGAATAATTTTTCGACATCTCTTGTTCTTCGGTGTCCGCAATCAAATTTTTTTTCTTTCAAATGAGTTATGGTAATCCGTGTTGGATCGGGAGGAGCTTGTAGAGGATGTATTCTTTTTATTAGTGGAGGTTCTTCAGGGTTAGACTTCGATCATCCCGTGGTTTTTCCAGTTTTTCACATAAAAAATCTTTGTGTCTGTGATTTGTGTTGGCGTTTTTGGTTTGTGTGCTTTGCTCTATTCTCTCGCAGGACTTTCTGGTTTGGGGGAACGATTTCTGCGCTTCATTCCCAACATAGGAGACATGCGCAAAGGTGTAACACTGTTGTATATGGAGAGGCACAACACATGTAATCCATGCTTAAGGCACTTCCACCTCTTTGCTTTGTGTGGTTGTAGTGAAGAATCTAATTCTCACATATTTATTTATTCTAATTGGACATATGGTTTTTGGAACTACATTTTTAGTCTCTTGGGACTCAGAGTTCAGGCCCTTCTCCTTTCAAATTTTTGAGTAATTTGGGATATTCTTCTAATTTGTTTACAAAGAAACTTCTATTTTATTATTCCTTCATGGTTTTGATCTAGTTTGGGAAGAGAGAAATTTAAGAATCTTCAAAATTGTACTTTCAACTGATAAGAAATCTTTATCAAAAAGATTCAATATCATTATCTATTTTGTGTCGAGAAAGCTCAAACGCAAGAAAGTCTAAATGATCGTTTCTTAATAGTCTTCCAAGTTATTTTATTTTCAGTTGGATTACAAACTCGTTGGACAAGACTTTGGTTATGGTGAACCTTAAATCTACCATCAGGGAAGTTCTTTAACGTCATTTTGAGCTTTATATTGTAATACTATATAGTGATATTATTGCACTATGTACTACTTAGATTTTCTTTTATTATAATGAAATTCTGCTAGGTTTTACTTGATCCCATCCATTCTCTCTCAAAAAATAATAATTTATTTTTACTATTAAGATCTAGTTTGATCTAGTTCAAGTACCCTATATGTTTCCTAAGTTATCTATTCCAAATAGGGCTCAATATAAGTAATTGTGTTCTAATTTATGTACATTTTTTATAGAAGTTTATGTAGCACATATTGTTTTGTCTGCAAGCACCAAGACGAAACCAAGAGAAGAAACCAAACAATAATACAAGTAACAAAGTAAAGAACACACCAATATGGTAACGCGGTTCGTCAAAGCCTACGTTTACAGAGTAGCAAGAACTACTCAAAATTACTTTAGTAATGGAGGTTACAAAGGTGCAAGAGAACTCTCAAACTCTCACAAATGGAAGCTCACAAAAAGCTACAAAGCCTCTTACATATCAATTGTTTCTCTCAACAATATTAGAACTCTCACACAATTGATATATTCAAATGACTTTATTGGCTCATTATGTATAGCCAAAACTATAGGTATCCCACAAGTCTCCATTAAACCATTGATTAATGCAATACATTACATTAATCCTATTTCAATGCCTTGGAGAAAATAACAGTCAAATGCACCAATTAATGTGCATACATTCATGCTGGTGGAAGACTAAGAGACTCCACTAAAGAAGTTATAAATCGAGCCATTAATTCCATATCTCCACCTTGACGAGATTTGCAAAAAACATCAAAAGAGAGTTGAACCCAAATAGAGCAACCATCAAAGCTAACAAATACCACAAGTTCCATATGGCTTATCAAGCACACATAATATGAGACTTCTAACTTGACTGTAGTAACTACTTTAGTCAATATATATGATGGGTTATCTTTAGTGTCTATTTTCTGAAGGATTACCTTCCATTTTTCTGTTTCATCTCGCACCTTGTGAAGTCAAACATCTATATGTTTGGTTCTTGAGTGATACGTCTGACACTTCGCCAAATGAATTATACTTAGTCTATCACAATAAACCTCCACCTGCTTTAGATGAACCCCCAATTCATTAAGCAGTCCATGTAACCATAGAATTGGGGGTTCATCTAAAGCAGGTGGAGGTTTATTGTGATAGACTAAGTATAATTCATTTGGCGAAGTGTCAGACGTATCACTCAAGAACCAAACATATAGATGTTTGACTTCACAAGGTGCGAGATGAAACAGAAAAATGGAAGGTAATCCTTCAGAAAATAGACACTAAAGATAACCCATCATATATAATGGCGGTCAACTATTACAGCTTCTACTGCAGCTATATATTCAACTTCTGTTGTTGACAAAGCAACTATATCTTGTAAATCAAACCTCCAACTTATTACCCCTTGAGCCATAGTAAACAAATAACGTGTAGTTGACCGCCTTCTGTCTAATTCACCTGCATAGTCAGAATCAACATATCCCACTACAAGATTTCTAATAGAATAATGTTTCTCTAAACACAAACCAACATCTCTTGTCCCACGTAAGTATCTCAAATTAAATCCATTTCGCAACATTCCAATGCTCTTTACCACGATTATGCATATAAAGACTCACCATAAAAACAATATATGCAATGTTCGGTCATGAACAAACCATAGCATACATCAGAGAGACATACAAATTAGAGTACGAGAAATTTGCCATGCATGCAATGCTTTTCTTTTTCAGTTTTTGGACATATTTTAGAGCTAAGTTTGAATTGAGGGGCCAAAGGAGTACTAACTGATTTGGTTGTACTATCAACCCCAAATTTCTAAAGCAAATTTAGTAAGTAATGTTTTTGAGTCAAAAATACCAAACCCTTATTGTGATGACAAGTGATTTTCATTCCAAGTATCTTCTTTGCTTCACCAAGGTCCTTCATTCCAAACTCCTCCATCATATATGCTTTCAATATTCCAATTTTCCTCACATTCTTTGAAACAATTAACAAATCATCAAAATATAACAACAAAATATATGAAAGGCACACACTGTAACTTTTTAAAATAAACACAGTGTTCACATTTGCTTCTAAAATAATTTTGGCCTTTCAGAAAATCATCAAAATTTAAATACTATAGCATAGAACACTACTTTAAGCCATATAATGATTTCTTCAATTTGCAAACAAAATTCTCTTTTCCCTTTACCTTATACCCATCGGACTAAGACATGTAAATCTCCTCATCTAAATTGCCATGCAGAAAAGCCGTCTTGACATCAAGTTGCACCAATTCAAGGTCAAGCTATGCAACAATAGCTAACAACACACGAATAAAGCAATGTTTTACAATAGGAAAAAAGATCTCATTATAATCAATACCTTCCTTTCGTTCATACCCTTTTGTTACCAATCTTGCTTTATATCTTACACTTTTCTAGTCTTTCGACACAGTCCTTTTTTTATACACCCATTTGCAACCAATAGCCCTCTTCCCTTGGGCAATTGAACTAGTTCTCATGTCATGTTCTTCAAAAAAGAGCTCATCTCTTCATCCATGGCTTTATTCCAATCATCCTTTCTAAGCTTGTTATGGTTCCTTACGATTAGATAGAATATCTAAATTAACAATTGGAAAAGCATAAGTAACACAATCTTGATGTTCTACAGGTTTTGTAGGTTTTGTAATTATTCTTCTTGTTCTTCTTGTGGCAATGGATTATTCTACCGAAGCGGGATCATCTTCGACGTGTGGTTATTCTTCTTCTTCTTCTTGACTTTCTTCATGTGTACTCATTTCAGCTTCAGTTTAAGCAGTTTCAGGAAAGTAGGAAGCAACTTTTTCAAGCTCCACTTGTTGAACATATTTATTATTTTCATGAACTAGTTCATTACTAGTCTTCTTGCTACTTTTTAACATATTGACTTATCAAAAGTCACATATCTTCTGATTATAAGTTTCTTCAACTTTGGGCAACGTAACCTGTTGTAACCTTTAACACCACTGCTAAAACTAATAAAAATTGCCTTCTTTTCTCTAGAGTCAAGTTTACTTTCAGTCACATGAAAATAAACGGGGCAACCAAAAAATGTAAATAATCATAATCAGGAGCAAGTGTTCTGATCCATACCTCAATAGGTGTTTTACTCTGAATTGCAGCTGAAGGTAAATGGTTGACAACATGACAAGAATAGTTGACTGCCTTTGCCAAATGACTTACTCATACCGGATTGTGCCAACAAGCCTTTTACTTTCTCAAGAAAAGTTCTTTTTAATCTTTCAACAACTCTATTTTGTTGAGGATTTTCAGGAACAGTAAAATGCCTCGCAATGTCTTAATAAGAGAACCAAAATAAAAAGTGAGTAGCTATATTATTGTCGGCTTGTTATATAGAAATATGGAATAGTATATTGTTGTTACACATAACTGAATTGATATTCACTTATTGCTATGGAAATTGTGTTTAACAGAATTGTTATATTCTGAGCATTTATAATGAAATAAAATTGTGGTAGAAGTTTGGGACAATTTGGTCACCTGTTAAGGTAACCATGGATTGGGAGTATGAAATTACGAGTTGTGGTTCGAGAAATATGGACTATAAAATGAGAATATATTGCATAGTATTATTGTAAGTTTCTATTATCATGCATGTTATATTTAACATCTAAATTACATATACATGCATATTTATGGAAAACTTGTGCACAAGATTTTGTTTTCTTGAACGGTATACGCAGCCACAGAATCAAAATGACCTAGGAGGAACATGCATACTTGGTGTTAGGAATTACAGGGCCTTTAATGAGGCTAGCTACATGCACCAAAAAGGACGTTATATTTTCCAATATAGTTCAAGATGGTGTACTCACCAGTGACATTCATATATACAGGCTAAATTACTAATGATAGGTTTTGCATAGCAGAGTACTATATTCATTGTCGACAAGGAAGGACTAACGATCGTGGGTAAGAATCACCGTGTGGTGATATATTATGTTTTACAATAATATTTTATGCATTGTTAACTGATCCTAAAGAAGTTAGAAAGATCACATAATAATATTGTACACTTTCACATGAATATGGTGTTGATTTAGGCGAGTCGGATTAATACCACTCACCAATTCATTCTCCAATGTACTGAACCTCACCCCAACATGTGTCAGATATCAATTGGACGTTCGGAGGAACTAGAAGCAAGTCCAAATTAATCAAAGCTCTTTTAGCATTTTTGAAGCTTTTTAGTTCATTTTAGAAGATTTCAGTTGAAGATCTTTTTAATTTTAAAAGGGATATGATATATGGAACAATGTATCTCATTTCAATTGCAAGTTGTAGCTAAGTTTGACACATTTCACTTGGCCAGTTGAGAGCCAATGTATACTTATGAAATATGAATAAAGATTTATTTCTTACATATCATGTTTGAATATAATTTCTCTGTTTATCCGTTACAAAATTCTATAAAAAATGCCTATTTTACAAAATATGCATGAACACATCCTGTACAAGCACAACTTAGGCTTCTACGCCATCACGTCCAGTGATGACTTATCGATTATGTAAAATCGGGATATGATAATAACTACAATATGTTTGTTGTTAAGATTTAATTAGATATGGTTTAGAAGATGAGAATTTGATTGGTTTATATTTGAAATTTTAGGAGACATGTGCAAATTAAGGTGTAACCATGTTGTATATGGCGAGGCATGACACCTCTTAAGGCACTTCCACCCCCTTTGCTTTGTGTGGTTGTAGTGAAGAATCTAATTCTCACATATTCATTTATTCTATTTGGACATCTCGTTGTTGGAACTACATTTTTAATCTCTTGGGACTCGGAGTTCGGGCTCCTTCTTTCGAATTTTTTAGCTAATTTGAGATATTCTTCTAATTTTTTTTTGCAAAGAAACTTCTTCTTTTTTGTTGTTCCTTCATGGTTTTGATCTGGTTTGGTAAGAGAGAACTTTAAGAATCTTCAAAATTGTTTTTGACTTGTATGATTTTTTCATCAAAAAGTTTGAATATCATTATCTATGTTGGGTGGAGAAAGCTCACACTCAAGAAAGTCTAAATGATTTTTTCTTAATAGCCTTCCAGGTTGTTCATTTTCAGTTCGATTACAAACCCTTTGGAGAAGACCTTGATGATGGTGGACCTTAATTGCACTTTCAGGTAAGTTCTTTACCATTATCTATAGTTATTTTGAGCTTTATATTGTAATACTATATCAATTTTATTATTGCACTATGTACTACTTAGATTTTATCTGTTCTTAATGAAATTCGGCAGGGTTATACTTGATTCCATCCTCCCTCTCATAAAAATAATAATTCAGTTTTACTATTAAGATCTAGTTTGATCTAGTTCAAGTACCAGATCCTATGTTTCCTAAGTTATCTATTCCACTTAGATGCTTATAGAGAGAGCTCTACATAAGTAATTGTGTTTTAATTTATGTAGCACATTTGTGAACATGTAAGTAATTGTGTTCTAGTTCCACTTCCTGCTAAAAGCATCATTGAAAGTACCTAACTGGTAAACTAGTATTTTTCCCAAATCATTTTTATCCTAATTTGTTTTTCCCATCAATCTATCCATGCATGTCTAGATCACATCAAAAGAATCAGCAATGGTACTAGCTATCCACCTACACTTCACTCATGAGATTGATGGTGCAACTTACCTAGCTAGTTCTTACGTAACCAGATGAAAAAATTGACCTCGACTCTTATTTATGTTCCAGTTTGGGAGGGTGGCCTATTGTACATAACACTTCCATGTGAAATACATAAATGGTTGTGGGGTTACGAAGTATATAAGAGGGGGTAGCTGAAACTACCTCCCAAGCACACAAGCACCTCCTTCATAATGAATGATCATAAGAGAAGAGTACCGTGATTGGCCAAAACAAGTCAAGATACATCCCTAGACAACCCAATTAATTCCCTTCTCTTTTATATGTACCTGCGTTTCAAGTTCCAGTACGAACCGAACTGAACCCATCTTTGAGTTGCTAGACACTTTTTCTACTTCTTTTCAGATTAAGTTTAAGTTAGTGCATATATTAGATGCGCCTTCATATGTAATAACCTGAACATGGTGTTTCCAATTTTTTTAAGGTAATCATAAGGTAAAACATTGAGGACAATAGCAGATATTATACTAGTGTTTTTATATGCTAAATTCAAAACAAATGGAAAATTTATCGAAAACTTCTGTTAGATTCTCAAACCAGTAGGACTATAGACGTACATATGATAGACCACGGGTAGCTCCATGATAAGCACATATACACATCATCACTAGTCATTGAGTGCCAGGTTAAAATGATATTGTAATTACAATCAACAAAATGATCTAGAACTGAATGATACTTGAACCGGGTTACAAAAGTGCCGAGGACAACGGGAGGCCAGTAAGGTTCTGAAAGCAATAGTATATTCCCCAAAAGAGTAAGAAACAAGTAACAGAGTTTGATAGTATACCCTCTTTTTTTCGGCCCTGTAGTGTGCCTCTGATATGTATAGCAGCTAAAAGTACAGCTTTCAGAAGATCGGTTATAGAATGTCACGTACTATAGTTCACACTCAGTAAAAAAAGTATATAATTTAGGGTCTCGAACACAAATATCATTAGCCAAGATCTATTACGAGTAACGAATTCAGTTATCTACGAAACCATGTTTTGTCGATGATGAGTGGCTTCTACATGATACAATTTATTTGTCTCCAATACAAATAAGAAAATTAACTTACTATTACTGTAAAGAGAGTACTACTAGTACCAGTAAGCAAGATATGTTAGACTTATCTTGTTCTTTTGCTAGATGCTAAGCTAGAGTTAGTATTTTTCATCGAGTTGATTATTGATTCAAAATAAATCTAGAATGGAAATAAGTATTATCTATGTTGGACCGATATTGATACAGTACATTATATTTTTGTTTCTGAAAAGGACCTATACCTACTTCCTTGAGAGCAACTACCATCTACTGGTTACAAGTAATCAAACATTGTGGACACACACAAAAAAGAAGAAGAAACGCTGTCTTTTCTTATTGGCACAAGGCACCACAAATCGAGTACATCTGAAAGATCTTGCACTGAGGATCTCCGAGTACAAAAAAATTCTGGGGAATGGAACGATGGAGATCGAGCGGCAGTTGCTCCTTTACTCCGTTGACATTCCGATTACAAAAGTGGAGAAAACCTAAAAAAATTGCTAACTTTCGGCTCACTGGCAAGAAGTGCAGCAATTTGGCTCTTAAAAATGCTCTCCGTTCTGTGCTTTGAAGAGGTATAAGATCCCTTTTATAGTCGTTTCCATGCTGGAATGATGTTATGCGCCCACATAAGAAAACACACTGGTTTTATGTGGGCGCATAGTCCTGCTTTGGGCGCATAGAGTGTAGGCGCATGAAGACTGCATGATCGTACGTTGACGTGGCCGTCCTCCGGTACACGACTGCTCGTGGACTGATGTGGCTGTATGCTTCGGTGCACGATTGATCATGGGTTTGACTGAGTCGGGGACTGTCCTGTCTTAGGCACATAGCCGAAATAGGGCTATGTACCCCCTTCTGGAGGAGACTAGAGTAGGCGCATAGCTCGCTCTGGTGGCTTGGGCGCATAGTACTCTGGTGAATTGGGTGCATAGTATGCTCTGGTCACTTGGGCACATAGTATGCTCTGGTCACTTGGGCGCATAGTATGCTCGGGTCACTTGCGCGCATATGACTTCTCTAGCTTGGGCGCATATGAGTTTTCTGGCTTAGGTGCATGGTTGTCAAGACTGCTAAAATTTGTATGCTTCTACAAGACCCCCTTCAAAGTTTTTGATACTTGAACGAGTTCGAAATACTTTGAAAGAAGCATGGACCGTCTTCTCGTGATGCAGTGGGCACATATCATGACTCTCCCTTTGGGCGTATAGAGTTTGGCCAGACTGTCAAAGAGATGGCTGTTGAGATCTTTCTTGAAAATCTGAACTAACAAATTCATCAGGGTGAAATTTTGAAGAGGTCCATCCTTCATGCATTGTCCATGTCAGCAAGTGGCAGTCGCATAATGTGCAAGAGACCGGGTCTTCACGTGGGTGCATAAGTCGTAGTGGACGCATAGTGCGCAGTGGGCGCATAGGACTAGTGGGCACATAGTGTTTGGCCCATGCCTATAAATAGGCTTTTGAAGAGAGAGGAAATTTATTATTCTATTTTCCTTCAAAACTCTCAAAAAGACTTTTCATCTCTCTGTACGAACCATGTCTCCCAAGGCTGCCAAGAGATCTACGAAGGGAAAGAGCTGCCCTGAGTGGCTCTACTCCTGCGACAGCATCCTCGCCAGTCTAAGACCCGATCCTGGATGAGGCTACGCCTCAAAACAAAGTCTTGAGCGTTAATTTGCGACGCTCAGACTTTACCTCTGCCTGGGCGCATGCGCCCACGGCAACATGCTTCTGTGAGCATTCATAGTGCCCACAGAAGCATGCGCCAACACTGTGGTGTGTTATGCCCCACATTTTGCTATATGTTATGCGCCCACATACTGCTGCATATTATGCGCCCACATGCTGTTGTATGTTATACGCCCACTTGCTATTTTGGGCGCATAACCCTTTGGGCGCATAGCCCTTTGGGCACATAGGATTCCTCCAGTACTTAGTTTTTTCTGTAGATTTGAGTCTAACTTTCTCTTCTGTCTTTACAGTTAACATGTTTATCCCGGAACTTGGTGGAATCACTTTCGGCTCTGCTTGCCAAGTCCTCGACACGAGTCTCATAACCAACATGGTCAGCAAGGTTTCGACCAAGATCAGTCATAACCACCTACAGAATGGACGCTCGCCATACTCGAACAATATAGGACTTTCTTGAAGCAGATGATTAATGATGAAAGTTCTTGTTCAGAGGGACACGTTGTTTCAAGAGGCTGTACTTCCTGTTCGGTGACTGTGTGGAGTTCGAAGATGGAGACGATATGCTTGAAAAACCCACTGGTGGTCAGGCTGAAAAATCAGAGGATATGGCTACCGT
Source organism: Iris pallida (assembly GCA_029216955.1). Taxonomy (NCBI): domain Eukaryota; kingdom Viridiplantae; phylum Streptophyta; class Magnoliopsida; order Asparagales; family Iridaceae; genus Iris; species Iris pallida. Next base: position 13,193,102 of record JANAVB010032618.1, on the reverse strand, counting down.
CGATGGAGCGTCAGTATCCTTTGTCTGCGTTTACTGTCTTAGCCGCACGGTGACAGATAAATGGAAGCTAACCCCTGAGCTGCCTGGGGTCATCTCCGGAAGAATACAGTTCAACTCGGGAGATCGGAAGAAGGACATGTTCAAGTGTGTCCGGGGCTCTACATCTTACTCTACGAGGGGGGCTGCAACTGGTGCCATAATGAACGATATCCCGACTGACCTCCACACTTATGCTGCCGACACGCTTTGCAACCTGATGATGTCGGGGGACGTGTCGTATCCAGTAGGGAAGATGCGGATAGAAGGCTGGAAGTATCCAACTTCATTTGGAGCAACCTCTCTAGCTGGGTGCTTTCCACATATGAAGCCACCCTAAAGACTACTAGCCTTTTCTATGCTATTAGGGCCACCCAAAATGGCGTAAGGGTCAACTGGCCAATGTTTGTCTCTTTGGCGGAGTTATATAACCTTTACACTTGTACTTTCTTTGCTCTGGACGGAGAGATGGGATTGGCTCTCCACAAAATGCAGGAAGTGTCGAAGCTTCCTTGGGGCACAGAGCCGTATGAAGAGTACGTGTCTTATGATAAGGAGCTCCGAGACCTGGAGAACACAGAGCCATATGAAGAGTACATGCCTTGTGATAAGGAGCTCCGAGACCTGGAGAATGAGAACTCCGAGATGATGGATGTATACAAGAAGTTATTCTGTCACCTCCTCATCGGCCATAGGATCAACAAGAAAGAAAGGACCGAGGGGGCCAATCCCCACACAAGAGCTTGGATGGGCTACGTCTTCGTTCAAGGAGAATGAGAGGATCCGGCCTCCTTTTTGATTTTAAAACCTATGACCAAGTCTGAGATAGAAGTTCGGATGGCAGATTATGATACGACGGATACTGAGGACAGCGATGATCCTGAGAGCTAGGTCCCTGATCGGCCACTATTTCCGTCAGGCTGGATATCTGTTGTCGGAGAAAGTTGTGCTGGCAGCTTTCTTGATGATCTGGCTTCGTGACTGCATAGTCTATAGGGTTCATAGACTATTGAAAGGATGAGCCAGCATAATACTTCAGGTTTGAAGCTGGCGTTCAGATACCGTTGTGCCTTGCTTCCTGCGATGGTCTGTTCCACTGGACGGGGTCTACGGGACTTTATTAGAAATGCGGTGACTCCTGACGGCAGAGCCAACTTCGCCCGGACCGAACTTCCGTATCATTTTTTGATTGGGTGACTGCTACTGCATTGTCCTACTCGGATGAACGCTGGACCGGCGGTAGAATCTTTAGCGGGAGACGCCTTTCTTCACAGATTCCGTGACGCGGATTGGCCGTCACTAGTGTACCCGCTTATAGAAAGGCTTTAAGCTTCTTGCAGAACTACGAGTTCTTCAGGTATCCCCTCCGTCCGGTAGTGGTAGTACAAGAGATACCTTAGTGGATGAGGGAGTTCATGCCACTAGTTTGACTGCTAGGGCGTTTCACTAGCTTTAGTCTATTAGACCGTCGCATCTGGTGCTCAGAAACAGGAACCATGCCTATCTGGAGCCATACCTGTCGAGTCGTTTCGCACGGCAGTTTGGCTATAGCCAGCTCCTCTTGGGAAATGCTAGCCCACATTTGGAGTCGATTGGCAGCTTAATTGATGGGGCGCGTGCCTGGATATATTATAATACCGGATGCACAGGGCAATCTTCACTCTGCCCTTGGATAAGCCCGAGACCCACCTGTGCTATACTGCCGCCAATTTTTATGTTCAGATTAATACTTTCTTAAGTATGATTGAGAACACAACATGATATTGGGGACTCGTTTGGCCCTCCATCTGCGAAACGTGCCCAAAAGGCGCCGAAGGGCTGTAAGAAGGAGGGCGCTGCTCCAGCTGTGAAGCCAGCCACAGCACCTCGGTCGAGTGCTATCCTTAGGGAGCGACAGTGCCACCAAAGGAGGACACGAAAGATGGTTCTGTTTTTCCCAATCCTCCTCAGAAGAGAAAAGCTTCAACTGAATTGGCCCAGGAGCCAACTTTTAAGAGGAAGAAGAAGACTGTTGCCCTAAAGAGAGCCAACGAAGTGCGTGCTGGCTCACCTCCCTTGAGAAGGTCTTCCGACAAAATGAAAGAAGTGGAGCGGCGTTGTGGGCCTTCGGGAGGAAGATCCCTTCCTAGACTCCATAGCCATTTTGGTCAAACCATTGGAAGCTTTCTCACCCTTGCGTTTGTCCTTTACACAGGACCCAGAAGTTGCAGCTGAGGCAGGTGCCTCCTCATCTAAGGAAGTAGACATGACGACAGTGTCCCCTCCTTGTCCTCGACCGACAGATGACGTTCATCCTTCCCCAGTCAAGGAGGCTGAATTAAAGGACGATCAGGGCGAATGCCCGGATTATGGTGGCGACCAGAATGTTAGTCCTTCTTTCGATATCTTCTTGGAGGCGATGTCTAAAATCGGGGCCATAATTAAAGATTTGGACGAGAATCAAGTCCAATCGGTTCATCTCCCGGGTACGTTATCTTTGTGCCTCTCTTCGATGAGATTTTTCGACTTCGATTTTGCGTGCTCCTTGTGAGGCTGACCACGATTGTATATTCCCTTGTAGACAAGGAGAAGGCACCACTCATAGAGATAGCCCAAGGCATTAGGGGAGGAACAGAGGTTGTCCCCGGCTCCTTCAACTTTGCTGGTGCGGAGGGAGCTATTAATGAGCCGATATCGACTGCAGAATAAGAGGTTGAACAACTTACTGAGGGGGCTGTTGCTGAATCTGCTCCCGGTCCTGCTGGGGTCGTATAAGATACCCATCCTGATGTTGCTCGAGGCCTTGATATTGTTCTTCTTGAACAGCCTGGGCCTGCTCTCGGTTTTCTTGAAGCCAAGATCGATAACTTAGCCTAAATTGGCGCTGAGTATGCTGAAGGTACGAAATTACAAATCTTTCGCATTCCCCATTTTTTTTGCTTACTGATGTATATACTATTTTCTTGTCAGGTTTGGCTTTTTGTTAGGCATCTCTTCTAGAGCGGAAGAACCTCATCAAGCTTCCTCCCTAACGACCTTCACTGAAGACGACGAGATGGCCCAGGAAGTCGTAAGAGCTTTCTACTCCATTTTAAATGTAAAACTTCCTGAGTTCTGAATCGGAACATCGCTTTGGTCCTGTGAAGGTTGTTGCCGAATGTCAAGTGACGCCCTTGAGAGCATTGCCGGCTATGAAGAGCGGGCTAATGCTCTAAGAAAAGTTTTGAATGATCTGGAGGATCAGGTGGCCAGATTCTGGGATGCCAAACAACGGAGCCCGACGTCGATATTTCGTACAGAAGATGAGGCTTTGATCACGGCTCTCACGAAGGAGAAGGCTACTTTCCAGGCAATAAAGGATGCCTTCATTCAAGAGATCAGTGAATTGGCTGATCAGTATGGACAGTTCAATGTTGCGAGTGAGGCACGTACTGCTTCGAAGAATAAGTTTACTGCATAGATTACTAGAAATATATCATATTGCGCAGATCTAAAGCGATATTGCTCAATTGGAGGCCAGCTTGAGGACATCGACGTCTTAACATGAGGACTATTTGGCTCAGGCTGCCATGACCACCACTACTTCTGACCATTTAAAAGAACAGCTGGTGAAGTTGGAGGAAGAGCACATGAATCCGATCCCCTTCCAGGATGAAGCTGCTCGTCAAGAAGAGGCGCGCCACCGTGCTACTGCGAAGTCCGAAGCCGAAATTGTGCTCTAAGGGATAATATCAATCTATTGTGTATCCCTTAGATTTTTTTTTTGTTTGTAACTATTTTTTTAGCCGTCAAGACTCTTGTATCTTTTTTTCCCGTCATTTGATAGACGTTTAAATAAAGAATAAAGAATCTTTTGGCTTTCAAAATTCATGAATGTGGTTTTGTGAAATATCAGAACTAGAGGTAATGTGGACGTAGTAAGGATATTTCTGGTAGGTTTTCCGCTTGGGAATTTGATGTGGTCTTTCCGTTTTACATTCAAGGTTCTTGAATATAGATAATAGTTGAAAGAAGCTGTTAATAGAGGTAATATGGACGTAATAGCAGAGGATGTTCTATATCTGACCAGAGGTAATATGGACGTGGAAGGATATATAACATTTGGTGGGAGTGGATAATTCAGAGGTAATATGGACGTGATTATCCTTAATGAATGCTTTGCTCAGAGGTTATATCTACGTGGAAAAACGTTTCTTGATCATTCCACTGGGGAAATAATTATCGGAAAACAATTCAGAGGTAATAGGACGTGACTTGTTTTCGTCAAACCGAGTTTGGGCAGAGTCAAAAATAGAAATAATTCTACTGGGAATCTTTTTAGAGGACCTATTATCTATGGCGTATTCAAGACTCTTAAAATACGGATAATAGTTAGATAATTTTTTGAATCACGTAAACATTGCACTGTATACTTACATGACTGAAAATATGTGAACACTGTTTAAAAAGGTTACACATAATATTTCTTCAGAAACTTGCCATTGATAGGCATCATGAGCAAGTCACCATCAGGCTTGGTTAGTCGATACGCACCGTTAGAATACACTGATTCTATAACGAAAGGACCTTCTCATTTAGGCTGTAATTTTCCTTTTGTCTTGTGCGTCATGACCATTGGTCTTCTCACTGCTAAGACTAGATCACCAACTTGGAAGATTCTTTGCTTCATCTTTTTATTGAAGGCTCTGGAAAGACGTGCTTGGTATAGCTCAATACGCTGCTGAGCTAACAAGCATTTTTTGTCTATCACTTCGAGCTCCTGTAGTCGCAGACGATAGCTTTCTTCGGTAGTCAACTCACTGGCTAAGGCTACTCGAAGAGAAAGAATCTAGATTTTTAGGGGAAGAACTGCTTCGCTCCATAAACCAGAGAGAATGGCGTACTGCCTGTTGGAGTCCGGACCATTGTACGATAGGCCCGTAGACATTCGCCGAGCTTCTTATTCCAATCGTGCTTGTTTGAAGACACAAACTTCTTAAGAAGTTTAATGATGGTTTTATTGAAGGCTTCTGCTAACCCATTAGCCGCTGGATTGTAGGTAGTAGAGGCTACATTCTAGATTCGATTCTTATCGCAGAACCGATAGAATGCTTGGCTTACAAATTGTGGACCATTATCATGGATGATCCTGCAAGGTAAGCCGAAGCGATAGATAACGTGATGTTTGATGAAACTGATCATGTTTGACATCTTCACTTCGGTGAGCGGTATAGCTTCCGTCCATTTAGAGAAGTAATTGGTTATAGCTAGGATGAACCGATGTCCTCTAAAAGATGGTGGGCTGATTAGGCCTATGTCGTCCATACCCCAGGCTTCAAAAGGCCAAGATGCTGCCGTCGGGTAGAAACTCTGAAGCTTGATGAATGAAGTCAGCATGGAACTGACAAGCCCTATACTTCTTTGCATATTCAACAGCAACTGCTATAATCGTGGGCCAATAATAATCCACTCGTCTGAGGCGATCTTATAATTTGGGGCTGGTTGATGTGCACCACAAACTCCGTCGTGAGCCTCCCGGAGTGCATGTTTGGCTTCTGTGTTTGATAAACATCGTAACAGTAGCCCATCGTAAGAGCGTCGGTACAGCATTTTGGTAGTTATCATAGTAAAATTTGAGGGATCACCTTTGGACAGATACTGCTTCTTTTGGGTCCTCAGGAGGATTCCATAGACAGTGTAGTCTATGAAAGGAAGTCTCCAGTCTTTAACATCAATTTATTTCCGTTGTGTAACTGTGATGAATACAAGGCATCTTTCATACAGAATAGTTCTTGACCAGACACTGTGATCGACTGCTGAGTATTGGTATGGTCAAGGAAGCAGCAAGACCGGCTAAAGCATCTGCTTCTATATTCTGTAGTTGAGGTACATGCTCAATGAAGAATCCAGCAAAAGTAGACGCCAATTCGATTGTCGTTTGTGATAGGGGATGAGATCTTCGTGACGAACTTCATAATCCTCGGACCTGACTGACTATTAGCTTGGAATCACCGTAAGCTTCTAGATAGTCAACTCCTAGTTGTTTTTCCAGTTGAAGGCCGATCAATAGGGTATTATATTCGACCACGTTGTTGGTGCAGGATTCCATGAGAGAATATGCATGGTATATAACCAGATGGTCGGGAGACACAAGCACGATGCATACTCCTGTCACGATATTTTCTTTGGGTCCTGTTCTTGATGCACCGTCAAAAAACATTTGCCAAATTAGGATTTCCTCAGTTGCGGTGTTAGACTCTACTACTTCATCGGGGATTTCGTCGTAGAGTTTAGAATTGGCACCGGATGAGCTGCTAGAAATCAGCTAACACTTGGCCTTTTACTGCCTTTTGAGGGACGAACAACTTATCGTACGGAGTCAACAACATTGCCCTTGTAGCTAAACGGGAATTAAAGAGTCCGGTTTAGTCATGAGTATTCTAACAGGATTGACTTTAGATATGATGTGGATAGTCTGCCCAGACACATAGTGGCTGTCTTCTGGATAGCAAAAACCAGTACAAGTCATTCCTTTTCTACAGGTGTGTATCTGTGCAAGGCACCCACCATTGTGCAGTTGAGGTAGTAGATTGCCTGTTCATGGCCGCCTTCATTCTTCTGAGCTAATAGTGCACTAAGGGAATGGTCCATAGCGCAGACATATAGTAAGAAGGGCTTCTCCATTATTGGAGCCACCAAACCTGGGGGGCTTGTAAGATATTTCTTGATGTCGTCAAATGTACGTTGACATTGTTCAGTCCAGATGAAAGATACGCCTTTCTTCATGAGCTAAGTAAACGGTTGACACCTTCCAAAAAGGTTCAAAATGAATCGTCTATGTAGGCTAGCCTTTCTTGAAGTCCACGTAGCTCTTTGAGATTTCTTGGGGGATGCATATCGAAGATAGCTTTCACTTTCTCCGGGTCAAGATGTATACCCTTTGAAGTGATAAAAAAACCAAGAAACTTGCCGCTGGAGACTCCCAGAAAATACTTAGTTGGATTCATCTTGAGTTGATGTGCACGCATTAGTTCGAAACCGTTCTCAAGTTTTGGAGGTAGTTGCCCTTGAGATGACTTTTAACTGCGATATCGTCTACGTAGCATTCCACTGTTTTGTGCAAATGATCACAAAAATTGTGTTCATAGCTCGCTGGTATGTTGCCCCTATATTTTTTAATCCGAAGGGCATCACATATAGCAGTATACCCCTAACGGTGTTCAAAAAGATATGTGCTCTCATCATCAGGAACATCTTGATTTGGTTATAGCATGAGAACCCATCCATGAAGGACATCTGCTCGAAGCTGCAAGTATTGTCGATCATTACGTCGGTGATCGAAAGAGAAAACTCATCTTTCGGGCATACATAGTTCAAATTACGGTAATCGATACAGACTCGAACTTTACCGTTCTTTTTCATGACTGGAACAATGTTAGCGACCCAGTCAGGGTATTGTTCTTCGTGAATGAATCCACTTGCAATAAGCTTCTTGACTTCACTCTCGATGGCCTCCATGATATCTGGTCGGAATCGTCGTTGCTGCTGCTTTACTGGCTTAGCTTTAGACGAAATATTTAGGCGGTGTATAGTGACTTTAGGGTCCAAGCCTGGCATGTCTTCATAGCTCCATACAAAGACGTCAATGTATTCTCTTATAAGCTGTATAAGAGATTGTCGTTCATCTCCAGATAGACTTTTGCTAATGAAGATTGGTTTAAGAGATGATTCATCTCCTAAGTTAACTTGGACGACTTCGTCTTCAGTAGGTGGTTCACGTTGTTTGCAATGTAAATCCCACCTAGTATCCATCTTTTGAGCCCATTATTCAAGTCGATCGATTGGACATCATTTGTAATTTTGTCAACTGACACCATATTGACGGACAAAGTTGCTTTGAACATGTCTCCAATGTTGGAGTCTGAATCCCAGATGCAGGAATCAGAAGAATGAGAACAACGATCTGCTTCGACGTTTGATCTTTCAGGGGTTGTTGGAGGAGTGATATAACCCAAGCCAACACCGTTTTGTTGATAATAGTTCTCGGGTTTGCCGGGAGAGCAAAGTGACGTAATGGCAATCGTCGTCCCCGACAGTAGTTTAGCCCCTGGTTGCTTTTTACATCATATCCCATATTCTGGATGATATTCTTGGCCTGCCAACTATATAGGAAAAGTTGTATTTTTCCAGAGTCATAGTCAGCTTCAGTGTTGTGATTGAGAGAAGTAGAGTCCAGAACGAACTATCTTTCACTAATTATTTGACCAAAGATGATTAGTTCTTCACCCTTCTTTCTAGCTAGAACGATGAAGTAGTGGATATCTTCTGGCCAAATTTTTTCCCGTAGATGAGGCGTCGTGACCGGCATGCGGAGATGTGGTCATATGCCATGTTCTAGAGCGTATATCGTATCTATGTAGTTGTTTACAGATTGGTAGACATCGGAGTAATTCAAAGATAAACCTTTACTAAGAAAATACGCAAGTTCTTCTTTAGGGATAACATCATCCATAGAAGGTACATTATTTTGAGTATTGATATACTCATTGAGAGGACTATTGTCTGGAACAGGAGTCACTGACTTGGCCAAGTTTGCCACATATGGTAACTCTTCCGGATTGGGAGATGGACTTCAGTAGGTTCCACCTGAGGTGTCTTGCGGAGAGTGATGGTCAATGGTTTGATCTTATCAGGATTCTTCTTTTTAACCCAGATTGTGAGAGGCTTTGGAGTACTTTTTGGAGTAGTACGTCCTTTGACTCAGATAATCAGAGGACCATCACTAAAGGATAAACTCGCTTCAATTCATCGTCAGCTTCGTTGCCGTCATCCTTGGAGGGCTGAGATTGGTAAAGTATCGAATCTCCATAGTAGGCTTCAATGCCCTTAAAAGGATCAACATCGGCAAACTCGTCTTCACGACGCCATCGCTGTTGACGTACTTGAAGCACTGGAGAAGTGTAGAAGGAACGATTATGTTCTCGTGTATCCACGGACGTCCCAACAAGACATTGTAGGATATATTGGCGTCGATTACATAACAAGAAACTTATGTTCAGAGATCACCAATCTGGCACTTAAAACGGATCTTGCCCAGCGGATGGCTTCTCCCAGCATTAAAGGCCATGATAGTTGTATTAGTTACAGAGAGCTTGTGCAGAGGGATTCCAAGAATTTGGAGTAAACTTTTAGGAATGATGCTGAGGGAGGAACCTGGATCGATGTGCATCCGATCCCTTAATCGCCCTGATATACCCTGTATTGTATTGAGGTCTATCATGACGATTATTTTTTGGTAACATGACCTCCTGTGAAAAGGTGATGTTGGGCACCACTTCCATAGTACTGTAGCAGTGAGGATAGGAGACAGGGTCTTCAGCGGGGGCTTTGACTTCAGCGAGATAAGAGTCGGCATGTAGTAGTGCCTCACTTAAGGCCTTTCGCGTTTCTTTGGAGAGTCGTAATAGATCGAACAGAGACAACCTGGCAGGTGTATTAGCCAACTGTGCTAGTATGTCAAAGTTGTAAGGCCGATCCATGCCTTCGGAGTTAGCACTTTCAGAGACTTGTCAAATCGTGTCTCCTTCTGCTTGGCTTTGTCGGTAGTTGAAGGCTTAGACTGACCGACATCTAAACTTGTAGGGGCAGCAGGAGCTTGAGAAGGTACTACTTCTTCTTGTGCGGGGTCGTAAGTCCGTAGGTAAGTCTTCCCAGATCGCGTCTCACCAGATAGGACTTCGTAGATGGGAGAAGACACCATATGGCATGACTTGTATTTTTTGCCCCTCTTTACTTTGGGAGACACCACCCGCTGCGTTATTTCTTGCACAAGGTCCGGATGGACCCACATGATCTCACCACGTTCAATCGTAAGTGGCACCAAGGTTGAGTTACAAGCTGGCGACAGGTTGACGACTTCCATTATTGCCTGGGGATCAGGACTATGCCGTCTGGGACTTCTGTGGGAGGAAAGTCACCAAATTGAAGAGAGATCATGTTAGAAGATACGACCTTGTCTTCATCTCCAAGGTTAATCACTTGGCTGTCGATAAGTTGTTGTATCTTCTTCTTCAGGACGATGCAATCCTTAGAGTGATGCACATATTGTTGATAAAGACAGTACTTGGGATCGTTGAGTTGGTTCGCCTCCGCTGGACGTCGTGGTGGAGGCAATGTCAGTGTATTACCCTTCGTCAATGTGTAAAAAATGGTAATAACATCGTCTTCGTCAAAGGAGAAAGTCTCCTTAGGTTTGTCAGAGGCGCCCTGAGGATTGGACGCTCCATTGGAAGTGTCGACCTTCAAGACTTCTTTCCCTTTACCCCCACGGACAGGGATAGTTTGAGGGTACTTGCCTTTGTCTTCAGATTTGGGTATTTTTAACCCCAGTAATTCTAGATTAGGGACGTCGTTTTCAGCAGCATTAGCGGCTCCAATAAAAGCGGGCCATGTATCATACTTATGTATACCCAGACAGAACTTCACTGTAGGAAGGAAGTTATGTTTACAAGTATCCATAAGTTCTGAGTCTGGTATAGCGAAGGGCATCTTCAACGCTAGTCGCCTGAAGCGTTCGATGAAAGCAATGACAGACTCAGTCCTCCTTTGCTTGGTCTCGATGAGGGTGGACATACTAACATGCATGCCACTCTCATAAAATCTGTTGAGGAATAATCTCTCCAAGTCTTTAAAGGAATTGATACAACCGTCAGGCAGACTGCAGAACCATTCAAAGCTACCCCCTGTAAGGTGCTAATAAACAGCTTTGACAAGAACGGGTCATTCCTGGGTAAGTATAGAGTCTGCGTGTTGAAATATGTCATGTATTGACGAGGAGAAGTCATCCCCTCAAATGAATTTGGCGTCAGTGGCTTGTAGTTAGGAGGGCAAGTAGCATTCTCCCATTCAGGAGGATAAGGTTGAGATATCCCCATCTTTTGAAGCTTGTCTTTGTGTGAGATGGTATCGAGACGGGCAACAAAAGAATCAATTGCATCTTGTTGATTGAGCAGGTGTTGAGAAATGGCTGTTGTACGATTGTCAGGCGTCGTTGGTGAAGGACAACCCCCAGCATTTACAAGATTTGGTGGAGGCACAACAGAATGATACTCCTTCTGTAGTGAAGGAGGGTTGTTGCTATGAGCCAGACTAACGTGTGTCGAGACATTTTTTGAGGTAGAGGAACAGCCCCAGCAGCTTGGACCGCCATGATACTGGAAAGCATATCAATGATCTTGGCAAATGTTATTTCAAAACCCACTAGCCGTTTGTTGGTCTGATCATGCTTCTTCAGGTCTCTCTCCATCCGCCATGTATGTAGATAACATGCGAGGGCGAACAGAGTAAATAGTACAGCTGGTACTGATACTATCTGTCTCTGAGTTAAAAAGTCCCTCGTATTCAGATAGGGGAGGTAAATAGTCACTGTCAGACTCGGAGAGATTATCGTCATCTGGAAGGCTACCCCCGGTGTGAAGGTCATCTGCTTCAGACCCTGAAGGAATACTACCCCCAGCTGAAAGGTCATCACCTCCAGCTTAGGATTCCTCGTCATCTATACAAATCTCGTTCTTGACCGAGTACCCATATAGACTCCTTCGGATGTTGGCAGACTTCTTCTTCTTCTGTTCGTAGAACTGAGAGAAAAAGTTGGGTTCGTGGTCCACCTTCTTTGATTGGAGCTCCCGTGAGGAGCTCCCTACGAGGACATGTTGGATGAAACACACAGCGGCTCTTCATCGTCAGATCGATGCAGTCATCGGAACATGGACTGCCTCTGAGACACTCTCTTGCTTTGAGCAGCAACAGTTGATGAAGACTGGATGTACACCATGAATTGTTGTATCTTTCCTCGCTTTACGCTTATGATTTATCATGTCGCGTAAGTCAGCGGAAGGGAGTTTTTCCTTAAAATCCATGTCACATGCATCACCGAGCTTTGCATGTGGGTTTGTAAGGAGAGTTGGCACATCCGGACTTAGTTCACGTACAGGGGCAACCCCCACCCTAAGTTCTGTGATGACCTTGAAGACAGTCCCGTGCTATGCGCGTTGGGGCTTGTCTTTTTGTGGACGCATAGGCTCTGGAATCTTCCATTGGGTACATACTTCCCAGAAGTCTTGGCAGCATGCCTAAGCTACTCGATGTGGGCGCATAGTATGGGTCAGTAGAGCTTGGGCATAGCCTTGGGCGCATGACCCTGGGTGCATAATCTGTCGAAAAAAGAAGTCTTCTGGCCAGAGTTATGCGTCCACACACCTTCTTGGGCGCATAGCTTTGGGCGCATGCTTGGTGAAGCAGCGCTGTTTCCTCTCAACTTCGCCTCTTTCGTTTGTAAGCCTCGCTGCGTTTGTCCAGAATATCGAACACTTCGATTCTTGGCATCATAGTATTTTCCTCTGCCAAGTCTCGAGCGTTGAACACTCTGTTGTTGGTTGCACAAGAGAGAAGTCGCTGGGCTAGTAGAGGCCGGAATGGTGTGTGCCTTCTTCAATTGTAGAGCCTCTATGGTAGAGTCATGCGCCCATAGAGGATCTCTATGCGCCCATGTGACAGAGTCCTTCAGTTGCATATCTTCCATGACACTGGCAAGATATGCGCCACGAGCCTTCAGAAGCCAAGTCTTGCGAGACTTGTTTGGCTTCATGGATTTTGAGGGAGTAGAGCCGTCCGTCGAGAGCATCTCTTCGAACTCCTGTTGATCGAACTTTACGATCAACATCTTCTGAGTACTCCTAACTTTGTCGGTATCGGATTGTGTCACCACCTTCTCGTCAGAGGAAAAGGTAGTCCCCAGCATAGTCGCCATTTTTGTGGACACACAAAAAAGAAGAAGAAACGCTATTTTTTCTTATTGGCAAAGGCACCACAAATCGAGTACGCCCAGAGATCCTCACTGAGGATCCCCAAGTACAAAAAGAATTATGGGAATGGACGATGGAGATCGAGCGGAAGTTGCTCCTTTACTCCGTTAACACTCCGATTACAGAGGTGGGAGAAAACCTAAAAAATTGCTAACTCTCGGCTCACTGGCAAGAAGTGCAGCAATTTGGCTCTTGAAAATGCTCTCCGTTCTGTGCTTTGAAGAGGTATGAGACCCCTTTTTATAGTCGTTTCCATGCTGGAATGATGTTATGCGCCCACATGAGAAACATACTGGTTTTCATGTGGGCGCATAGTCCTACTTTGGGCGCATAGAGTGTAGGCACATGCAGACTGTGTGATCGTGGGTTGATCGTCCGTTAACGTGGCCGTATGCTCCGGTACACGACTGCTCGTGGAGACTGACGTGGCCGTATGCTTCGGTGCACGATTGATCGTGGTTTGACTGAGTCGGGGACTGTCATGTCTTGGGCGCATAGCCTGAAACAGGGCTATGCGCCCCTTCTGGAGGAGCTTAGTGTGGGCGCATGGGCGCATAGCTCGCTCTGGTGGCTTGGGTGCATAGTATACTCTGGTGACATGGGCGTATAGTATGCTCTGGTCATTTGGGCGCATAGTATGCTCTGGTCGCTTGGGCGCATAGTATGCTCTCGTCACTTGGGCGCATATGACTTGTAGCTTAGGCGCATATGACTTCTCTGGCTTAGGTGCATATGGTTGTCAAGACTGCTGAAATTTTCATGTTTCTACAGACATATTTAATGCTTCCATTAAGGAACCTTTTAAGTATGGTAGAGCATGACACGAGGGATTCCATCAAAGAACATACAATTAGTATCATGGATTTAAGACATGTTTTAATAGCTCTACCAACTGACAAAAGGTCTACAACTATTAATTGTCGAGTTTTTGGTCATCCGTTAAATTAAAAGTTTCTTAAGTACTGTCTGGTGAACTAAGAGAATTTCCATTCAAGATGAGGCAGGTTCAGGAAAACCATATGTTCTTACAAGTTTACACCATCTTTAACTTTTGTGACCACAAGACAAGAGTTACAAACTACAAACTCATACAGAAATTAACTGAAGCATAAGACGAATACATCACATGATTCCTTTGAAACTGCTTACTAAAAGGACTACAATCTGAAGTAAAGGACTAATTCCATATAAGCCTTGATGCGGGACGAAGGCCCAAAAAAATTATTAGTATAAAATTAGGGATTTGAGAAGATTTGGGTGCAGAAGCTTTAATTGAAGAGTGAACAACAACTATTATAAACTTATCTCAAAACTTATAATATAAATGCAAAATAATAATATGATTACCGTTGAAGACGTCAACGTCGAAAGCGGAGAAGCAACTAAGATAGAGAGAACCACTTTAAGGTTTTGGCAATGCACCGTAAAAATTTAAAATATTTCTCATTCTCAATTCTTCGATGCATCTTATGAAATTATAAACTATTTATAAGCTACAAAATAATCAAAAGAAGATAAAATAAATCTCTAAATTCTTATCCATAAGATAAGTCAATCTCTAACCAACCCAAGAGATAAAATTTTCTTTAATTTGGTTTATCCTAACATACAGACTAAAAAGCCAAAATAACCAAAATTTAAGTTGTTCTCCATCATTCTCCTCGCTGTGAAAAATTTACCTCCTGGTGAATCAAGTGTAAAATCCAAAAATTATGCTACTGTTGAAGTCCTCCAATTCGACCATGGTAGAGGCATTGGCTTTGATAACTTAGTCAACATTGAAGCTTCTGACACGACAAAACTCCATGATGGTACTGGGGGTTGTGGAAGTGGAAGAACTAGAATATTCAATAGGGACCAATTATGCACTTCAACAATTAGTAGATGTCTTGATGTCTCTAGAAACATAAAATGATCGTCCCTGCAATTAGGGCTGCAAATAGGCCAAGCCGTTCGCGAGCTGCTCGAAGCTCGGCTCAATAAAAGCTCGTTTGAGCTCGATTCATTTAGTAAACAAGCTGAGCTCAAGCTTCATTTTCGAGTTTGTTTAATAAACTAGCAAAGCTCAAGCTTAGAAGTACTCGGCTTGTTTGAGCTCGCGAGCTGGCTAGTTTAGAAGCTAGTTTTTTCTTTATTGAATTCTATATATATATATATATATATATATATATATATATATATATATATATATATATATATATGACAAGAGAGATGAGCTGCTCCACGAGGCCTCGAGGATTCTTTCGCTTCTTGAGCCACCCCTCCCGGAGAGGCTTCGCCGGCCGCCTCCCACGGTCCTCCCTCAGGTTCGTGTTGCCTCCCTCGTCGGTTTCCCTCCTCAGGTCTCGTGGCCTTCCTCCTCCTTTCCCAGCGTGCTCCCTCTCCCCGTCTTCGTCTTCGGCGTCCGTTTGTCCGGTGCTCCTCTTCATGCCGGTCCCCTAGGCGGGACGACCACCGACAGGTCCCCCTTGGTCGGCGGACTGTCTCTTCCTGATGGGATTGTCTGACCCCTCGTCTGCTTCAGCAGAATCTGCCCACTCTCCCTACTTACTGTCCCCTCTTCCAGCGGGATCTGCCCCTTCAGTCACTGCTGACTTGGTCACCTACCGCCGGTGGTCTCAGGAGCTTGCCTCGGTTCTGCCGCCTCCTCGGGATCCACGCTCAGGAACTCCCTCTTCCCCCCCCCCCAAATTTAATTTTGAATTTGGGTTACGCCGCTCTGGCAGACGGCCACGCCTCATTAGGGTGCGCCGACCCGCTTGGGTTTTCGCGCCCCGCGCCACCCATAATGGCGCCCTCTGCGCCTGCTGCCTCTGCGCCATCTGTAGGCATCTCCGGTTGTGCGCCTTCCTCTCCAGGTCGCGTGCCACCCGCCCCTATTTTAGGTGGCACGAGACACCTAGCGCCATTCACTCAGGCACAACCTGGGTCCGTCTCCCCTATCGCTGCGCCATTCGATGGAGCCATTGCTTGCATGTCCCCCTTTCTGGTCGCGAAACCTCCGTCCCTACGCGCAGATTAGCCCCTCCGGGTGAGCCCCATGGTGGCGCCTTTCCCTGTGGCTCCTATAATCTTCTACCTCTCGCCTCTCTGGCGCAGAACTACCTGGCGCAACTGCTCACAATGCTATCTCACACAAGTTTAGAGACGGATACACAGATCGATGGCCATGACGCATTTATCAGTGCCCCACCCCCATCATAGAGGACGCTTCGGCTCTGACCTTATCTCAGACCTGTCAGCCAGTACCTCTCTCTACGCAGGCCACCATCCAACGCTATTCGGTGATCACTCTCTCCAAACTCCCTGCAGTTTTATACTCAAAAAAGTTAAGGCCAGATTGCGCTACCAACAACCCTCCCCAATTCCAGAAGTTACTCTGCTAGACATTGACTACCCCTCTCCGCCAGACACCACTGAGATTATGGTGCCCTTCTCCACTGCAAAAATTTCCACTTTGTCAGCCACATTCCCTTATACTTTTGTTCTCAAGTTCTCCAGTGGCTGCCCCAAAATATCCAGAGTCCAAGAAGTCATTGCTAGTTGGGGGCTAACCTCGGGGTTTAGAGTGGCTCCTATGGACCCTAAACACTTGTTCCTTCATCTCTCAGCGGAAACAGATCGCAAGAGCGTCTGGAGTAGAGTCACAGTCAAGATAGATACCCACTCTATGACAATAGTTAAATGGATCCCGGAGTTCAACCCCAAAGAGGACTCGTCGATAGTATCTGAATGGGTCACCCTCCCAAATCTCGCCCTCATAAGCTTCGCCCCTGCTGCTTTGAAGAGAATCGCCAACTCCTTTGGGACGATCGTGGCATTAGCAGAAGAAACTCGTAACCTCACCAAAGAGAACTACGCCAAAATCTGCATAGAGCTTGATTTATCGAAGGATCTTCCTAAGCTTATCCATATCAAGCTTGGCAATAAGATTCACACCAAGCAGATAATATGTGACAATAAATCATTTACTGCAAGCACTGCCATCTGCTCGGGCACTCCACAAGCATTGCTTACGTGCTCACCCAGAACTAAAGAGAAAGAGTCCAGGAAGACCGCTCCATCACAACCGACTAAGAAACCTCACCAATCTCTCCTACTCCAGCTACCCAACTCCCATAAGATATGAGGCCACGGACGATAACCTCCACAAGCATCTGCAAAAATCCCGAAGAAAGGCCATCGTCCCCTACATGCCCCCAACCTTAAACCTAGCCAACAAATTCGATATTCTCGTGGATGACACCCCAGATAAACCCCTAGCATCGCAGGAGACCACTCGATAGAGAGACCCGAGGTCAGCAATGATTCGGACAAGGAAGTGGATATCCCTATTTCTGTGGTGCCGAACGAAGATCTCCAAGAACAGGTAGCCCCTCTTCACCTCATAAAGAGGTTGACATTCAAGCGGTCATCCGGAAAAACTTAGGGCAGGAATCAGTGGATAGGATGCAACAAGGTCTTGAAGCAGGCATCACCAACAAGGACTACTTTTTGGAGCTCTGACAGAAATTGATAAAGAGGACTATTTACACCCCCGGAAGAGACTGTTGAGTCTGATAAGATCTATCATATCAAGGCAGTGGAGCTGGCTATAGGCACACACAAAAAACCAAAAAAAGAAGAAGTTCAAGCGAAGGAACGATTATGACTATCCAGTCAGCCGTGAAACTCACCAAACACCTCCCCAGCGTGCAAGATGCTTATCATCCTATCCTGAAATGTTAGGGGTCTCGCGAACAATCCTACCTTGAGAAGATTAATCAGTCTCAAAAAAATCCACAGAATTGACATCCTAGTAGTTATTGAACCCAAAATCCCCATAAAAAATCAAAGCCATCCAGTTGCAATTAGGCTTCGCTGAAGCTATCGCTGGATTCCATGACATCTGGATATTATTCGCTACTGATGTTCAGTTCGGCATCATTAGTGTTACCAGGCAGGGACTCTCGTGCTGGGTGGAACACCCGATGGTTCAGTCTTGCTCCCTCTTATCTGCGGTTCACGACAGCTGTAATATTCCAGAACGTAAAAGCTTTGGGCTTCCCTCCGTGACACCTACCACCTCCACAGCAATCTTCCTTGGCTACGTGTTGGTGACTTCAATGTGGTTGCTAGTAGGGAGAAGAACACGGGGGGTCGTCCTTCCCTCTCGTCATCCATGTACGACTTTAACAACTTCATTTTTGGCGCTCACTTGTGCCCCCTCCAATTCACTGGTAGCAAATTTACGTGGTGCAACATGCAAGAAGGCGCCAGACGCCAATACTCCCGTCTGGACCGTGCCCTTATCAATGCTAAATGTTCTAACTTGGGATCACCTCCAGCCTTTCGCACCTTAACGCGATTGAATTGGATCACTCCCCCTCCTCATCAGCATTAGCAGAAACTCGAATCAGATCAAGAAAACTTTTTGATTTCTAGACCTCTGGAGCCATCATCCCCAGTTCAGGAACATAGTTGCTGCTGCATGGAATGGCCCAGATAATCTTGAACCCCTCGTCCGTGTGGTAGCCAAACTTAAAGCTAACAGAAAAGCCCTCACTAGTTGGAGCAAGAAAGCCTTTGGGGACATCTTCCAGGTTTGTGCGCTGCTGAGGATGACGTCAGCCGCATAGAGGTGTTGTTTGCTCGTGATAGCTCGCCAGCTGCCAGAGCCTCCCTCAACTTCACCAGAGCTCTATTGAATTTCCTCATCAAGGTATAGACAGAGTTTTGAAATAAAAAGCTGGGCTTAAATGGGACTCGGAAGGGGACAAGAATTCCAATTACTTCTATTCTTACGTTAAAGGACGCAGACAGCAGCTCACCCTCCACCAGATCACAGACGAGAGCAATCACATACTTAAAGATTATCGTAACATTTAATCTGCAGCGACGAACTTCTACTTGCAGTTGTTTACCAAAAGGTTATCCATAGGGACGAGGATTTTCTTGCGGCCATTTCCAGCTTTATTGAAGACAGAATAACACCTAGTTGTAGATATGCCCTCCGCGGCTGAGGTCAAAAAAGCTGTGTGGGCTCTCAACGAGCACAACGCTCTTTGTGAGGACCCTAATTTTTGGGAATTACTTTTTTCAATTTATTTTATAGTATTTCTATTTATTAGGTTATATTGTATATTTAATTATGATTATATATGCACTTTTTGTGTCTTTGATTTTTGGAGCACAAGACATGCCCATCAATCGAAACGTCCTTCATGAATTTTGTAGTAGACATGATGACCTTCAATTTGGTGTATTATGTCCTATCCAAACTTATGCCCTAGCATTTTTTGACTTCGCACAATTTTGGGCCAAATTTAGGCTATTTGATTATTTACCGTAATACTAGACCTAACTTCCAACTTGGGTTTATGACTCGACATTGATAAAAACTATTTGACCCAATATATTTTGACCCATTTTGAGTCTATAACACACATGTCAAGGGTGTGCCACTCAATCGAGTTCCTAGTGTTATTTATTTGCGGATGGCACAAGAGACTCATGGGTTAACTTTTCGAGCTCGATTTGATTAGAAAATATATTTGGACCCTAACCTAGCCAACCCCACTTGGTAAGAGCCATGTTAGGTTGTCATGATTAGTAGAAAATATTTTGGATTTATGCCAAATATTTAATTACTATTTTTGTATATATATATGACTATATTTATAAGCCTAATCTATTATATATATGGCCTTAATCATGGTTATGTTAGAGATGCAAATCATCTAGGAACTGTGGCATGGCTAGTGTAGTTGTTTTTTGACTAGTGTATAGCCATGCTAGGGGAGGCCTAGCCATAGTAGTATTTTAACTAGAAAAACCAGGCTAAGTTGTGACTTAACCACTATAGACCTTTTAATTATTTATTATTAAGATTATTGACTTTTAGGAGACCAAAATAGCCCGGACTTTACCCGAACCAAAGTCAAACCCATGTAGACAGGTAACGTGCAGAGACGTCTATGAAGGTGTACATTTACTATATATGAAATATTTCGTGCTTTGTTGGGCTAATAAATATTTTTCCTATTTATTTATTATATATATAATAGGTGTTGTTGATTATTAAATTGTTATTTTATTTTATTTTATTGTATGAGGAACATTTTTTAAAATGCTATTTTAGATTTTAGGATTTTTTGGCTATATAAAACTTGTGTAGACATATATATATAAGTATAAATATTAAGCTAAATATATGTATCCTTATCTAATTCCACACATATATATATATACATATTAAGGTGAGCTGTGCTTCTTCTTCCTCCGAACCTAACCGAACCCAGCTGTGTTTGGGAACTTGGTTTCAAAGTTATTTGAATCAATTCAAACTTAAACCAACCCAATTAAATCTTTTGCAATATCTCGATCTCTTCAAGATTAGCTAAATCTTGATTTAATTAGGATGGAAGTCTGGATGGAATAACTAAGGCCTACCATGTATATTTATACGCTCGGAAGAACCAAAATGACCGAGAACCCCCAAATCCCTAACACTCGCGACCTTCCTCGAAGCCCACTTAAGCCAGACGAACTCCCCAATCGCCCTGACAGGAGAAAACCAGCCGAAGGCTGCCAGAGACTGTCGCCCGATTGGCCAGAGCACGTAGCAGACGCAGCAACAGCAGCTGCGAAGATCCAACTTCGTAGGATGATTTTGACATTACCAGACAACCATTCTTCGAACCATTTCTTCAGATGAAATCACAACCCTACCATCTTTTACTTACTTTAAATAGATTCGAATAAGTCTCATTAGATTGCTTAGACAATCGATATGAAGTTAACGAAAAACTGCTAAAAAATATAACAGTTTTTGGGTTCACAACCCGAGTTTGGAAGATCAATTTCGGTCAATCCATTAACAAATTTAGAAAACTACCTAACCAATCTTTTAGATAACCTATAGGGCTCCAGAACCACTTTTGTAGTTTTTGTTTTCATTAAGTATAGGCAAAGTAATTTGTTTTTTAAAATCAAGAAACACTTGTTTAAAACACTTTTGAAATTTGGAAAAAAACCATCGATACGGGGTCCATTCTGACAAACCAGGCAACGTGGACGCAAACCAAAAGCATTAAAAGATGCATATTGACTTCGCAGACGTGTGGGCTTTGACGGAACTCTAGTTGGTTGTATATGCGTGACAAATTTGAGACGTATCCGTCAAATTTTTCGTATCGACCTCTTTGTAAACTAGTCAATTACTTTGTGCACGTTCATCAACTCGAGACAAAACTTATGCCAACAAGACCATATCATTTTTGGTTTTGTATACCAAGTTTGTTTGATTCTGATAAGGTCGACCGGAACACTACTATGGCGGGCCCGCGACACAACTCGACGAACGAATTTGTACACGGCCCACTGGAATTCAACTTTGGACACAACGTTAGGTTTGTATCGTCAAACCAGACACATAAACATATAATTTGTTGACTTTAGAGACCATAGGCTCTGAGACACTTTTCGGGGCAAAGCGGGTCCAACGATGGACACCTTTTTGACCTAAAATTATCGTTTTGCCACTGTGTCCAGAATTAGACTTATGGGTAGTCTATTTTTGATATTTGCTTATTCCAAAAATATTGGCAATGTCTGTTTCAACATCCAGAGTTGTTTGCGGGAGTTCCGCTTTCGGGACTCTTTGACTTGACGAGTTGTTTGCAGGACTTTTTGCTGCCACCAGGCAAGTACACCTAGTCAAACTTTGTATAGTTATTTACATGCATGCTTTTATTAATCTTTTTTGTTCGTACTCCTTTTATTTTTCTACATTTGCTATCCTGTCATGATTTATTTTTCGGTCTCTTATTTGTTATCACTTATTTTCATCATTAGTTATATTTTCACACATGCCTTCTTTAGCGTTATTTACTTAAGCGTCTTGACTTGATCTCGTATTTCATGTTACCTTGACTTGACCCTCTATCGATACTAGGGTTGACTACTTAACCACTCTCGACTCGGGAGACCCACGGCAGGGCTATGATAGAGACTCACTATAGTTAGGGAGTACCATGACAGGGCTACAGTATTCAATTCACTTTGTGGTCATTCTTAGTATTATTTTATATGACATGTCATGGTTATAGAGTCTTTCCATGAGATCCTTATTCTTGTCGTAGCAGTTGTTATCCATATTTTCTCATATGTTATTTATTGTACAGTAGGCATGTATATTATGTGTCTTGCTAGTCCCTTGAGGACCTGGTGATCTCTCCAGGTATTAGTTGAAGTTATCAAGGTAGAATGCATTGGAGGATTGATGATTGTTTCTCCGAGATTTCAGGTATATATTTAAGTGCATATTTTTTTTCTCTCGTGTTGCATATTCTATTCTTGATATATTCTGCTTATAAGCCTACTTTATTAGACTCGTATTTCCTTTCGAGTCTATTTGGACATGTATGCTAATGGGCTGCAGACCACGAACCATATTGTTCATTTTTGATGTTTTATTATATTTGTGGATTGAGATGTAGTAGATTCTAGAACAACCAGACAGCTTATACGTATTCGAGCTGGACTGGAGTCGTCTCGGTACGTAGCTGGCATGTATACGTATCATAGTCCTACGAATTTTGGGACTGGAGCATTACATATTTTTGTGGTAGCCCATGCAGGTCAAGTTAACCATTTCAGTTACGTTACTGTACCGAGCGGGCCTGCAAAGTGACTAAACCCTTAGGAATCTCAATCCACAACTGCCTTGAAAATTCTTTTAGAAATTTCTTTAGCACCCTTGAACTTCATATTTACTCTCGATTACTCTTCCATTGATTTTTTGTATCATTGGTTCTCGTCCCTGCCTATTCCGGAGTGATGAATAATCGTGCTATATAGGATTTATCAAAAATTCTTCAGTTATAGTGTAAGTTAGCTTGCTTATTGTATTGTGATTGTTTAATAGATAAGGAGGAATAGAGATGCCATAGGGCATCATGTGTTTGATGAGGTAGTTTGACCAAAGGTGGGTAGACATTCTAGAAATAGCTAAATGATCATACTAGGTTACGCCCTTTATGGTAGTCACTTGATCAAGAATAGAGTGGTAGTTTTAGTGTTGAGACTGACCCCCTACAAGAAGAACCTAAATATAGGCTAACCCAACACATTTACTATTATGTCCTACCAGTTGTAAAGTTAGGATTAGACAGATTAGTAGGTATCACTTTGATTGATTAGGTAAAATGAGACTTATATATTGTGATAATAATATGGTTGGGAGGACAAGCTTTCAACATGATCATAGCATGACCGTCAGTACCAAAAAGAGCAACTAGAGATAACCATCTATAGTTTTATGATAGACATATTGCAAAATTAAATGGTTTAGGATAGATTATCACTTGAGTTATTAGGAGACACCGTAGTGATCTAGCGTACCCCTCGAACTATATTCCTAGTTACACTAGCGCGGTTGTTTGTTAGTGAGTCTTATTTTAATTTTGAGGACAAAATTCTTTTAATGTGGGTATATTGTGAGGACCTTGATTTTTGGGAATTATTTTTTTCAATTTATTTTATAGTATTTCTATTTATTAGGTTATATTGTATATTTAATTGTGATTATATATACTTTTCTGTGTCTTTAATTTTTGGAGCACAAGACACGCCCATCTTTCGAAACGTCCTTCATAAATTTTGTAGTAGACAGGATGATCTTTAATTTGTTATATTATGTCCCATACAAACTTGTGCCCTAGCATTCTTTTGATTTCACAACTTTGGGTCAAATTTAGGCCATTTATTATTTACCGTAATTCTAGACCTAACTTCCAACTTGGGTTCATGACTCGACATTGATCAAAACCATTTGACCCAATATATGGCTTTGACCTATTTTGTGTCTACGACATACATGCCAAGGGTGTGCCACTCAATCGAGTCCTATGTGCTATTTATTTGCGAATGGCACAAGAGACTCATATGTTGACTTTTCGAGCTCGATTTGATTAGAAAATATATTTGGACCCTAACCTAGCCAACCCCACTTGGTAAGAGCCATGTTAGGTTGCCATGACTTAGTAGAAATTATTTTGGATGCCAAATAGATTTAATTACTATTTTTGTATATATATGACTATATTTATAATAGCCTAATACTATATATATGGCCTTAGTCATGGTTATGTTAGAGATGCAAATCGACTAGGAACTATTGCATGGCTAGTGTAGTTGTATGTTTTGACTAGTGTATTAGTCATGCTAGGGGAGGCCTAGCCATAGTAGTGCTTTAACTAGGAAAACCAGGCCAAGTTGCGACTTAACCACTATAGACTTTTTAATTATTTATTACTAAAATTATTGACTTTTAGGAGACCCGAATAGCCCGGACTTTACCCAAACCAAACCCAAACCCATGTATACATGTAGTACGTGCAGAGACGTCCATGAAGGTGTACCTTTACTATATGAAAATATTTGTGTTTTATTGGGATAATAAATATTTTTCCTATATTTTATTATATATATAATAGGTTTTGTTGATTATTAAATTATTATTTTATTTTTATTTTATTATATGAGGAACATTTTTTAAAATGCTATTTTAGATTTTGGGATTTTTTGGCTATATAAAACTTGTGTAGACATATATATATATATATATATATATATATATATATATATATATATATATATATATATATATATATATATATATATATATATATATATGCATCCTTATCTAATTCCACATTTATATATGTATATAATACATATTAAGGTGGCTGTGCTTCTTCTTCCTCCGAACCTAACTGAACCCAGCTGTGCTTGGGAACTTGGTTTCAAAGTTATTTGAATCAATTCAAACTTAAACCAACCCAATTAAATCTTTTGTAAAATCTCGATCTCTTCAAGATTAGCTAAATCTTGATTTAATTGGGATGGAAGTCTGGATGGAATAACTAACGCTAACAGTGTATATTTATACGCTCGGAAGAATAAAAAATGACTGAAAACCCCCAAATCCCTGACACCCAAGACCTTCCTCGTTGCCCACTTAAGCCAGACCCTGACAGGAGAAAACTAGTCGGAGGCTGCCGGAGACCGCCACCCGACCGGCCAGAGCACGTAGCAGACGCAGCAGCAGCCGCCAAGCCCGTTCTTCAAACCGTTTCTTCAGGTTAAATCACAACCCTACCATCTTTTATTTACTTTAAATAGATTCGAATAATTCTCATTAGATTGCTTAGACAATCGATGTGAAGTTAACGAAAAACTGTTGAAAAATATACAGTTTTTGGGTTCAGAACCCGAGTTTGGAAGATTAATTTAGTCAATCCTTTAACAAATTTAGAAAACTACCTAAACAATCTTTTAGATAACCTATACGGCTCCAGAACCCCTTTTGTAGTTTCTATTTTCATCAAGTATAGGCAAAGTAATTCATTTTCTAAAATCAAGAAAAACTTGTTTAAAACACTTTTGAAATTTAGAAAAAACCATTGACACGGGATCCGTCCCGACAAACCGGGCGACATGGTCGCGAACTTAAAGCATCGAAAGATGCGTATTGTTTTCACGGACGTGTGGGCTTTGACGGAACTCAAATTGGCTGCGTGTGCGCAATAAATTTGGGACGTATCCGTCAAATTTCTCCGTATCGACCTCTTTGCAAATAGTCAATTACTTTGTGCACATTCGTCAACTCGAGATGAAACTTATGCCAATAGGACCGTATTATTTTTCTGGTTCTGTATGCCAAGTTTTGTCCGATTATGAGAAGGTCGACCGGAACACTATTTTGGGGCCCGTGACTCGACACAACGGGCGAATTTGTGCACACCCACCAAAATTCAACTTTGGTCATACCGTTGGGTTTATATCGTCAAACCAGACATGTAGACATATAATTTGTAGACTTTAGAGACCATAGGCTCTACACGCTTTTTTGTACAAAGCGAGTCCAACGGCGGACATCGTTTTGACCCAAAATTATCGTTTTGCTTCCGTGTCCGAATTGGACTTATGGGTAGCCTATCCTAGATATTTTGCTTATTTCAAAAATATTGGCAATGTCTATTTTAGCATCCGGAGTTGTTTGCAGGAGTTTAGCTTTCGAGACTTTTTGACTTGACGAGTTGTTTGTGGAAATTTTTGCTACCACAAGGCAAGTACACCTTGCCAAACTTTGTACAGTTATTTACATGCATGATTTTATTATTCTTTCTTGTTCGTGCCTCTTTTATTTTTCCATATTTGCTATCCTGTCAAGATTTATTTCTCGGTCTCTTATCTGTTATCACTTATTGTCGTCATTAGTTCTATTTTCACACATGACTTCGTTAGCGTTATTTACTTGAGCGTCTTGACTTGACTTAACTTGATCTCGTATTTCATGTTACCTTGACTTAACCCTCTACCGATACAAGGGTTGACTACTTAACCACTCTCGACTCGGGAGACCCACGACAGGGCAATGATAGAGACTCACTATAGTTAGGGAGTACCACGGCAGGGCTACTAGCTATAGGACCGGGAGTACCACGACAGGACTACGGTCATTCGATTCACTTTGTGTTCATTCTTAGTATTGTTTTATATGACATGTCATGGTTGTCACGCTCCGACCCGGAATCACCCGAATCATCGTCCTCGCAGTAGGCGTGATATTGCACGAGCCTGGAGTTGCGCTCGTACAAGGCAAGATGACAAGTTCTCAAATGGTTATCTTTGATTTGATATTAACAACGAAAGGAAAACAGAGTATACGAAACAATTTTCATTATTGATATTCGAACTGAGATTACAAAGGCTTTCATAGCCCAACAATATATGCCAGATTTGGCTACAACACTCAGGTTCTCTCTTGTCCACAAAGGATTTCACCATTCTATACATTATGCTTCTATATCTCGGCCGCATCAATCCTTTTTACAAGTCCGAGCGTCAATGCGATCGCACGCTTTAATACGCTTCAGCATTCCAAGCCTCAACACATTCAAGTGAAGCTTCGCCGCGAGCAATCCATTCCCTGCACCCTACATGAAAGCTGGTGGGGATCAGTACATTCGTCCTCGTATGTACTGACGAAAATACCTTCCTTCTAAACCGACATTTTAGTGTTTATGTTCAATCATGCAACTTAGCTTATGATCTTGCTATGTTCTCCTTAGGTCTATTTCATGGCATATTCGAAAGCGTAAAGCATATTATCATGGCAAGCATGTTATTCAAATTGAATAGGCAAATAGACAAGCAATCTCGTATTTGATTCGTGGTGCAACTTCTTACCAGCATGGACGCACTCGCCCTTGCACCGACGTAAGGTGAATACACCCTATTCCTTCCCTGTCATGTTATAAGTGCTCTCTATACAGGATCTATGTACGGAACACATACGTGCCTGCACTTTCAACCCATTGTTCCTTAAATATATGATGGTCGTTGGCGTATTCGCGCCAAAATAGACTAAAGGCGTTCTCTTTATCTTTTCTTTCTTTCTTTTCTCTCTTTTTCTTTCTTTCTTTTCTTTCTCGAATTTGGGTAGCCCGGCGTTTCACGGGTTAGGTTGCTACCCCAAACAAACCGAAACTTACCGCGTGTCTACCATCATTTGCGACTTTTTATATCTATAACCTAGTGCTAATCAGACTTTACAGATGTGCGCCTATCAAAGATTATATCCTTCCTATGCTGAATGGTCACCTGCCCCGGTGCACCCGTTCGGAGGAAACATTCCGTGCACGGAAGATTATCACAATTATCTCAAGTCCATTCGACCATGCAATGCCCTATTTTCAAACAACCAAACATAGTCTTGAGTTCGAGACTCAGACTTTATCAAACAACCAAACATAGTCTTGAGTCCAAGACTCAGACTTTATCATCTCGTATTTCTTCCATTCTTTCTATGTTCTTACATTTCGTACTTCGTTTTAATGTTCAATGGCATCATGCCTCAACTCAATGTTCGTCAACCGAACGACCGAAGGTCCTGAACACCTTTCGAGGCATCATGTCATATCCAACAGTTCCGTCACATTCATGCCACAACTATATTCTTTTGCAACGAAGCCATCTTTTATGATCTCGTGCACGTAGGCACGTTTTGACATATTTACCATCTATCCTTCCATCGTGCACTTGCTACATGCATCGAAGCCGTATTTCCATGTTCTATTCGTTAGTGTTCAATGTTCGTGGCTTGCACGCTAGGGCGCTCACCTATTGTCTTTCAACGTGCTAGCCTTTCTAACTCGTGCACGAAGGCACGAAAATGGCTCGTGCACTAAGGCACTCGCCGAATACAGTTATCCTATGTTCTTACGGCTTGCGCACCGAGGCGCTCGCTTTGTGATATCCAATGCCCCATAGCGACTCGTGCATTTGATGCACGTTTTTTTCAATTGATCTAACTAGTGTTCAACACACACTACAATTTATCTCTCGATCGGATCACGCTCATGGCATCGATAGGTTAACTTAGCACACAATAATATTTATGACTTAGGCATGAAGGTAAAAAGAAGAGTCAATCCTCCCACCTTGAGTCGATACGCCTTGTCGTTTTGCCAAGCGATGCGGCTCGATTTCATAACTTCGTTGTACGGCCAACTCTCCTGACTTAGCTATTCGATCACTTCGTGCTTCATTGAATTATACGTCCGATTTGGCTTACCTTGCCAACGCCTCAGTCCGTCGCAAGGCGACGATTTAGTTTCGTGGACCCCTTACTGAGTAAGGTAAAATGTCGACCTCTAATATTTTTGCGTAAACGTATAGCCTGCACATGAAACCAACTAAAAAATACTTGTATCGATTCGGACTTGCGCCTTGGTCGATTTGATTTTTTAGAATCTTCGAACCGTCTCAATGCACTTATCCTTCGGGGCAATACGGCGCTTCGCATGGATTCAATTCGATGCATTCTTGGGACAATGTAACTCTTCGTATCGACTTAGTTCGATGCGTTGTTCGGGACAACGTAACTCTCGTATCATTTGTATCGATACATTTTATTCGGTCAACGCGACTCTTTAAGTCAACGCCTCAGCGTAATGCGCCGTGCGGAGTGGGGCATTACAGAATATACCACTCAAAACAAGGTTCGTCTCGAACCAAAACCAACACTCCAATTAAGTGTTTTATAGATCATTTCACGATCTCATCCCACCAATATTTCAGTTTCATACTACTCTTACAAGATTTTTATTAACATTTCAAAGTCTTTCCTATAGCTCGATTTGAATTTTGTATACAACTCGATTTGGAACCGTACCTAAATTCAAGGCGTCCCGAAGATACATATATTTCGACCAAGTCCAGTGGTAGCAAATTAGAACAAAGCTAACAGGTAATTTCAATCCTATGCTTGCCATCTCGTACTCCCTATCGGACTTATTTTTAGCAACTATTATCAAAATTTTATCGCATACATATATTCGATACATACGTGATTCATTCAATAAGTCACTGCACGCGACGTGATTCAAAATCATTTCTTATTTCATATGTTTCGTATAGACTATCAACTCTATGCATCACGTCGAGCCATTGCACATCCAATCGCAACGATCCTTCGCAACGTCTTGCGTTCAAAGTCGCCACCCAACTATTTTCGAAGTTTGGCTATGCAACTTATCTCGATACGATTTCCTTATCAACATTCAGGACTACGCCCGCTAGGTTACTTACCTAGACACCGTGCTTAGATTCTCCCGATGCAACTCTAAATTGACGTTGCACAAAGGTCACAATCTATCCGACACAAAGTTCACATCGAGGCGACGGTGCCCAAGGCAACAATCGTTTTGACTCAACGTCTCTACGATGCATCTTACGTACGATTCCTAACGAGTGGAAATTTACTAGCCAAATTCCTAACTTATCAGTCTCGTAGCATCGAATATAAGTTCGATTCATACAAGCTCAATTGTAAGGTGAATCCAAATCTAACGACATAACTCGTAAGTCATTCCCTTATCATTCTCTCTCGTGCATAGCACGATTCTTATAATCGCCTATCCGAATTACCAAGTTCGTTGGTGAATTTTCTAGTTCGATCTTCGACCAACATAACCATTCAAGCACTCATCCGACGAATACTCAAAATCGAGCTACATCATTCTCAATCGAAAAATGTTCAAAAAAATTTGATCGCCTAGACTTATCGTCAATATGCACCATATAACATTTGTTATCGATACAATTTTATATGCGACAACGCATAGGTTATCTTATGGGTCTGCAACATTCAACTTATCTGGCGGCCAAGCTTTCTAGGGTCAGCTGCCCCAAAGCTATCCTCGATAATTGTGGATCATCACCGAAGGACAGTTTTACTATGAACCATGCTATATCTGATTTCGGAGCCAAATCACGTTTCGACGATTTCTATGTGACTATCCAATTTCGGATAAAACTATTTCTATTGGCGCAACTGATGCGCAACTATCCTCTGAGTAAAGTCATGCACTACCGTCGATGATTCTACCATTTACGAAGCATCTCCTCGCATTGAGTTCGAGTCCATCTTATTTGCGGTTGACACACGAGATGCTATACGCATCGAATAATCATCATACTTATAGTCTTGTCCTGATCAATTACAAAGTTCATGATCAACCAGTTCGTTCATTCTCGTATTGTTATTTGCAAAATTTTGATAGCGCGGGGCACACTCCATTTTGTATTCTCACATCGTGCTTACGTTTCCTTACGTATCGATCTCGATACGTCATATTAATTTCGATAGCGTAAGGGTCAACTTTGATTATATTACAACGTCGACAACTTGTATTGCATACGTCCAAGTTCTCCACAAACATTTTCGTACGTCTTGAATCGTTTCTCGATTCGTTGCATTCCGTTATGCTTTGATCGTGTAAACAAGTTACCGATTATCCAACATCGAACCATCAAGTCATACGATCTCACCCTCTAAGTTTTGCACATTTTTCAGTCATACTCAAATGAGTTTTGCCGTAATAACCAACTATTTCTTAGGCACTATTTACCCGTATCAACCAACTCTTCATCGAAGTCGCACATCGTACGATCCGATTAAAATTTGCCTCGTCTAACATTTCTATCGAGATCGTAAGTCGTACGATTCGATTTCGATTCGTCTCGCCTAATATTTTTTATCGAGATCGTAAGTCGTGTGACTCATTTGTAAGTTCGAGTTTTCCTTTCCCCTCGATCCGATTATTGCTTCAAGGCATAATCGTTCCACTAGCCTCGGTCATCTGACCGACTTAAAATTTCCGTCCGACGTATTATTCATTGATACGAGTCTCGCCTTATCATCCCGACCGATTTTCGAAGAATACTTGCATCAACATACCGTCATACAAATTTCCAATCGAGTCTCGGTACTCTCCATCCGTTGCGGACAAAGCTTCCACAATTCTCATAACCCGTCGATGAAATTTATCGCATAAGTGGTAGTATCTATACCACTCAGAATCGAGTCATTCATCACATACATGGTATAATATACCACGTCGAAAATCAAGTTATTTCCCTCGCATACTCGTATGAACCAACATCTCTTCCGACTTACGATTTCTGCAATGATCGTGCTTGATTACAACTGTAACTTTGATTAAATCAAATTCGACACAACTCGGCCAATGTTTTATTTGCCAACACAAGTTCGGTGTGTAACGAACGATCGTTCTATCAATTTATGATTTTAGTTCCTTCTGTTGCATCTCGTGCAACGATTTTACTTTGACACACATTGCACATCTTGCAACGACTTATTTCTGACATTCATTGCACCTCGTGCAATGATTTATTTTCGACATCTGTTGCACGTCGTGCAACAATTTATTCCTGACTTTCAAAGTCAATGCTCAAATCCGTTCAACACATTCAATATTGGCTTATCACTTTCATTGCAACACATTATTTGAGTTTTTGCATTGGTGCAACCAATATTCACAACCTATTGCACTTCGTGCATCATTTTATTTCTTATTCAACTTGTTACATTGTAACAACATCTTAAATCGTATTTCACAATTTGTTGCACTTGCAGCAACTAACATTTCGTGGCTCGTGCATTTAATGCAACGAGACATTTCACGACTTTCTCTGCAACAACAAGTAAATTCGAAGTACTTGTGGCAACGTTACCCGGCTTTGTATTAGACTTATTGTATGGAACATCTAGTACGGCATCGAGTAGAGTTAAGAGTGATTTCGATTGGTGGTGGGCAACTCTTTGGAATTGAAACAAAACAAACGTCCTGAGGAAATTGAGCCTAGAGCTCTGATACCAATCTGTCACACCCCGACCCGGAATCACCCGAATCATCATCCTCGCAGGGGGAGTGATGTTTTACGAGCCTGGAGTTGCGCTCGTGCAAGGCAAGATAAGTTCTCAAATGGTTATCTTTGATTTGATATTAACAACGAAAGAAAAACAGAGTATACGAAACAATTCTTTTTATTGATATTCGAACTGAGATTACAAAGGCTTTCAATAGCCCAACAATATATGCTAGATTTGGCTACAACACTCAGGTTCTCTCTTGCCTGCAAAAGATTTTACCATTCTATACATCATGCCTTCTATATCTCGGCCGCATCAATTCTATTGCAAGTCCGAGCGTCAATGTGATCGCACGCTTTAATACGCTTCGGCATTCCAAGCCTCAACGCGTTCCAGCGAAGCTTTGCCACGAGCAATCCATTCCCTACACCCTGTATGAAATCTGGTGGGGGGTACGTTCGTTCTCGCATGTACTGACCAAAAGACCGTCCTTCTAAACCGATATTTTAGTGTTTATGTTCAATCATGTAACTTAGCTTATGATCTTGCTATGTTCTTCTTAGGGTCGATTTCATGGCATATTCGAAAGTGTAAAGCATGTTATCATGGCAAGCATGTTATTCAAATTGAATAGGCAAGCAAACAAGCAATCTCGTATTTGATTCGTGGCGCGACTTTTTACCAGCATGGATGCACTCGCCCTTGTACCGACGCAAGGTGAATACGCCCCATTCCTTCCCTGTTATGTTATAAGTGCTCTCTATACAAGATCTATGTCCGGGACACATACGTGCCTGCACTTTCAACCCATCGTTCCTTAACTATATGATGGTCGTTGTGTATTCGTGCCAAAATGGACTAAAGGCGTTCTCTTTATCTTTTCATTCTTTCTCTTATCTCTTTCTTTTCTTTCTCGAATTTGGGTAGCCCAGCGTTTCACGGGTTGGGTTGCTACCCCAAACACCCGAAACTTACCGTATGCCTACCATTATTTGTGACTTTTCACATCTATAACCGAGTGCTAATCGACTTTACAGATGTGCGCCTAATCAAAGATTATATCCTTTCTAGGCCGAACGTCCTGGTGCACCCGTTCGGAGGGAACATTCCACGCACGGAAGATTATCACAATTATCTCAAGTCCATTCGACCATACAATGCCCTATTTTCAAACAACCAAATATAGTCTTGAGTTCGAGACTCAGACTTTATCAAACAACCAAACATAGTCTTGAGTCCGAGACCTTGACTTTATCATCGTATTTCTTCTATTTACTTTCTATGTTCTTACATTTCGTACTTCGTTTCAATGTTCAATGGCATCATGCCTCAACTTAATGTTCGTCAACCGAACGATCCGAAGGTCCCGAACACCTTTCGAGGCATCATGTCATATCGGACAGTTCCATCATATTCATGCCGTAACTGTATTCTTTTGCAACGAAGCCATCTTTTATGATCTCGTGCATATAGGCACGTTTCGACACATTTATCATCTATCCTTCGCATCGTGCACTTGTTGCACGCATCGAAGCAGTATTTCCATGTTCTATGCCTTAGTGTTCAATGTTCGTGACTTGCACGCTAGGGCGCTCGTCTATTGTCTTTCGATGTGCTAGCCTTTCTAACTCGTGCACGAAGGCACATAAATGGCTCGTGTACTAAGGCACTCGTTGAATACAGTTATCCCATGTTCTTGCGGCTTGCGCACCGAGGCGCTCGCCTTTGTGATATCCAATGCCCCATAGCGACTCATGCATTTGATGCACGTTTCATTTAATTGATCTAACTAGCGTTCAACACACACTACGATTTATCTCTCGATCGGATCACGCTCGTGGCATCGATAGGTTAACTTAGCACACAATAATATATTATGACTTAGGCATGAAGGAGTAAAAAGAAGAGTCAATCCTCCCACCTTGAGTCGATACGCCTTGTCATTTTGCCGAGCCGATGCGGCTCGATTTCATAACTTCGTTGCACGGCCAACTCTTCTGACTTAGCTATTCGATCACTTCGTGCTTCATTGAATTATACGTCCGATTTGGCTTACCGTGCCAACGCCTCAGTCCGTCGCAAGACACGATTTAGTTTTGCGGACCCCTTATTGAATAAGGCAAAATGTCGACCTCTAATATTTCTGCATAAACGTATAGCCTGCACATGAAACCAACTAAATTCAATACTTGAATCGATTCGGACTTGCGCCTTTGTCGATTCGATTTCTCAGAATCTTCGAGCCGTCTCAACGCAGTTATCCTTCAGGACAATGCGGTGCTTTGCATCGATTCAACTCGATTCATTCTTTGGGACAATACAACTCTTCGTATCGACTTAGTTCGATGCGTTGCTCGGGACAACGTAACTCTCGTATCGATTCGCATCGATACATTTGATTCGATCAACGCGACTCTTTGAGTCAACGCCTCAGCGTAATGCGTCGTACGGAGCGGGACATTACAATGGTTATAAAGTCTTTCCATGAGATCCTTATTCTTGTCGTAGCATTTGTTATCACTATTTTCTCGCATTTATTTACTATACAGTAGGTATGCATATTATGTGTCGTGCTAGTCCCCTGAGGACCTGGTGATCTCTCCAGGTATTAGTTGAAGTTATCAAGGTAGAATGCATTGGAGGATTGATAATTGTTTCTCCGGGATTTCAGGTATATATTTAAGTTTTTTTATTCTCTCGTGCTGCATATTCTATTCTTGATATATTCTGCTATTAGCCTACTTTATTAGACTCGTATTTCCTTTCGAGTCTATTCAGACGTGTATGCTAGTGGACTGCAGACCACGAACCATATTGTTCATTCTTGATATTTTATTATATTATATGGATTGAGATGTAGTAGATTCTAGAACAACCAGATAGCTTATACGTATTCGAGCTGGACTGGAGTCCTCTCGATACATAGTTGGCATTTATACGTATCCTAGTCCGTATTTTAGGACTGGGGCATTACATGTTTTTGTGGTGGCCCATGCAGGTCGAGTTAACCGTTTCGATTACGTCACTGTACCGAGCGGGCTAGCGAAGTGACTAAACCCTTAGGAATCTCGATCCACAACTGCCTTGACAATTCTTTTAGAAATTTCCAGCGCCATCCATGAGGCGTTCACTGCTTTTTTCCATGGAGCCAGGTACCCAGATCGATATCCATCGCCAACCTCATCCTGATCCCCAAGAAGGATAACCCGAAAACCTTCAAAGATTTCATACCCCTGAGCTTATGCCCTTTCACCAATAAAATCATCTCGAAGATCATTGCCAACCGTATGAGCGGGCTCCTTCCCAAGATTATCTGAAGAGCAAAGCGGTTTCGTTTGCGGCCGGAATATTTTAAACAACATTCTTCTGGACCAGGAGATGGTCACTAGCATGAAGTTCCCATTTAGGGGCAACATTGCCTGTCACGACCCTCCCAATTTTGGGATACGAGTTCGTGGCCGAGTCCAGCCTATGCCGTAGAATCGGCGGTAGTACGCTTTCGATGATAACAATGGTCCACAACAAGCACAACACGCATACAATATCATTCACAGCTAAGCCATCAATAATCACCAAAAATATCCAATAGTCTCAATATTATAAATCAAATAATCCACTACAACTCAGAAAGTCTCGGGAACAAATCCAGATAGCAGAAAATAAAATAAACACTAAACTCTATAACTATAATACTAACTAATACAAATCCATAAGTAAAAAATATGCTAATTTGCAACAGTGCTGGAACCGGGTACGCCAGTGACGTTAGTGTTTCCAACATACTCACCGTAGACCTCGGGGCAAATCTCATTGCCTAAAGCTGAAAATTAGTTATCTAGTCAAGATTGGAACAAGATTACCATAACACAATATAGTATAAAAATGAAGAAATGATAAAAGGAAAGTAACTGAAGATAAGTATAGGCATGATATTATATGATAAGGAAGTACCTCTGAGACATGATAACAATATGAAGGTATACTTTGACATACCACTAAGACATGATAACAATAAGAAGGTAGACTTGATGATAGAAGAACAATAGACAATAGAGTAACAACTATTAAGTCACGTGTACTCTGTGTTTTAGATTACCAACTTTCAGCATGTAGACGGCTTGGGATATCCGTCAGTCATACATGTGGTGCATGACTGATATTATGCAATCAATGTATAGGGGGTCTATATTCAATTCGTTGACCACATGCTTACTTGTTGTATTCTCCCGCCCGACTCACTCACAATACTTGTCCATTACTATAAACATTATCAATACGATAAACTGTAAACAATAAAAAATAATGACATGAACATGTACCTATACCCTAACGATTCTAATTCTCGTGCACAATAATAATCATGAACAATGACAACACGAATCATAAGGGAGTAATAGTGAAAACGACACGGATAAACATGCAATATAAAATAAAAGAAACATAGGTCATAGTGATACTTTGTAAAACCCCTAAATTTCTACTATTTTTTTATATATAAATTTGGTACTATTTTTTTATTTTTTTTGTATTGTATGTCGCGTAGTTGTATTGTACGTCGCGTAGTTGTATTGTACGTCGCGCGCGAAATTCGTTTTTCGTAATTGCTCGACGAGTGCGAATATGTGTGAGCATACATATTTTTTTGAAAAATTTTTCTATTTTTATAGTTTCAAAATAATATATGTAATAATTATTTTTAGCTATCGTACCAAAATTTCCAAGTTTAAATTTTATTTATTAAAAGCCTTTCATTTATGCAATTATAATAATAAATAATATTCTTATAAAATGGTATACTAGAAAAGTATATTTATGTAAATATTAATTGTGCATACATGTATATTTTGTAATTATTTATTAGTTTATTCTAAAATAATAATTTTTGAAATTATTATTATTAGTATTTTTTGAAAATATATTTTGAAATTATTGCGGCAATTTAAATCTTGATTTGATTCTATGGATTTATTTAAATAGTTAAATTAATATCTATATTTAAAATTTGATATGATGGAATTTATATAGACTTAAATTGGATTGAATTTGGATTTGATTTGAATTGTTTTTAAAAATTATTTTGAATTAAAAGTAATTATCTATTTGGATCCCAATCCTTATCTACTAAGGATTTCCTCGACCCTATATAGGGGAGCTTTCCTTGAGTTCTCCACAACCATCTTCAAATAATTTCTACTATCCTCAACAGTGTCGTGCATCGTGTCTGTGTCCATCCAAATTTTTTCCATATTTTACATATACAATTTCATCTTCTCCGTGTCGGACACACCCCGACACAATCAAATACCTAAC
Organism: Iris pallida; assembly: GCA_029216955.1. Classification (NCBI taxonomy): domain Eukaryota; kingdom Viridiplantae; phylum Streptophyta; class Magnoliopsida; order Asparagales; family Iridaceae; genus Iris; species Iris pallida. Next base: position 13,155,710 of record JANAVB010032618.1, on the reverse strand, counting down.
CCTATTCTGAACCCTCGCTCGCCACTCGTCGATCCTGACACACCAACAACCAGCCCCAACACTCCCTCCTCCCGATCAAACGCTACCACTGTCACGCCCCGACCCGAATCACCCAAATTATCGTCCTCGCAGGGGGCGTGATGCCGCACGAGCCTGGAGTTGCGCTCGTGCAAGGCAAGATGACAAGTTCTCAAATGGTTATCTTTTGATTTGTTATTAACAACGAAAGAAAACAGAGTATACGAAACAATTCTCTTTATTGATATCTGAAACTGAGATTACAATGGCTTTCGATAGCCTAACAATATATGCCAGATTGGCTACAACACTCAGGTTCTCTCTTGCCCACAAAGGATTTTACCGTTCCATACAGCATGCCTTCTATATCTCGGCCGCATCAATCCAGCTGCGTAGTCCGAGCGTCAATGCGATAGCACGCTTCAATGCGCTTCAGCATTCCAAGCCTCAACACATTCAAGTGAAGCTTCGCCGCGAGCAATCCATTCCCTGCACCCTACATGAAAGCTGGTGGGGGATCAGTACGTTCGTCCTCGTATGTACTGACGAAAACCTTCCTTCTAAACGATTTTTAGTATTTATATTCAATCATGCAACTTAGCTTATGATCTTGCTATGTTCTCCTTAGGGTCAATTTTATGGCATCTTCGAAAGCGTAAAGCATGTTAGCATATCAAGCTTGTTATCGAATTGAATAGGCAAGCAAACAAGCAATCTCGTGTTTGATTCGCGGTGCGACTTCTTACCAAGTCGATGCACTTGCCCTTGCACCGACGCAAGATGAATACGCCGTAATCCTTCCCTGTCATGTTATATGTGCATCTCTAAGCAGGATCTCTATGCGGGACGCATCTGCGCCTACACTTTCAACCCATCGTTCCTTAACTATATGAAGGTCGTGGGCGTATCCGCGCCGGAATGGACTAAAGGAGTTTTCTTTTATTTTTCCTTACTTTCTTTTCTCTCCTTCTTTTCTCTCTCGAAATCGAATTTGGGTAGCCCGGCGTTTCACGGGTTGGGTTGCTATCCCAACAACCGAAACTTACCGCGTGCCTACCATCATTTGCGGCTTCACCCATTTACGACCGAGTGCTAATCGGACCTCGCAAATGTGCGCCTATCAAAGATTATCATCCCTCCTAGGTCGAACGGTCCCGGTGCCCCGGTGCGCCCGTTCAGAGGGAACGTTCCGTGCACGAAGATATCACCGTAATTATCTCAAGTCCATTCCATTCGATCATGCAACGCACTATCATTCAAACAACCAAGCATAGCCTTGAGTCCAAGACTCAGACTTTATCATCTCGCGTCTTTTTCGTTAACTTTCTGTGTTCTTACATTTCATACTTTGTTTCCATGATTCAATGGCATCGTGCCTCAACTCAATGCTCGTCAACCGAACGACCCGAAGGTCTTGAACACCTTTCGAGGCACCATATCATATTCGACAGTTCCGCCACATTCATGCCACAACTGTATTCTCTCGCAACGAAGCCATCTTTTTTTTCTCGTGCACGTAGGCACGTTTCGACCGTATTTCCCTGTTCTATAACTTAGAATTCAATGTTCGGGGCTTGTGCGCTAGGGTGCTCGCCTATTGTCTTCCAATGTTCTAGCCGTCTAACTCGTGCAGCAAAGGCACGGTATGGTTCGTGCACTAAGGCACTCGCCGATTACAGTTATCCCATGTTCTTGTGGCTTGCGCACTGAGGCGCCCGTCTTAGCGATATCCATCCCATAGCGACTCGTGCATATTGATGTACGTTTCATTTCAATTGTTCTAACTTAGTGTTCGACTAACACTATAATTTATCTCCGATCGGACCACGCCCGTGGCGTCAATAGGTTAACTTTTAGCATCAATATATTTGACTTATCGAATGAAGGAGTAAAAAGAAGTCAATCCTCCCACCTTGAGTCGATATGCCTTCGTCGTTTCGCCGAGCCGATGCGGCTCGATTCTCTAACTTTGTTGCACGGCCACTCTCCTGACTTAGCCATTCGAGCACTTCGTGCTTCATTGAATCATACGTCCGATTTGCCTTAGCGTGCCCAAGTCTTATCCCGTCGCAAGGCGACGATTTGGTTTCGCAGACCCCTTACTAATTATTGCAAAAGATCGACCTCTAATATTTTCCCGTCAAAGTATAACCTTCACACGAAACCAACTAAAATAAATACTTGCATCGATTCGGACTTGCGCCTTGGTCGATTCGATTTCTTAGAATCTTCGAGCCGATTCAACGCACTCATCCTTCGGGGCAACGCGGCACTTCGCATCGATTCAACTCGATGCATTCTTTCGGGGCAAGGCAACTCTTCGCATCAACTTAATTTGATGCATTGCTCGGGACACTTAACTCTCGTATCGTTTTGCATCGATACATTATCGGGTCAACGCAACTCTTCGATCAACGACTCAGCATAATGCACCGTGCGGAGCGGGGCATTACAGAATATACCACTCAAAACAAGGTTCGTCCCGAACCGAAACCAATACTAAATTTCCAAGGGTTTCATTAGATCGTTCCACGATCTCGTCTCACTATCGTTTGGATCGTACAACTTAGTTTGAAATCATACACATATTTTAGGCGTCCCACCAATATATGCATTTCAGCCAAGCTCAGTTGTAAGATATCGAAACAACGCAACCTTGTAACTCTTATTCTCAATAGCTTGCCATCACGTCTATTCTTGATCGGACATGGCTCTATTACTTGTTCTCGCAATTCTAGCGCACATGCATATTGATACATACGCGATTTGCAACAAAAGTCAAGGTACACGATGCGATTCAAAAATCGCATTTCTTACTTTGTATGTTTCATCGGGACTATCAATTCTACGCGTCGCGTCAAGCCATCGCGCATCCGATCACAACGAGTCTCCGCAATGCCTTGCATTTGAAATCGTCACCCAACTATTTCGAAGTCTTGCTATGTAACTTATCTCGATATGACTTCTTTGTTGACTTGCAAATACATCAACATTCAGGGCTACGCCCACTAGGTTACTTACCTAGGCATCGTGCTCAAATCCTTCTGACGCAAGTTTAAATTGACATTGCACAAAGGCCACAATCTATCCGACACGAAAGTTTACATCAAGGCGACGGTGCTCAAGGCAACGATCGCCTTAGCACGAAGGTCTTTACGACGCGTCTTACGTTCAATTTCCTAACGAGTATGAATTTACTAGCCAAATTCCCAACTTATCCATCTCGCAACATCGAATATAAGTTCGATTCACGCAAGCTCAATTGCAAGGTGAATCCGAATCTAACGACATGACTCGTAAGTCATTCCCTTATCGTTCTCTCTCGTGCATAGCACGACTCTCACAATCGCCTATCTGGATCACAAGTTCGTTGGTGAATTTCAAGTTCTATCGTAGACCAACATAACCATTTAAGCATTCATCCGACGAATACTCGAAATCCATTTATTATTCTCAATCGAATGTTGTTCCAACAATTCTCGATCGCCTAGACTTGCGTCAACATGCACCGTATTATAATTGTTATCGGTGCAATCTCATATGCGATATCGCATGGGTCATCTTACGGTCTGCAGCATTCAATTTGATTTGGCGGTCAAGTCTTCTAGGGTTAGCTGCCCCGAAGCTACGCTCGATAATTGTGGATCATCACCGAAGGACAGTTTTACTACGAACCATGCTATATCTTATTTCGGAGCCAAATCACGTTCCGACAATTCTATACGACTACCCAATTTCGGACAAAACCGTTTCTATCGGCGCAACTGATGGGCAACTATCCTCGAGTCAAGTCATGTACTACCGTCGATGATTCGTAATTTACGAAACTACTCGCATCGAGTTCGAGTCTATCTTATTTGCGGGTCGACACACGAGATGCTATACGCATCGAGCAATCGTCGATGACTTATAGTCTCGTCTTTGATCAATCACAAAATTTACGATCAACCAAGTTCGTTCATTCTCGTATCCTTACTTAAAAATTTTGATAGCGCAAGGCGCACTCCATTTGTATTCTCACATCGTGCTTACGTTTCCTTGCATATCGATCTTGATAGTTCATATCAATTTTGATAGCAAGAGGGTCGACTTCGAATCCGTTTCAACGTCAACTTAACTCGCATCGCATACATCCAAGTTCGTAACAAACTTTTTCATATGCATCCACTCGTTCTCTGATTTGCCGCATCCCGCTATACTTTGATCGCATAACTAAGTTACCGATTATCCAACATCGAACCCTCAAGTTATACGATCACGCCCTCTAAGTTTCGCGTGTTTTCCAGTCGTACTCAAATGAGTGTCGCCGTAGCGTAACCAACTATTTCTTAGGCACGATTACTCACGTCAACCAACTCTTCACCGAAGTCGCAATTCGTGCGATTCGATTACAATTTGCATCGCCTAACATTCCTATCGAAATCGCAAGTCGTGCGATTCGATTCGTCCCGTCCAACATTTCTACCGAGATCGCAAGTCGTGCGAATCATTTGTAAGCTCGAGTATTCCTTTCCCGTCAATCGATTATTGCGTCAAGGCATAATCGTTTCGCTAGTCTCGGTCATCCGACCAACTTATAACTTTCGTCCGACGTATCGTTCATCGATACAAGTTCGCTTATCGTTCCAACCGATTTTCGAAGAACACTTGCATCAACATATCGCCATACAAATTTTCAATCGAGTCTCGGTACTCCCCGCCGTTGCGGACAATTCTTCCGCAATTCTCACAACACGTCGATGCAATTCATCGCACAAGTGATATACCATATACCACTCAAATTGAGTCATTCATCGCCTACGTGGTATGGCATATACCACTCGGAATTCAAGCCATTTCCCTTGCATACTTAGTGTAAACCAACGATCTCTTCCGACTCACGATTTCCGCAGTGATCGTGCTTGATCACAACCGTAACTTTGATTCTATCAAATCGACGTAACTCGCTCAATGTTCTCGTTTGCCAACATAAGTTTGGTGTGCAACCGAACGATTCGTTCTATCGATTTACGATTTCAATTCTTTCCTTACGTTGTATCTCGTGCAACAATTTATTTGATATGCGTTGTACCCCGTGCAACAAAATTTACTTTTGATACGCGTTGACACGTGCTACGATTTATTCCGACACTTTATTTTATTGTACAACGATTCATTTCCAATTTCCTTTGCACTTCGTGCAACGATTAATTTGTTATACGTTGTACCACGTGCAATAATTTTTACTTTCAATATGCGTTGCACTTCATGCAACGATCATTTCTGACATTTACCGCACCTCGTGCAACAATTACTCTCGACTTTCCAAGTCAATGCACAATCCGTTTTAACACATTCGGTATTGGCTTATCACTTCTCAGTTTTATTTTAACGCATATTCACCATTACTCGTTGCACTTCTGCATCATTTTATTTCTCATTCAACATGTTACATTGCGACAACATCTCAAATCGTATCTCACAATTTGTTACGCTTGCAGCAACTAACATTTTTACGGCTCGTTGCATTCAATGAAATATACCCTTCGTGACTTTCTTAGCGAACATCATAAATTTCCAAAACACATGCGCAAAATTTTACGATTTGTATTAGACTTATTGTATGGAACATCCAGTGCGGCATCGAGTAGAGTCAAGAGTGATATCAGTGGTGGTGGGCAACTTTTAGAATTGTAATGAAGCGAGCGTCCAGAGGAAATTGAGCCTAGAGCTCTGATACCAATTTGTGATGCCCGACCGGAATCACCCGAATCATCGTCCTCGCAGGGGGCATAATGCCGCACGAGCCTGGAGTTACGCTCGTGCAAGCAAGATGACAAGTTCTCAAATGGTTATCTTTTGATTTGTTATTAACAACGAAAGGAAACAGAGTATACGAAACAATTCTCTTTATTGATATCTGAAACTGAGATTACAATGGCTTTCGATAGCCTAACAATATATGCCAGATTGGCTACAACACTCAGGTTCTCTCTTGCCCACAAAGGATTTCACCGTTTCATACATCATGCCTTCTATATCTCGGCCGCATCAATCCAGCTACGTAGTACGAGCGTCAATGCGATAGCACGCTTAATACGTTTCGGCATTCCAAGCCTTAACACGTTCAAGCAACGCTTCGCCGCGAGCAATCCATTCTCTGTACCCTGCATGAAGCTGGTGGGGGATCAGTACGTTCGTCCTCGCATGTACTGAAGCAAAGATCATCTTTCCAAACCGACATTTTAATATTTATGTTGAATCATGCAACTTAGCTTATGATCTTGCTATGTTCTCCTTAGGGTCAATTTTATGGCATCTTCGAAAGCGTAAAGCATGTTAGCATATCAAGCATGTTATCGAATTGAATAGGCAAGAAAACAAGCAATCTCGTGTTTGATTCGTGGTGCGACTACTTACCAAGTCGACGCACTCGCCCTTGCACCGACGTAAGATGAATATGCCGTAATCCTTCCCTGTCATGTTATATGTGCATCTCTAAGCAGGATCTCTATGCGGGACGCTGCGCCTACACTTTCAACCCATCGTTCCTTAACTATATGAAGGTCGTGGGCGTATCCGCGCCGGAATGGACTAAAGGAGTTTCTCTATTTTTCCTTACTTTCTTCTCTCTTCTTTTCTCTCTCGAAATCGAATTTGGGTAGCCCGGCGTTTCACGGGTTGGGTTGCTATCCTAACAACCGAAACTTACCGCGTGCCTACCATCATTTGCGGCTTCTTCTATTTACGACCGAGTGCTAATCGGACTTCGTGTGCGACTATCAAAGATTATCATCCCTCCTAGGCCGAACGGTCCCGGTGCCCGGTACGCCCGTTCGGAGGGAACGTTCCGTGCATGGAAGATATCACCGCAATTATCTCAAGTCCATTCCATTCGATCATGCAACGCACTATCATTCAAACAACCAAGCATAGCCTTGAGTCCAAGACTCAGACTTTATCATCTCGCGTCTCTTTCGTTAACTTTCTGTGTTCTTACATTTTATACTTCGTTTCAATGATTCAATGGCATCGTGCCTCAACTCAATGCTCGTCAACCGAACGACCCGAAGGTCTTGAACACCTTTCGAGGCACCATGTCATATCCGACAATTCTGCCACATTCATGCCACAACTATATTCTCTCGCAACGAAGCCATCTTTTATTTTTCCATGCACGTAGGCACGTTTTGATCGTATTTCCCTGTTCTATAACTTAGCATTCAATGTTCGGGGCTTGCGCGCTAGGGCGCTCGCCTATTATCTTCAATGTTCTAGCCGTCTAACTCGTGCAGCAAAGGCGCGGTATGGTTCGTGCACTAAGGCACTCGCCGATTACAGTTATCCCATGTTCTTGCGGCTTGCGTACTGAGGCGCTCGCCTTAGCGATATCCAATGTCCCATAGCGACTCGTGCATATTGATGCACGTTTCATTTCAATTGTTCTAACTTAGTGTTCGACTAACACTATGATTTATCTCCGATCGGACCACGCCCGTGGCGTCGATAGGTTAACTTTTAGCATACAATGATATATTTGACTTATCGAATGAAGGAGTAAAAAGAAGTCAAAGCTCCCACCTTGAGTCGATATGCCTTCGTCGTTTGGCCGAGCCGATGCGGCTCGATTCTCTAACTTTGTTGCACGGCCACTCTGACTTAGCCATTCGAGCACTTCGTGCTTCATTGAATCATACGTCCGATTTGCCTTAGGTGCCCAAGTCATCCCGTCGCAAGGCGACGATTTGGTTTCGCGGACCCCTTACTAAATATTGCAAAAGATCGACCTCTAATATTTTCCTGTCAAAGTATAACCTTCACACGAAACCAACTAAAATAAATACTTGCATCGATTTGGACTTGCACCTTGGTCGATTCGATTTCTTAGAATCTTCGAGCCGATTCAACGCACTCATCCTTCGGGGCAACGCGGCACTTCGCATCGATTCAACTCGATGCATTCTTTCGGGGCAAGGCAACTCTTCGCATCAACTTAATTTGATGCATTGCTCGGGACAACTTAACTCTCGTATCATTTTGCATCGATACATTATCGGGTCAACGCAACTCTTCGAGTCAACGACTCAGCATAATGCACCGTGCGGAGCGGGGCATTACAACCACCACCAGAACCAGACCCCGACCGCCCTTGCCAAACTGACACCACCCACAAACACCATAACCGCCATCGACCCCACTGTCATCACCACCCCCACAAGCCCGATCCCTGACCTCCGGCCGTAGTCCCGTCCAGCCACCCGTACCACCTAGCCACAGTTCCCTTCCCCTTCGATGGCCCACCTCCGACCCAAACACAGCATCACCACAACCCCCTTTGCCACAACCAACCAAACGGCCGTCACCACCATATCGACTTCCCACATCTCCCTTCCACAGCAGGAAACCTCATCGACCAACCCCCGTCGAAACTACCATAGTCCCATCATCCACGACTCCATCGGGAAAAACCCCTCTCCTCCATGCATACGGCCAACCCCGGCCATATGCTTCGGCCAAACCGCTGCAGCCCCACACTCCTCAGACCATCCCACTGTCCACCCGCCGCTGTCGCCAACATCACCATTAACCATCGTCCATCTCCATCCCAAACCACCCAAAATAAAACACGACCACCACCACTTACCACCTTCCGTCGGCGTCCGCCCGACCGCGCAACTGCACGTGAGCTTCCTCCGTTGTGTTGGAGATCTGCCACCCAGATCCGGGGCCGACGTCCACGCCGGAGCGGCTCCTCCGTCGCGTAAAGCCACCCGACCTGGTCCTCACCCTTCGACCAACCGCCGCGAGCGGCCAACGCCTCCTTTTGACCAGTGCTGTCGGAGCGGCGAGCTCTGTGTTGGCCGACCTCCGCGCTCGCCTTGACAGAGCGACCTCCCAGCCTTGAGCGCCTCCGCGCTTTGCCGCGCCGTCCGCCGACGAGCCCGTCGACGGCCTCTACCAGTGAATCCCCGACCGGGCCACCTCTCTCACGCCGCCGCGACGAGCGCGACGCCCGTACACGCCTCCGTCGAGCTCTCCGCAGCTCAGCCGCCCTCTTCCCGTGCACGCCCCACCGCACACCTTCACCGCGCCGATGAAAACCTTCCGCCGCGACCCGAGTCCCTCTTCCTCCCTCCGCCCCTCTCGGCTTCGTCCCGACCACCCTCTCTCTCACTCACTCTCTCAGCTTCTCTCCAAACCTCTCTCTCCCCTCTCTAAATCTCTTCTCTTTCTTTGTTTTGCTGGTCCTCGAAAGAAGAGAACCATAGAACATTATTTTTATTTTTATTATTTTATTTTATTTTTTATTTTTTTATTTTTTTTTAACTATTATTATTTATTATGTTTCTTAAATTTCATTTATACTGATTTTTTCCTATTATTATATTTAATTATTATATTATTTATTATTATTATTTATTCCTCTTTGTTTCTGTACAACTGAAGTGTAATACGATTATTAATATAATTTACTACTATTATTTTATGATAAAAGGGTATATGTATTTATATATAGGTGGATTTGTATATTAGTATGTTAAATACATATTTTTATTTAATTATAATGGTATTTTTTTATTAATTATCATTATTATTTTATTGGTTTCACTAATACCAAAAAAAATTTGTTATTTTGTTCTAGGTATGTTAAAAAAATTTAGATATATTGTCATATTATTTTGTGGTAACTTACTATCAAAATAGGTTCCTACCTATAAATAAATTTTCTAGTACTACAAAGTATTTTACAAAAAAAAAATTCTAGTTTTGCCAAAACCTAGGTATTAGCTTTAAAATTTTTGATTTTCTAGTACTTTCCTAAAAATTTATTAACTAATAAAAAGGGTAGTTTCCAATTAAAACTTATTTCAAATATTTTTTTTAAAATACTTTGGGGTAATAAAGTATACTTTATAAGTATTATAAATATTTTCCCTAGAATAGTACAAGTATTATTTATAAAATATCTTCTATTATCAAGACACCTGCCACCGTGATTATCGCAGCACACCAGGCGTCCTACCAGGCAAGACAACTTGTCATTTGTTGTTTATTTATTTAGCTCATATTTTATGCATTATTCACTATTTTCTTTATCCAAAATAAACTTGATACATGGCATAACCTGTTAGAACTTACTGTCCATTTATATTTCCTGCTATGTATTAGTTTTCTTACACATTAAACATAGATTTAAGGGACCATCTTGTGTTGCATTCATTTAGCCTTGACACGTTGTACCACGAAGTTGTGTGTCGCATGTAGAATACGGACGTGCATGATTGGCTGGCCACCAGTACGTACAAGCCGTGTGATAGGATTAACCGCTAATAGAATTGCATGCTAGTTTGACTTAGCGGTTATAGAGGTTTTTTGTGTGTGGATACAACATGTAGGCATTGGGCGGGAAGGACAATTCCTTAGCACATGGGCTTCGATGCACTTTTTTTGTGACCTGGAAGCCGCTGGAGATACGAGATTGACGACCCATGATTACTGACGGCCACTGACGTTCTGCGGAACGTTATGATCTTATTGATTGGGCCTCTGGTGCCCCAAGGGGGGGACCATGCCGATCCCATTTTAGCCAGGGCCCATGCATAGGAAGGATTGTTCTTAACTATATTTCACTTAGAACGGTTAGGCTACCTTATCCGTTAGGTATGAGTACTTTTGGTTTGGGTACTTGTATCTGACCGTGGCTTGGAACAATAACTTGTCGCGGATTAGTTCGTCACATCTTGTCCTTGTTTGGTGTAGATGTGGCTTACTACTCCGATGAGAAAGTATTGAACCTTGTTGGGATCCGGATACCATATTGGATTCATAGCATGGAAAGATGCGTCACCGTGAATTAGTTTACCATCTTCTGTCCTTGTTTGGTTGGAGGGATGGTATGCTAGTTCAATAGGTGTGTATTGGACCATGTTATAATCTAATTGACATATTTATTTGAGTGATTTATATTCAGTAATATTGGCATGATATTATGTGTCTTATTACGTCCCTCTGAGGACCTGGTTATCTCTCCAGGTGTGTGCTCTTGTCTTTCACAGGTATTCTAGCTCTAGTCGTGATCCTCTCTATTTCTTCGAAGATGATTGCACTTTGATCGTCTTCGCTTCCCTCACCAAATCATTCTTTTGTATATCATGTATTTCTTTTCATAGTTGGTAGTAGATTTGTCTCCACCCAACTACATGTACCAATGACAATTCATAGTTGATTATATGATATCTTTTATTCATTTATTTTGTATGGACAAGATTAGTTATGGTTCTACTGTATTTTAAAGCTATGTATTCATACGAGGTTTCCATATAATGGAGTATACTTCGTATGTATACAGCTGGCATGTCTACGTTCCTAGTCCTACGTATTTTGGGACTGGGGCATTACATATTTTTGTGGTGGCCCATGCAGGTCAAGATAAATTGTTTGGTTACTTTACCGTACCAAGAAAGCCTACGTATAGGATTAGAGTCTAGGATCTCATCCACATACTTCACCTCTTTCCTAGATTTATCTACCGTTTGACTCATTGATTTACATCTTGCTTGATTCCTTCTATCATTATTCTTATATCCCCTTCGTACTTGCTAGAGGTTAGGAAGGTGACCCCTACTAGTTAGACGTGTTTCTTTGTCCCAAAACATTATTAGTTTTATTTTTTAAGTTGGGTAGTGTAGTGCCCCATCCCTACATCGTGCCCCATACTGCGTCCACGGGTGCGCGAGAAAGGAACACTGTCACTATCGATTCGGTCGGGACCGATAGGTCGGGATCGATCGAGTCGATCAAACGTAAACTGTTGAATTACGGTCCATTCCTCGTTATGGAATGTCTTCTTCGGAACCAAGTCCCATATTCAAGGATTGACTCTGCGGCTGAGTCCGGAGAGACCTCCCGTTCCTCTGCTTTTCACGCCGCTTGTGTTGGTTTTGGCTTTGTTTTTTGAATGCGTTTTCGTGAATGTTTTGATGGTTTTCATGGATTGCATTTCGAACTCGCATTTTCCTATCGAACTTCTTGAATAATGCAGTGTTCTAATCGGTTGCTTGTGCAATTTCAGGTAATCGCGTAGGCGACGTCTAGCGCGGCCAACAAGTTCTCTCGCCCGAAGTAAACTCAATGTGAGTGGCTGACCCTTCTCTTCTCGACCCCTTCTTAGGCAAATCGATGGTGTTGTTGCGGATGAAAGAATGAATGCAAGGGCACGGACACGGTAAATGATTGATTTTTCAAAGAAAATGTAGGCTATGCCTTAATAACAAAAAAAATGGTCTTTGCATGGTCATGGACAACTTGTCGACAAGGTAACGGTTTCTCCGCACGGCAACCCGGGGCACGGACCGTTGCGGCCAAGAAAGAAAACAAATAAAAAAGCTGTGCTAGGCACGAGTTAGGCGGGGACTTGCCGCGGGGCTCGCTACTCGCGCTGAAAGGTGCCCCGTCTAACAAAAGCAAAAAGGAGTCCACAATGGCTCTGGGAGCCAGTGACCAACCACACAAAATGATGCACTTGATATAAAAATGATAACAATTGACAGGGAAGAGCATGGTAAGTATCATAAGGTGCGGCGCGGTCTGCCATGGGTAAGTTCCAACGTAATTTATATTATGCTTGTCATTGCCTGTTTAAAATTCATTAGGATGGTTAGAAACATTCATAAACTAAGTCATATAAACTCTTCAACCAATGAGAGCTTGGAACTTAAATAGCCACGCACCAGTACAAAGTGTAATGTACTGATCCTCGCTCTCCACGCAGGTACCCCGAACCACGAAGGGCGTGCCACCTAAAGCTCAAGGCAACGTGAACCCTTTTGAAGCCTCGTCCGCGTGCAAAGGCTTGTGTTCTGAAATCCTTTTGAAGACTCCACACTCAGTACAAAGAAGACAAATGGTGACTCGACTTCCTTCGATTCCAGGTGGAATGTGTAATAGTTTTTGCTTGTAAAAAGGGATGTAATGTATGGAACGACTATCTTATCGGCGTTCGTTTTGTAAGTCGAGTCATGTTGTAGCCCACGCGGCAATGATTGTAATGGAGTCAATGTAAATGAAATATTAACATCAATGAAAAGTCCACTTCTATTTCAAATGTGTCAATCAATTTCTCTGTGTACTCTAACTTGATGTTGTGTTTCGGATGACCTTATAACTACGCCTTTTGAGATCGCACTTAGGTTCGTACGGCATCACGCCCGGGGGACGACTATCGATTCTACAGATTCGGGGTGTGACATAATGGTATCAGAGCACAGCTTTACATCCTTTGTCCTCGCGTCTAGAGTTTCAAAACCTTTGACCTCGCATCGATGAGATAAGTTGTTCCATACAATGAGTCCATAATAATTTGTGACTGATGTGTTTGCCTTTGTATCGCAGAAGGGCCGAAACCCACGGCCGGGCAAGGGCAGAGCGCTTCTAGCGGCTCTAGTAGTTTGCGTCGTTCGCGGGACGGACCTTCTAATGATACCATCGAAAGGATGCTGCGCATGATGGTGGCGCAGCGGAACCAGTCCGAGAACCGACATCAACAGACAGAGGAACGGCAGGTACTCAGCCCGGAGCTGGTGGAGCAAACCGTGCAGAAGGTCAAGCTAATTCGAGAAAGAGTGAAGATTGCACAGAGTCGGCAAAAGAGCTACGCCGACACCCATCGAAGATCGCTTGAGTTCCAGGTGGGCGATCACGTGTTTCTGAAGGTGTCGTCCATGCGAGGAGTTACTCGGTTCGGCGCGAAGGGAAAGCTGAGTCCGAGATTCGTTGGGCCGTTCAAAATACCCGAGCGGGTCGCCCCAGTGGCCTATAAAATTACCCTACCATCGGCGCTTGAAGGTGTGCACGATGTCTTCCACGTCTCTCAATTGCGGAAGTACGTGCACGACCCTATCCACGTGGTAGATTTTGGCCAACTGGAGCTAAAGTTCAACTTATCCTACGTTGAAGAGCCAATTCAAATCTTAGAACACAAGGATAAGTTACTGCGAAGTCGAGTGATCCCTCTTGTTCGCGTCCTCTGGAGAAACCATTCGATCGAGGAGTCGACGTGGGAGCTTGAGTCGGAAATGAAGGAAAAATTTCTTTCATTGTTCTCGTAGAGGTAGGTTCTATTCTTAAGTTTCGAGGATGAAACTTTTTCTTAGTTGGTTATGGCATAGTTCCCCGTCCCTACATCGTGCCCCGTACTCCGTCCACGGGGTGCGCGAGAAAGGAACACTGTCGCTATCGATTCGGTCGGGACCGATAGGTCGGGATCGATTGAGTCGATCGAACGGGAACGGTTGAATTAAGGTCCATTCCTGGTTATGGAATGTCTTCTTCGAAACCAAGTCCCATATTCAGCGGGCTGCGCCTCAAGGATTGACTCTGCGGATGTGTCGGGAGAGACCTCCCGTTGCTCTGCTTTTCACGCCGCTTGCGTTGGTTTTGGCTTTGTTTTCTGAATGCGTTTCGTGAATGTTTTCGATGCTTTTCATGGCTTGCATTTCGAACTCGCATTTCCTATCAAACTTCTTGAATAATGCAGTGTTCTAATCGGTTGCTTATGCGATTTCAGGTAATCGCGTAGGCGACTTCTAGCACGGCCAACAAGTTCTCTCGTCCGAAGTAAACTCAAGGTGAGTGGCTGACCCTTCTCTTCTCGACCCCTTCTTAGGCAAATCGATAGTATTGTTGCGGCTGAAAGAATGAATGCATGGGCACGGACACGGTAAATGATTGAGTTTTTAAAGAGAATGTAGGCTATGCCTTAATAACCAAAATAAAAATGGTCTTTGCACGGTCATGGACAACTTGTCGACAAGGTAAAGCTTTCCCCGTATGGCAACCCGAGGCCACGGGACCGTTGCGGCCATGAAAGGAAACAAATACAAAAGCTGTGCTGGACACGAGTTAGGCGGGGACTTGCAGCAGGGCTCGCTACTCGCGCTGAAAGGTGCCCCGTCTAACAAAAGCAAAAAGGAGTCCACGATGGCTCTGGGAGCCAGTGACCAACCACACGAAATGATGCACTTAATATAAAAATAATAACAGTTGACAGGGAAGAGCATGGTAAGTATCAGAAGGTGCGGCACGGTCCGCCGTGGGTAAGTTCCAACGTAATTTACATTATGCTTGTCATTGCCTGTTTGAAATTCATTAGGATGGTTAGAAACATTCATGAACTAAGTCATATAAACTCTTCAACCAAATAAGAGCTTGGAACTTAAATAGCCACGCACCAGTACAAAGTGTAATATACTGATCTTCGCTCTCCACGCAGGTACCCTGAACCACGAAGGGCGTGCCATCTAAAAGCTCAAGGCGACGTGAACCCTTTTGAAGCCTCATCCGCGTGTGAAGGCTTGTGTTCTGAAATCCTTTTGAAGACTCCGCACTCAGTACAAAGAAGACAAATGGTGACTCGACTTCCTTCGATTCCAGTAGAATGTGTAATAGTTTTTGCTTGTAAAAAGGGATATAATGTATGGAACGACTATCTCATCGGTGTTTGTTTTGTAAGTCGAGTCATGTTGTAGCCCGCACGACAATGATTGTAATGGAGTCAATGTAAATGAAATGTTAATATCAATGAAAAGTCCACTTCTATTTCAAATGTGTCAATCAATTTTTCTACGTACTCTAACTTGATGTTGTGTTTCGGATGACTTTATGACTATGCCTTGTGCGATCGCAACTTAGGTTCGCACGGCATCACGCCCGGGGGATGACTATCGATTCTACGGAATCGGGGCATGACAGGTAGAATGCCTTATGACCTAGCAATCCCTTTGTCCTTGTGACCTATATTAGCAAGTTACTTAGATTCTAGAACATAGAGTATCCTAACCCATCTAGCCAACCAAGGACTTGGACAAAAAAGACTATAGACGACTGTGTAGAGACCGACACAGGTTATGACTTAGAGTCTTGCGGAGTTTGAACAAATTCTACTTTCCTCTAATCTTAGTCTCACGTGCCTATATTTTTACCAACTTGACTAATGTTGCTACTATAATCTAGTTTTGCAAACTCATCCATTTATCGAGTTTGTTCATGACATATGTTATTGAGCGCGCTCACTAACATATTTTCTAATCAGAACCGGTGCATGATGGTCTGATCAACCGAGTGCACTTTGGTTCGCTTTTATCTATTATTCTACGTGGGTGGAACATAATTAAACTTGGCGTTTAAAATTCCATCCACGACTGCCTTGACAATTCCTTTGAAATTATTCGGTCGCCTTTGAACCACGTATTCGTATTCGATAATATCGTCTTTGAACTCCTTGTTGCTTTCGCCTTCACCTATTTTAGAAGGACGAAGGCGTTGTACTAGAGCTTCCTCTAGCCCTCCTATCGACCATTATCACTCGATGTTGCTATATCTTCATCCTAAACTACTCATCCATTTCTCGACCCTATCATGACCATCTAATCGCTTAAATTATGTGTGAACTTAATTCGTTCTTTTAATCGTGCCATCAACCTACTCTTAAGAAAGCCCATCTTCCAAATCCCTAAATTTATTTCTCTTGATACCATGATATTCTTTATTACAGGTTATCTTGTTTTAATCTTAATCCTTACTCATTTTCCTTCTTGCGCTAACCCATGATTATCTTCGCCATTATTGAATTCACGATTACCTAATGCATCTTTTGGTTGAACGTTGTGAATTGATTTTTCCTCATCGCTACCCCTTTGTGCCTTCTCACCCCCTACTAATTCTTAATTTCGAGGACGAAATTCCTTTAAGTTGGGTAAGATGTAAAACTCCTAAATTTCTACTATTTTTTTATATATAAATTTGGTACTGATTTTTTATTTTATTTTTGTATTGTACGTCGCGTAGTTGTATTGTACGTCGCATAGTTGTATTGTATGTCGTGCGCGAAATTCGTTTTTCATAATTGCTCGACGAGTGCGAATATGTGCGAGCATACATATTTTTTTGAAAAATATTTTTCTATTTTTATAGTTTCAAAATAATATATGTAATAATTATTTTTACCTATCATACCAAAATTTCTAAGTTTATGATTTTATTTATGAAAAGCCTTTTATTTATGCAATTATAATAATAAATAATATTCTTATAAAATGGAATACTAGAAAAGTATATTTATATAAATATTAATTATGCATACATGTATATTTCATAATTATTTATTAGTTTATTTAAAATAATAATATAATTTTTGAAATTATTATTATTAATATTTTTGGAAAATATATTTTGAAATTATTGTGGCAATTTAAATCTTGATTTAATTCTATGGATTTATTTAAATAGTTAAATTAATATCTATATTTGAAATTTGATATGATAGAATTTATCTAGACTTAAATTGGATTGAATTTGGATTTGATTTGAATTGTTTTTAAAAATTATTTTGAATTAAAAGTAATTATCTATTTGGATCCCAATCCTTATCTACTAAGGATTTCCTCGACCCTATATATAGGGGAGCTTTCCTTGAGTTCTCCACAACCATCTCCAAATAATTTTCACCATCCTCAACAGTGTCGTGCATCGTGTTTGTGACCATCCAAATTCTTATTCCATATTTTACATATACAATTTTATCTTCTCCGTGTCGGACACACCCCGACACAATCAAATACCTAACCCTATTCTGAACCCTCGCTCGCCACCCGTCGATCCCGACACACCAACAAGCAGCCCCAACACTCCCTTCTTCCGATCAAACCACTACTACCACCAGAACCAGACCCCGACCACCCATGCCAAACTGACACCACCCACAAACACCATAACCGCCATCGACCCCACTGTCATCACCACCCCCACAGGCCCGATCCCCTGACCTCCGGCCGTAGTCCCGTCCAGCCACCCGTACCACCTAGCCACAGTTCCCTTCCCCCTCGACGGCCCACCTCCGACCCAGACACAACATCACCACAACCCCCTTCGCCACCACCAGCCAAACGGCCGTCACCACCATATCGACTTCCCCATCTCCCTTCCACAGCAAGCAAACTCACCGACCAACCCCCGTCGAAACTGCCATAGTCCCATCATCCACGACTCCATCGGGAAAACCCTTCTTCTTCATGCAGACGGCCAACCCCGGCCATATGCTTCGGCCAAACCGCTGCAACCCCACACACCTCCGACCATCCCACTGTCCACCCGCCGCGGCCGCCAACATCACCATTAACCATCTTCCATTTCCATTCCAAACCACCCAAAATAAAACATGACCACCACCACTTACCTCCTTCCGCCGGCGTCCCGACCGTGCAACTGCGCGTGAGCTTCCTTCGCCCGTGCCGGGTGGTCTGCCGCCCAGATCCGGGGCTGGCATCCGTGTCGGAACGCCTCCTCCGTCGCGCAAAGCCACCCGACCTTCTCTTCTCACCCTTTCGACCGACTGCCGCGAGCGGCCAACGCCTCATCTTTCGACCAGTGTCGTCGGAGCGGCGAGCTCTGTGCTGGCCGACCTCCGCGCTCGCCTCGCCAGAGCGACCTCCCAGCCTTGAGCGCCTCTGTGCTTTAGCATGCCCGACCGCCGACGAGCCCGCGGACGGCCTCCACCAGTGAATCCCCGACCAGGCCGCCTCTCTCGCGACGCCGCGACGAGCGCGATGCCCGTACACCCCTCCTGCGAGCTTTTCCGTAGCTCAGCCGCCCTCTTCCCGTGCAGCGCCCTACCGCACATCTTCGCCGCGCCGGTAAAAACCTTCCGCCGTGACCCGAGTCCCTCTTCCTCCCTCCGCCCCTCTCGGCTTCGTCCCGACCACCCTCCCTCTCGCTCACTCTCTCAACTTCTCCCCAAACCTCTCTCTCTCCCCTCTCTAAATCTCTTCTCTTTCTTTGTTTTGCTGGTCTCCTCAAAAGAGGAGAACCACACTACATTGTTTTTATTTTTTTATTTTTTTTATTTTTTTTTGTTAACTATTATTATTGTTATTATGTTTCTTAAATTTCATTTATACTGATTTTATTTCCTTATCATTATTATTATTATTATTATTATTCCTCTTTGTTTCTGTACAACTGAAGTGTAATACTATAATTAATATAATTTACTACTGTTATTATTTTATGATAAAATGGTATATGTTTTTATATATAGGTGGATTTGTATATTTGTATGTTAAATACATAATTTTTTATTTAATTATAATGGTATTTTGTTATTAATTATCATTATTATCTTTATTGGTTTCACTAATACCAAAAAAATTTGTTATTTTGTTCTAGGTATGTTAAAATATTTTTAGATATATTGCCATATTATTTTGTGGTAACTTAATATCAAAATAGGTTCCTACCTATAAATAAATTTTCTAGTACTATAAAGTATTTTACAAAAAAAAAATTCTAGTTTTGCCAAAACCTAGGTATTAGCTTTAAAATGATTTTTGATTTTTTAGTACTTTCCTAAAAATTTATTAACTAATAAAAGGGTAGTTTCCAATTAAAACTTATTTTAAATATGTTTTTTTTTTAAATACTTTGGGGTAATAAAGTATACTTTATAAGTATTATAAATATTTTCCCTAGAATAGTATAAGTATTATTTACAAAAATATCTTCTATTATCAATCCTCGTTCGTGGCTAATCCCATTATTCATACTCCCTCCTGTCAATTCTGTCCTTCCTCCTATCGACCCTAACTAATTTGACCTTTCTGGACCCAATGGAACCGTATGTGCCATCATCCGAGGTCACCTTGTATAGTTGTTATACCGAAGTCGCAGTTTGTGCCACCGTGATTATCGCAGCACACCAGGCATCCTACCAGGCAAGACACCTTGCCATTTTCTGTTTATTTATTTAGGTCATATTTTATGCATTGTTCACTATTTTCTTTATACAAAATAAACTTTGATACATGGCATAACCTGTTAGAGCTTATTTTTCATTTATATTTCCTGCTATGTATTAGTTTTCTTACATATTAAGCCTAGATTTAAGGGACCACCTTGTGTGTTGCATTCATTTGGCCTTGACACGTTGTACCACGAAGTTGTGTGTCGCATGTAGA
The DNA here is from genome assembly GCA_029216955.1 of Iris pallida. Classification (NCBI taxonomy): domain Eukaryota; kingdom Viridiplantae; phylum Streptophyta; class Magnoliopsida; order Asparagales; family Iridaceae; genus Iris; species Iris pallida. The sequence continues at coordinate 13,135,704 of JANAVB010032618.1, read as the reverse complement.
ACACGGACGTACGTGATTGGCTGGCCACCAGTACGTACAAGCCGTGCGATAAGATTAACCGCTAATAGAATTGCATGCTAGTTTGACTTAGCGGCTATAGAGGTTTTCTGTTGTGGATACAACATAGTAGGCATTGGGCAGGGAGGACAATTCCTTAGCTTATGGATTTCGATGCACTTTCTCTTGTGACCCGGAAGCTCTGCTGGAGATACCGAGTTGATGACCCATGATTACTGACGGCCACTGACATTCTGCGGAACGTTATGCTCTTATTGATTGGGCCTCTGGTGCCCCAAGGGGGAACCATACCGATCCCATTTTAGCCAGGGCCCATGCGTAGGAAGGATTGTTCTTAACTACATTTCACTTAGAACGGTTAGGCTACCTTATCCGTTAGGTATGAGTACTTTTGGTTTGGGTACTTGTATCTGACCGTGGCTTGGAAGAATAACTTGTCACGGATTAGTTCGTCACATCTTGTCCTTGTTTGGTTGTAGGTGTGGCTTACTACTCCGATGAGAAGGTATTGAACCTTGTTGGGGTCCGAATACCATATTGGATTCATAGCATGGAAAGATGCGTCACCGTGAATTAGTTTACCATCTCCTGTCCTTGTTTGGTTGGGGGATGGTACGCTAGTTCGATAGGTGTGTATTGGACCATGTTATAATCTAATTGACTTATTTATTTGAGCGATTTATATTCATTTATAAAGGCATGATATTATGTGTCTTGTTACGTCCCTCTGAGGACCTGATTATCTCTCCAGGTGTGTGCTCTTGTCTTTCACAGGTATTCTAGCTCTAGCCGTGTTCCTCTCTATTTCTTCGAGGATGATTGCACTTTGATCGTCTTCGCTTCGCTCGCCAAATCATTCTTTTATATATCATGTATTTCTTTTCATAGTTGGTAGTGGATTTATCTCCGCCCAACTACATGTACCAATGACAATTCATAGTTGATTATATGATATCTTTTATTCATTTATTTTGTGTGGATGAGATTAGTTATGGTTCTACTGCATTTTACAGCTTATATATTCATACGAGGTTTCCATATATTAGAGTATACTTCGTATGTATACAGCTGGCATGTCTACGTTCTTAGTCATACATATTTTGGGACTGGGGCATTACATACTTGCCTTCTCTGATAGATGATGAAATCACAACTCAAGACGTCGTATCCCGATCTACCCCGTCACAAAAACAACCATAAGTTAGATCAACAATTCCCACTCTAAAAATTCTAGAATGTGGCTAATAGGTTAAACCTAATTAATCATATTCTAATTCTGGAATAAATCATCTAAAATCCTTTTTAACCTATTTAAATCTGAAATAAAATCTAAACACAAATATTTGGCCAAGGAAAGTCACGGTTGCAAATTCGGGACCCGTGGTACGGAAACCAAGACATATCATTGACTAACTAGTCAAATGTTACGCCTTCAGAAGTTTGAGTGTGCAACGTGTGTCACGACCCGCACCCGTTTTTCGGACGCGAGAGCGTGAGCAGGCCAGCTACGCATCAAGCGGACTCCAGCCTGACTCGAATATGTAAACGCTGTTACTACTAGGGTAAGTTGCCCAATTATGGCAAACAATATATATCTCAATCCACAATAAGAATAATAAACAATAATGAACACTATGGGTCGTGGTCTGCAGCCCACTAGCATAAATGTTCGATAAGACTCTAAAGGAAATAACAAGAGTCTAAAACAGAATCAAGAAACAGGATATCTCATGATAAGGTATGAAAGCACGAGCGGATAATAAACACGATAACGATACCTGAATCCCGCAAGCGCATCATCACATCTGTCCTCCAGAACCACTTGCTAATTCCATGCAATCCCTAAACCTGAAGAAATCATCAGGTCCTCAGAGGACATAGCAAGATACATAATATACATGTCTATCTAACAGTTTTATCATGCGCAAGAAAATAAACAAGAAAACAGGAACACGACAAATGACTACGAATACGAACACGAACACAAACACGAACACGAACACGAATACGAACACGAACACGAACACGAACAACTACGCATAAATGAACTGCTGAGTGAACAATGAACACGAGATCAATGGAAGAACCAAACCCTCATCCCGAGTGTGGACTCACGGGTTTGAAGTAATCACTAACCTTCGTCCCGAGTGAGGACTCTCTGGTTAGTACTAACCCTCGTCCCGAGTGTGGACTCTCTGGTTAGTTCATGGCAAGGCACCCTCGTTCCGAGTGTGGACTCTCTGGTGCAAGTATAACAACCTCGTCCCGAGTGTGGACTCTCTGATGTAAACGCCCTCGTCCCGAGTGTGGACTCTCTGGTGCAAGTCAAGTCAACACCCTCGTCCCGAGTGTGGACTCTCTGGTGTAAATAATCGACATCCTCGTTCCGAGTGTGGACTCACGGATGTAAACAAATCAAGAAAAACACCCTCGCCCTGAGTGTGGACTCTCTGGTGCCAAGGAAACAATACAAGGATTTAGCAGTTCAATTACACGTACTCGTTCTATGACACGACTCAAGCAAGGTACTGACGAGAAACTCCAAGTGTGAACCACAAGACCAAACATGAACACGGCTATATGCAATGAAAACAACTCAAAAGAATATAATACGAAAAGCACATGTCCATAAACAACCAAAACTGGAAAATAAAATACAATGTATGTAAATAAAACTGTAGAGGAAGGCAAGGTATACTTGCCTGAAATTTGTCCAATTCGTACTGAGATTGCAGGTAATGAAGTCGTATCCAATCCTAGGCACACGCTACCATTTCTCAAGGAATCTACCAAAGTCCAAGTCATACAATCAATAATCGACACAGTGTATACATTCACCTATACATATAAGTCGCCCTTAGAAGGTTTTATTGGGATAGTTCTATTAAGGAAATAATTTGCATATAACATTTATAATAATATATTTAGATTATGCACACACATACACACACACATATATATATATATATATATATATATATATATATATATATATATATATATATATATATATATATATATATATATATATATATATGTGCTGCTAATACCATGAAGCCTTATTAAGCACTTTATGTTAATTCCAGCACAAAATAGATAACCACTATTTAAACATATATAATTACAATGCTATAATATTAATCTTGAAATTCTATTAACAAATGCTTCCTACTTACATGTAATTAATATGTAGTTGGAGGGGTTAAATGAAAAGTTACTTACCTAACAATTCTTATGCATGCACAGCTCCACGTATTCTTATTCTTCCTCCTCTTTTTAAGAAACGAACAACAGCAGCAACTTGAGCTCGGCTTGGGTTGGTCCGATTGGCATAGACAACATTTCTAGCATGCGGCGTGAAAGTGAGGACAACTTGTGCGGGGACATGTAGGCATGTGACGATTTTCCCGACGTCTTCCGGTCGGTTGGTTGTCCATGGCGGCTGACAAAAATGGCGATGACGAAGACTCGGGGGCACTGAGGTCAGAGCGCAGCAGTTGCGAGGAGGCCGAAGACTAATCGACGGGGATCGAGGCCCACAACTCATCGAGCTCTGGACAACAGAAGAGCCTTCGACGGTAACCGAGTTGTCATGTCGAGGAGAAGTCTCATCGTGTCGTTGCTACCACGGTGATTGTTGAAGGTCGGAGGAGTAGCTCGCCTTGGCTCGTCGATCGCCTGTCCCATAAAAACTTAGGTCATGAACTGGTATGGAGGGGCTCAACTAGCGGCTAGGGTTTTTCTGTGCTAGCTATTGCTGCTATAGCAGCTTATTTATAAGGAAGGAATAAGGGTGGGTCCAGGTTCAGTCGTTGAGGCTTTGGGCCGGATATTGTAAAGAAAATGTTGGAAATATTTTCTTATTAAACCTTGAGTTGTGTCAACATGAAAATACAATCATTAGTTCAAACAAAATGAACAACAATTTGAGCCCTTCAAAGTGAAGATTAATTATTTTTATCATGTGAAAAGAGTAATGGTGAAACACAAACTAGTCATCAACAAACTGCCATCAAAAGTATAACATGTGAAGTAGAAAATATTGTTTCTTGCTTGGTAGTTCAGAAACCTCAAGAACAATGCGGTCAAGAATTATATACAATGGAAGAATCTGATGAATTCACGAAGATGACTTTTCAGTAAATAGCCCTTAACATAGTACCACGTAACTTGTATATATTGCACGTAAAAGAAATTGAAATGACTACTCCACTAGGATGTTTCACGCATGATTAATGATTAAGAGTAAAGAAAAATAAGCAATAACGGGATAGAAAATATAAAACTTGAACAGGTCTGCAAACAAGCAGCAAAGAGGTAAGTCAGAAACTGATGCATTCCTGATATGGAATAAAGATTTGTAGGAGTTCAGGAGAACAAATAATTAAATTAGTTTGAGAAAAGTTATCTAGTCAATAAATAATAAAAATAAATAAATAATCTAGAAAAATATATTTAGAATTTAGGACAGGGGGTTTACATCCTACACACCTTAAAATAAATTTCGTTCTCGAAATTCTAATTCATAACTATTCCTTTAATTCAAAGTCTACTATTACCTTAATCTCCTCAAATTTAAATTCTCAAAATATTCTATAACCCTCTCTAGCCATTTTATAACCCCGAATACTTGAGGACTTCTACCCACCTTAGGTCACACTACTCCCTTGGAACACAAGTCACTAAAATCTTATAATCTTCTAACTAGTGACTAATAATTATACCAAAAATATCTTGGACATATGGTATCTATAATCTCTCATATCTACAAACAACCAATTGTTCAATAATCAAGCAATATTATACTATAACTTAAGAATTTCTGATGAATTCTAAACAGCACGATTATTCGTCACCTCGAAATAGGAAGGGACGAGAATCAATGGTACAAGAAGGAAAGGGAAAATAATCGAGAACGAATACGAAGTTTCAAAGGCGGTAGAGAAATTTCTAGGAGAATTTCCAAAGCAGTGTAGATTAAGATTCCTAAGGGTTTAGTCAAATTCATAGGCTCATATCAGTACAGTTATGTAACCGATACGAAATGCTCTGACCTGCATAGGCTACCAAAAAAACTTGTTATGATCCGCACCCGCTTTTCGGACGCGAGAGCGTGAGTAAGCCAGCTACGCATCAAGCGGACTCCAGTCCGACTCGAATACGTAAATGCTGTCACGGCTAGGGTAAGTTGCCAAATCATGGCAAACAATATATATCTCAATCCATAATAAGAACAATAAACATGAATGAACACTATATGTCGTGGTCTACAGCCCACTAGCATAAATGTCCGATAAGACTCTAAAGGAAATAATAAGAGTCTAAAACTGAATCAAGAAACACGATATCTCATGATAAGGTATGAAAGCACGAGTAGATAATAAACACGATAACGATACCTGAATCCCGCAAGCACATCATCACATCTGTCCTTCAGAACCACTAGCTAACTTTATGAAATTGCTAAACCTGAAGAGATCATCAGGTCCTCAGAGGACATAGCAAGATACATAATATACATGCCTATCTAACAGTTTTATTATGTGCAAGGAAATAAACAAAAAAACAGCAACACAACAAATGACTACGAACACGAACACGAACACGAACAACTACGCGTAAATGAACTGCCGAGCGAACAATGAACACGTGATCAATGGAAGAACCAAACCCTCATCCCGAGTATGGACTCACGGGTTTGAACTAATCACTAACGCTCGTCACGAGTGTGGACTCTCTGGTTAGTACTAACCCTCGTCCCAAGTGTGGACTCTCTGGTTAGTTCATGGCAAGGCACCGACGTCCCGAGTGTGGACTCTCTGGTGCAAGTATAACATCCTCGCCCCAAGTGTGGACTCTCTGATGTAAACATCCTCGTCCCGAGTATGGACTCTCTGGTGCAATTCAAGTCAACACCTTCGTCCCGAGTGTGGACTCTCTGGTATAAATAATCGACATCCTCGTCCCGAGTGTGGACTCACGGATGTAAACAGATCAAGAAAAATACCCTTGTCCCGAGTGTGGACTCTCTGGTGCCAAGGACACAATATCAAGGATTTAGCAGTTCAATTACACGTACTCGTTCTATGACACGACTCAAGCAAGGTACTGACGAGAAACTCCAAGTGTGAACCACAAGACTAAACATGAACACGGCTATATGCAATGAAAACAACTTAAAAGAATATAATACGAAAAGCACATGTCCATAAACAAAAAACTGGGAAATGAAATACAATGCATGTAAATAAAACTGTAGAGAAAGGCAAGGTATACTTGCCTGAAATTTGTCCAATTCGTACTGAGATTGCTGGTAATGAAGTCGTATCCAATCCTATGCACATGCTACCATTTCTCAAGGAATCTACCAAAGTTCAAGTCATACAATCAATAATCGACACAGTGTATACATTCACCTATACATATAAGTCGCCCTTAGAAGGTTTTATTGGGATAGTTCTATTAAGGAAATAATTTGCATATAACATTTATAATAATATATTTAGATTATGCACACATATATATATGTGCTGCTAATACCATGAAGCCTTATTAAGCACTTTATGTTATTTCCAGCACAAATTAGATAACCACTATTTAAACATATATAATTACAATACTATAATATTAATCTCAAAATTCTATTTGTAATGCCTGTGGTTCGTATTACATATCTTGGTATACGTGTACGTATTTTATCTCGTATTGTATGTCTTCTTGCTTGGTTTATTGGATATTTCCCTTTGCTTGGCCATGGTTCATCTTGGTTTGGGTTGTCTCGGTTCGGTTTAGGGTTGCTTTTGGTTCAATATGGACCAAGGGGAGAACCCCTACCTACCACCACCATCCCTATTTATTAGCCTCTCTCCTTTCTCTCTCCTCATTACTCTCCTTCTTTTCCACCATTAACCCCTCACCAACTTGTGAGAGAGAGAGAGAGAGCTTAGACAAGTGCATCTTGCTTCATGGAGGAACCCCAATTTTATTGGTCCATTCTCTTCTTTACAGCATTCTAAAGCACTTTAGTACTTGGCATTTTCAATTTCCATGGCTCATTGCTTGTAGATCTAAGTTTATAGTATTTTCGGATTTCTTAGGTTTTGATCTATTTAACATTGTTATTTCTAATTTTTCATGGTTACATATTGTAGAGAATTTTATTCTACACCAATTTGACCTATGAAAGTTCAGATTTGGACTCTGGATGAAGGTTTTGTGAAGTTTGGAAGCATGACTTCATGGTGTTCTCCTTCTCGGAAATTTGGAGAAGAAGTACAGTCCCAGCCGCATATAGTTTTCTGCCGCATGACTTCTAGCCACATAAGTTATTTCCCTTCAGCCACATATGCTGGACCATCCCAGCCGCATGAGGCCTTGCTTTTTGCTGTCGCATGGAGACCCGATCCCGTCCAGCCGCATAAGGCTGAGGCTACTTTCAGCCGCATGGACATGACTTCTAGCCGCATTAGTCATTCCCCTTCTGCCACATAAGAGCGGGACCCCCTGAGCCGCATGTGACCTATCTATTTCTAGCCGCATGAGCGCATGCCCCTCCGACCGTATAACTTTTCCTCCTTCAGCCGCATGCGAAATTGCTTGGGTCGGGCCGCATGATCCCGACTGATTGAGCCGTATAGGCTCGATTTCCCCGCCAGCCGCAAGTGCCATGACCTATTGAGCCACATGAACTCGGGATCCCCCGTGAGCCGCATGGGCTATTTATTCTGAGCCGCATGGGTTCATATTTTCCAGGCCGCATAAGACCCAATCTCCCCCGAACCGCCCTGAACTGCATGTACCCCTGATTGAATCCAGCCGCATGGACTCTTTTATCTGAGCCGCATGGCTCCTCTCTGTGCCTTGCCTTTGTTATTTTATTATTATTATTTTGTCATTTTTGCTAATTCATGTCTGGTGACACTCAGTGTACCTGGGTCTTTAATGGAATGCTTGTACTAGGTTAATCTGCACTTGTAACATAAACATGACAGTGACCCGTAGTGGTACACTCCTGATAAGTAACATGACATGATAGTGGCCCGCCGTGGCGCACTCCTGAAAAGTAACCTGACATGATATATCCTGATAAGCTGTTACGACGGCTCCATGACATGACAGGACCAGTATAAATAACCTGGACACTGTTGGCGATTGTGATTGTACAAATGAACCAGTCTTGTCTTGCATCATGCTAGGATGGGACTCCTGAGTACCACGGTCAGGAGTACCTACTGAAATGGACTAAGGCTAATAACTAGAAATAATACAATAGTCATGAAGAGATTTTCCAGCTACAGGCGACCCCGTTACCTGGGCGCGCCTGGGATTTGTAGCCTGCCATCGAGTAGGGCACATTTCCAGCACACTGTCATGTGTTGCACCCTTCAAGATACTTAAGGGTACATACGTTTCCTGGACGATATACCCACCTGAATTCAACCCCTAATATTTCGACCTGGGTAACCTGGATGGTCTGCAGGGCTGGTGGCTGTAGAATAATTTTGCTGCATCTTGTTAGTAACTAGGCCTGTGATAACCCTAGTTAGTTAAAGTATCAAGCCGTACTCATTGCTTGGCCGTGATTGATTGGATGGAATAACCTGTTTAGTCTTGTCTTGATCCCTGTACCAGATTGTTACATGTCCTGATTTCTTATATTATCTTGCCAATAAATGGTTAGAAACCAAGTTCCGTTCAGATGAAGGGTTACAACCCCGGTCCTTGTTTGGTTTACGGGTTGTAACCTAGTTATCTGAATAGTTCTATGGTTATCTCGTCGTATATCATCCTAATTTTTTTGTAAATTCCAGTTCTTACTATTTATATATTCTCTTGTGCTAATTGCTGGTTTTAGTTTCTAAGTGAAGCTTCCTTTGTGGCACTTGCTCTTTCTGGGATCTGACCCTGCTGGTTTTGTATGACCAGATTTCGGAGAAGCTCCAGAAGATCTACCGACTTTCCATCCCGATGGTGACCACCAGGCGTAACCAGGGCAACGAGTGGGTTATTTTTGATTTCCCACTTTATTGTAAAAAAATATATATTCTTTTGAGGCATTTAGCCGATGAGCACCTGTTTAGCTCGATTGCATTTACTTACTATCCGCCTACGGCTGTAACATGATTGACAGATCCTAGGGTCGATCATGTATGACTAAACTCTTGCTAGTCCTGACATTTTGTAATGACTAGCTTCATGATCAACTGAATATATAAAGTTTGGGACACCTTACTATTGTATATTTGGTGATCTTACATCTTGTAAGATTTACTTACTTGCTTGTGATTGAGACACTAGGCTTGTTCTTGACCCTAAGAGATTGTTGGCTTGTAGTTAAACCCTCATGTATCTAGACAGCCGTGACTGTATAGCGAGGTGGGTTGCACTTCAATATACGTAGCTGGCTATGTCTGCCCCCGCTCTCTAGTATTCTGGTTCTGGGGTAAGACCTGGTTTAAGTGGTAGCCCATGCAGGTCTTGTTCATCAAGATATATGAGGGTTTATCGAATAGATGTCTCAATCAGTACTCGCCATTGATCTCTGTTCGTATCCTCTGGATCCCTGAAATTCTTGTCCTGATCATATGCTTGTATCGTTGGTCTGTCCTGGTCCTTCCTTATTGTTTCATATGTCGTCTTCTTCAGTGGCGTTGTACCTGGCCCTACCGATCAGCAAGGCGGAGCACCTCCCGTAGACCAGCAGCAACCCGGAGATCAAGCCCAGCATTCGGGAGTAGCCTCCAGAGTCGTGCCTACTGGAGGAGAGCCACCAGTCCAGCCAGTTCAGCTTGCAGAACCTGATGATAGTACTTTGGTAGGTCTCATCAGGACCTTGATAGCTTGCCAAGATCGACAAGGAGCTGCCTTGTACCAGGCAGTGACAGATGCTTTGACCAGAGGTGGCCATCCAGGGAACAGTGCGGCTAACAGCTTCAAGCGCTTGAACCCTCCATTCTTTGATGGCAGCAAAGATGCTATCGCCGCAGATGCTTGGCTTCAGGACACAGAGGTGATTCTAGAAGCCGCCAGGACCCCAGAGAACGAGAAGGTGGCCGTAGTACGCCTGCAGTTGTTAGATCTTGCCCGTAGCTGGTGGGCGGTACAGGCCGTGGGATTAGCAGCACCCATTGCTTGGGCAGTATTCAGGGAGAGATTCCAGACCAAGTATTTCGATGCTGTAGCTCGGTACGATCTACAGACGAGGTTTACCAATCTGAAGCAGATGGGCAGGACGGTCGACGGATATGCGGCCGAGTTTTCTAGGCTCAGTCGGTTTGCTTCCACCTTGGTGGCGACCGAGTTCGATAGAGCCCCGCGATTCTAGCAGGGGCTTCATCTCAAGATTTTATTGGCAGTGGAGCAGTTTGAGCATCAGACTTTTGATGCAGTCTTGAGGGCAGCTAGGAGGCATGAGTATACCTTCCAGAGGATCGTGGATAGGGCCGGAGGTCGGAAGAGATCTCACGGTCAGATGAATTAGTCATCAGCACCAGCCCCGGCAGTTAGGGCTTTGACCATTGGAGCTCCGAGGCGGGCAGCCTCAGTGACGTCGGTTCAGCATTCAGCCCCGACGTACCCCCAACAGCAGAAGCAGAAGCACTCTTCCGCGGTGGGATGTTCTCATTACGGAAAGCTCGACCATGTGGTGGCAGAATGTCACAGGACGCAGGAATTATGCCTGGCTTGTGGAGCAGTAGATCATAAGGTTGGATCCTGCCCGAATAGGGGTGGTTCATCATCGTCTAACCTTTCTAGCTCTTCAGTGAGAGGACCAGCTCCAGTCCAGCAGCAGAGTATCAGCCTCAGAGGCCCTTGCCGCCTTAGTCCCAGGTATTCCAGTAGCAACACCCCCAGTAGTATGCACAAGCCCAAGCCCTGAGTCAGAACAGGCAGCGAGGATTTCAGCAGAGGGGACCGGCACCCCGAGGACATGGTCAGGTTATGGTGATGACCGCAGAGAAAGGATTGGCACCAGAAGAGGTAGTGGCAGGTACTATTCTTGTCAACTCCTTTCCAGCTTCAGCTTTATTTGATTCTGGTGCATCGCATTCATTTATGTCTGTACGATTCGCGACACGGATAGGATTGGAGACCGAGTCATTATCAGTAAGGCTCAATATACTTACTGGTAACGGACTTGTGGGAGTAGATAGAGTATTTTTCTCGTGTCGGATCGTAGTTAGCGGTAGAGAGTTTCCCACAAGATTGATAGAGTTCCCGATGGTCGATTATGATGTGGTCTTGGGGATGGATTGGTTGAGAAACCAGTATGCTAGAATAGATTGCCACATTGGCAGGGTTGCTTTTAGTATTCCAGGCAATCCAGAGTTTTTCTTTTTCCGAGGCGAAGTTGAACATTCTCCTCCAGTATTACAGATGGCAGTAGCAGCGGTGCATGTGCCTCGGATAGTTGAGGAGTTCTCAGATGTTTTCCCAGAAGAGCTTCCAGGGATGCCGCCGAAGCGGAAGATCGAGTTTACCATCGACTTGATTTCTGGGACAGCCCCAGTGTCAGAGCGATTCTACAGAATGGCACCATCAGAGTTGAAGATATTGTACAAGATGATTGAAGAACTTAGGACCAAAGGATTCATTCATACAAGTGGATCGCCTTGGGGAGCCCCGATGCTTCTTGTGAAAAAGAAGGATGGTACGTCCAGGATATGTGTTGATTATCGTACCTTGAACTCAGTAACAATCAAGAACAGATACCCTCTCCCGAGGATAGATGACTTGTTTGATCAACTCAAAGGGGTAGTAGTATTCTCGAAGATCGACTTGCGCTCAGGATATCATCAGATTAGAGTCAGAGGGCAGGACATTCTGAAGACAGCTTTCAAATCTAGATATGGGCATTGGAAGTTCCTTGTTATGCCATTTGGAGCAACCAATGCACCGGCAGTATTCATGGACCTCATGAATCACATCTTCATGCCTTACTTGGATCAGTTCGTGATCGTGTTCCAAGATGACATCCTGGTCTACAGCAAGAGTGTAGCGGAGCATGAGCAGCATCTCCGTGTGGTTCTTCAGATTCTCAGGGAGCATCAGTTATATGCCAAGTTTAGTAAATGCGAGTTCTTGCTCGATCGCATTTCGTACTTGGGTCACATCATCACCAGAGGAGGAGTAGAAGTGGATCCCCAGAAGATCGTGGCTATTGAGTCGTGGCCAATGCCCAGCACAGTTGCAGAAGTTCGTAGTTTTTTTGGATTGGCCGGCTACTACCGGCGATTTGTTTCAAACTTTGCTCAGATTTTGGCGCCCTTGACCCAGTTGACCCGCAAGGATGCACGGTTTGCTTGAACAGCAGAATGCCAGGATTTTTTTGAGAAGCTGAAGCGAGGCTTGATGAAGGCACCCATTCTCATACTTCCAGATGGAACCGAAGAATTCTCAGTGTATTATGATGCTTCAGGCAGAGGTTTGGGATGTGTTTTGATACAGCATGGAAAGGTAATAGCTTATGCGTCACGACAACTTCGTGATCATGAAAAGAATTACCCAACCCATGACTTGGAGCTGGCAGCAGTAGTGTTTGCACTTAAGTTGTGGAGGCACTACTTGTATGGAGATAGGGTGGAGATTTTCACCGACCATAAGAGCCTGAAGTATGTTTTAACCCAGAAGGATCTTAATATGCGTCAGAGAAGATGGTTGGAGCTACTTGTGGATTATGATGTCAACTTGCAGTATCATCCTGGGAAGGCCAACGTTGTAGCAGATTCATTGAGCAGGAGAGCCGGAGTTTATTTCCTAACAGCACAACCAGAGATGTTAGCAGATCTTCAGAAGATGGGTATAGAAGTTGTTCTCCCTTCCAGTGTGGCATTGATGGCCAACATGCAAGTTTAGTCCACCATAGTCGAGAGGATTCGGATGGCGTAGTCAGCAGATTCCAGGCTTCAGCGACTCAGAGCAGAGTGTGAGGCATGATGGAGACCAGAGTTATACATTTATGAAGATGGTACACTTCGACATGGCAATCGTCTTTGTGTACCGAGTGGAGATATCAGACAGGCACTATACCAAAACATGCAATTTGTAACACATTTTTTCCCCATTTGTAACGTTTATTACCGTGATAGACTAGTAACGATTATAACCGTGACAATAAATAAAAAATTGTTACAAAAATACTACTTATGTAATTTAATTATTTTTACACTAATTATCACAGTAATAAAGCTGTGATAAATAATGGACCTGAGAAGTTTTACCCCAAAATTTCTCGCACCTTTTTTATGTTCCCTCCCACTCCATTTTGCTGACCTCTCGAGAAAGCTAGCTCCCGCCTCTCTCCAGAAAACTCCCGCTCGAGTTCATGGGAAAACATAATCAAACTCGTTAGAGCCCACAAATCGACTCCCTCTCGAGTTCATGGGAAAACCCTAATCCAACGTGCCAGCCTGCGAAGACTTAAAGGTACATACTCTCCTCTCTCTCACAATCTAGATTTTATTAGGGTTTGATTTCCATTTGATTAGGTTTTCTTCCTCTCATTCTCTCTCACAATCTCGATTTGTCTTTGATTAGGGCTCGATTAGGCTACTGTACACGAAAGAATGGTACCATAACTTCTTAAGAACATTTCACTCGAACAAAGATGATTGCAGGGTTTATTCTTATTGTTGGCAAATATCTTATATTTTGTGCCCCATGTTCCAGTATCTGATATATTATATGTACATTCCGGCTTGAGCTTATCTTTGGCCTCATTACCTAATATATAGTTTCTTCTACTTAATTATGTTCCCTTGTATTTTTTTATAGCATGAATTTATATGTTTAATTATTTAATTATTCCAAGTTCTTAATGTCTATCTGAAATATTAACTTTTTTAAACAAATGAAAGGACATGGCACTATCATCAACCCTTTGCTGCTTTTGATTATATTAATTGTATGATTCGATCAAAATTAGTAATTGTAATTAGATGTAAGAACCAATACCATGATTGTTGTTAGTTCATGATTGTTGTTAGTTTACGTTTTAGTTCAATTTACTTGACTAGTATAATCATTTTTATGCTGTGACATGTATTACTTGCTGATATATTATATTGTTGCAGAGCTACTTATATGAGAATCTATTTGAAGCAGCTATTGTATTGTCCAGTGGGGTGCATTGGGTAGATTTCGCTTACATGCACTGTGATTCACTCGTAATAGTTACATCCTGGATTAGTAGTTTGTTGCATTGCATTGCTTGTTTTTTCTTTTCTTTTTTGGATTCGAATTGTGTCCACCCTATTCTGTTTCTGTTGTATTGCCTTCCATGAGGGGAAGACCGTAGCTTGTTTCTTGGTTTCATCTCTTCATCAATTTTGTAGTTATTTTTGGTCAAAAATTTGTAGTTTGTCAAAGGTTTTGGCTTGAAGCTCCATTTAATTATATACTTGTATATTCTCTGCGAGAGAAAGGGAGATGGAGGGTGTAATGCCCACTCCGTACGAGGCATTTGGTTGGCTTATTAGATGGGATCAGAATATTGGACCGTGACTTATGTTGGGAATGAGAAGAATTAAGACTGATGCAGTCTCTCTTAGCTGGCTAGACGAAATGGGTATTGGAACGTAGCTCGCTGGTGGAGCTATGCTTAGTAGAATTTTGGGTGAGTGGAACTATCCTCCCTCCACCTTACTCCTTCATGCTTAATAAATGAAGTATTGAAATGCTATGAACTGTCCCTGAATGTCCCATATGTTAGTTGCTAAATAATAGAGATGCCTATGTTGAGAATTATTGAAATGTACAACATATTGAATTGCTAATGTGATTCGATGCCTGAGATTGAATTGATAACCTTGTTCCTTATGCTTAATGCTGCTGAAACGATAAAACACTTGATTAATGAGATGCCTTGTGAATGATAGAATAAGAAGTGAACTGGCTGTGCTATCGACCCAATGAACTGAATGAAACACTAGAATCATGTACTATCTGTATAACTGTTGCAAGAATATGAAATGTTGCATGTCCCTTATAAGACATGAATGAATGAATAAATGTCCCTATGAAATGAATGAATGTTAAGTTTCTCTTAAGAAAGGAATGATATGAGATACGTTGCAATGAAGCAATGAATGAGAAATGATAAAGCTGGGATCGTTGAGATCACCAAATGAAATGATGGTAATGACGAAATGAATAAGTCATTGAATATGACTAATGATGCACTGTTGCCTTTACTTTCCTTAATATATTTTTACCATGCGATTTTGTTCACAATCGAGTCGGACACGCATTCGCATGGTCATGGACAACTTGTATACAAGGTTTGAGTAATAATTTCCTCGAACGGTTCCTAGGGCCCTGGGGACCGATTCGGCCTAGGAGAAAATAATGATGAGTGCTATTGGAGCACGGATAAGACGGGGTGGCATAGAGGCTCGCCACCTACTATGCTGATCGCATTATCTTAAAATGAAATGAAATGAAAAGAGTCCATATGGTTTAACAACACCAGTGACCATGTAGTCAGGATGCATGCTAATGAATGTTTTGTGCAGGCAGAGTAAGTATATCAGATAACCTGTAATTGATACAGGTACGAGGAGTCGGCTATCGGTAAGAAATCACATAATTGTGATAATGTGTAAGTTGGTTTAACTTGCCTGCTTAACATGTTCCATTTAGTATGCTAGAAAGATGCCTTGCTATAATCATTGCTCAAACACAACATACATGCTAAGTGATGCTTGAAGTGAGAACTGTTATAACATGTTTAAAAATGTTAATGTTAACGATGCCTCAATGATGCCTTTGTATGATAACACCAAGAATGATAAATGATATGTCCACATGAATGCTACTAAGAATATGTTTACATGCTTCACTCTGATTATTGCCCACGAACTGTAAACTGATGTTAGGCCCCAAGTAGAAAGATCACTCTAAGAAATGCTTGCTTAAATGATCACTTTAATGTTGGTTTATGTGAGTGGGTTGGATTCTGCTCGCCAGTACATAGATGATGTGCTGACCCACGTTTTGTGGGCAGGTGCTCGTGCTTGGAATGTTCTACACACGAAGATTGGCTTGATTGGTCCCGTGGCATCGAAGATTTGTTGGGCATACAGAAGCTCTCCTTGTACAAGATGATGTCTTCTGTTTATAAAGGGCATAATGTATGGAACATTGTAATCAGTAGTATCAGTGAGATTGTAAGCCAAGTCAATATATCGAGTGGTAATCCAATGTATCCAAATATCAAATGTAAGCTGTATAGCATTGTTCAGTTGGTTTCCAATGTAAAGTGAGATGTGCTGTAATCATTGTACTTCAATACAAGTCTTGTACTCTTCTTCAATTATCAATAAAGAGAATAAAGTTCTACATATCTCTGTGTGGCTTCAAGTTACTCTTTTTCTCCGCTGCTATGAAGAAGTGATGTACTTCTATTCAATAAGAAAGATTGTCCTCATTAAATTCAATTTATCTGCTTCTGCCGCTGCGATGTGTTCCTATTTGAAGAATAATCGATTATGTACCATCTTTGCCTTGTACAAGTGCAATACCAGACTTGTACGGCATCACGCCCAAGCGAGGACGATCGATTCCAAGAGATAAAATATATGAATAAATGACTCAATGAATCGGGGCGTGACAAATTGGTATCAGAGCACGGCTTTACATCCTTGGTCTCTTCTTTGATTCATTTCAAATCAAAGTTGCATCGACGATTAACCAAAGTTGCTTCCGCGATCGCTCAACGTTGCTTCCGCGATTAAATCAAAGATTACTTCTGCGATTATATTATTGTTGTCCTGTAATCATCCTATGTTGTTCGTGTCTGAAAGATCATTGACCCTCTTGGCTGCTCACTAGATGTTCCATACAATAAGTCTATATACATTGTGATGCCGCTGAAAGAATGATTGTTGTTGGTTTGGACACAAATAACCCAACAATGACTCGATGCCATAGTATGCTATATTGTGAATGCTGTTTGGAATGTGGGAATATAGAAAAATGGCTATGTATGCTGCAACAAGTTGAGAATTGCATGTGATGTTGGAAAAGAGTTGGGAATGAAATAATTGATGGATGAGTTCAACAGAATTAGTGAATTGACTCATGTGTGCTGGCTACTGCTTTGAGACCCTAAGAATGTTGCCTTGTGATATTGAGACCCCGAGATGTTGGTTAAGTATTGTGATCATTATAGATCAGGAATGTCCGGAATAGATTGAGTTGGTATTGTTTAAGGATGGCTTCGTTTCTGAGTGGTATATTGCCTCTACCACCTCAGAACGAGATGTATGTTGACCCTTTCCATAAAATAGCAATGAAACTATCTGTGAGTACTGGGTAGTGCCGAGACTTAGCTGGGAGTCATGTATTGTGCTAGATGACTCGAGTGTCCCCTGACGGTGATGCTATGTTGGGTAGTGAGATTGTAGAAATGGTAACGGTTGGCTTGGTTAGAAATTGTTTAGTCGAGTGATGACTCAGACTAGTAAGACAGTTAGTATGCTACGGGTAAATGATTTGGCTAGAGAATGTTGTGGCTTAGAACATTAGAATGTCGATTTCGATTGGTTGGATACAAATTAAATGTGGCTAATATAAAGTTGGATGCGTAGCTGAAAGTTTTGAAAATATTGTCGGTGAATCAAAAGGATATTAGAAATCTGTGCTTTGATCCTAAGGTGTAATAGATGTCAATCCATCTTGATCGCCAAAGGATAGTCATTGCATAGATGCATGATGCTGAAGAATTGAATTGTACTAAAAAAATAACAAGTAGTGACTCAGAATACTGTTGTTACCTAGAGGATGGTTAAGTGATACATAAATTGTCGGATTGAATGGGATGAACTACTTGACCATTACTGCATGAGATTAAGAATGCCGTAAGATAGTTTGATGATTGAGAAACAAATGGAAATGAGAAATTGCAAACATGTTGGATAATGTCGGTATAGGTGATTGTTGGTTGGGATATAGATTGTTGGCTTATGACTTAGTGGTTTGACTCTGTCATACGGACCGAATAGTATGATTCCATAATTATGTTAAGACTATCGGAATCGATGACCCTTGAATAGTTAGCATTGGCTTAAGGGTTCGTGTGGATACAAAGGAATTTGAATAGAAATGTGGATCATTGGGAATTTACTTGATGGATTATTAGAACGATGAGAATCGTATGTCGGGTTGGAATTTGACCGTAATGTTGATAGATCGATCTTAGTCGATCGTTGGGTAAGTCTAGAGTGAGCCTCTGTGGGAATTATTCCTTGAGGAAGACACTAGATAGATAGACTTGACCCTAGAAACTGTGGGCTGCATGACCAATTGTTGGCATAACCAACAATGGCGATTAGTTATTCAGACTGAGTTAAAACCCATAGGTTTGGGTAGAGTTCCTTAGAACTGTTGGTTGCTTGTTGGCCTTAAGAATAAGAAACTAGTATAACCCTAGTAGCCGTCCACTCTAGGGAAGTCACCTGAACGATTAAGTTTAGCTATCAGTGTAGCTAACCTTAGAGACTGACTGAATAATAGGTGACTATTGGAGACCCATAGGATGACCTCGTGGCATTGAATGAGAGACAACGATAATGAGTATTGACCTAAGGGAATGTATGCTTCAACTTGAGCCTTAAGAGATGTTTGACCCTTGAGGATTATATGTCGGCTATAAGTGGGAATTGCAACCGTAAGGTAAGGCTTGAGTATACCTATAGTTGGGTAGCTAAGTTAACCTTGACTGTTGTATAGAATTATACCCTGACTCGGGTAATCGATAGTGGGTGACGTCGATTGTATCTTTTAAGATAAATTGCCTCGGTGAGAAATATTGTTGGATTCAGAAAGGAATGTGATTGCATGTTGTGAACTCTTGATATGATTGACTCTAAGTTAGACAATTGATCGAATGTTAGAAATGTTAAGCTTGGGTAGAGAGCTTAACCAAGTTGTCCCTGATATTAAATATCGTGGCCGGGAAGATACTGATTGTGGCAAAGTGAATAAAATGATAAGTCAATTGAAAGGATACTAAGTCGGATTTAGAAAAGAGAGTTATATCATGGCTGATCGAATCGCACTAACATGGAAGTTGGCTGAAGTACATATGTTTTGGGGATGCCTAAAATATGTGTATGGATCCAGCCGAAGTGATTGGTTGCGACTGGGATAACATTATGGGAAGAATTTATCGCACTAGTACGGAATTTGGCTGAAATGCATATGTTTTGGGGACGCCTAAAATATGTGTATGGATCCAAATGAAGTGATGTATTGCGACCAAGATAGAATGTAAAGAATATGTTAGTGAATCAATGAGAAGTTACAAGTAATTGAAAAAGAGATAGACAGATCGAATCGTTGATGGATTTAAATGGTACAGTTGGATATATATTTTGAAATGACCGAGTGGGCTGAAATGAATATTGATTTGAAGCTGAATGAGTAAACTCATGGTGATTAAGTGAATCTTTGGAAGACTTGTTCCTTAAGTTTCGAGGACGAAACTTTTTTTTGAGTGGTATATTATGTAATGCCGACTCCGTACGAGGCATTTGGTTGGCTTATTAGATGGGATCAGAATATTGGACCGTGACTTATGTTGGGAATGAGAAGAATTGAGACTGATGCAGTCTCTCTTAGCTGGCTAGACGGAATGGGTATTGGAACGTAGCTCGCTGGTGGAGCTATGCTTAGTAGAATTTTGGGTGAGTGGAACTGTCCTCCCTCCTCCTTACTCCTTCATGCTTAATAAATGAAGTATTGAAATGCTATGAACTGTCCCTGAATGTCCCATATGTTAGTTGCTAAATAATAGAGATGCCTATGTTGAGAATTATTGAAATGTACAATATATTGAATTGCTAATGTGATTCGATGCCTGAGATTGAATTGATAACCTTGTTCCTTATGCTTAATGCTGCTGAAACGATAAAACACTTGATTAATGAGATGCCTTGTGAATGATAGAATAAGAAGTGAACTGGCTGTGCTATCGACCCAATGAACTGAATGAAACACTAGAATCATGTACTATCTGTATAACTGTTGCAAGAATATGAAATATTGCCTGTCCCTTATAAGACATGAATGAATGAATAAATGTCCCTATGAAATGAATGAATGTTAAGTTTCTCTTAAGAAAGGAATGATATGAGATACGTTGCAATGAAGCAATGAATGAGAAATGATAAAGCTGGGATCGTTGAGATCACCAAATGAAATGATGGTAATGACGAAATGAATAAGTCATTGAATATGACTAATGATGCACTGTTGCCTTTACTTTCCTTAATATATTTTTACCATGCGATTTTGTTCACAATCGAGTCGGACACGCATTCGCAAGGTCATGGACAACTTGTATACAAGGTTTGAGTAATAATTTCCTCGAACGATTCCTAGGGCCCTGGGGACCGATTCGGCCTAGGAGGAAATAATGATGAGTGCTATGGGAGCACGGATAAGACGGGGTGGCATAGAGGCTCGCCACCTACTATGCTGACCGCATTATCTTAAAATGAAATGAAATGAAAAGAGTCCATATAGTTTAACAACACCAGTGACCATGTAGTCAGGATGCATGCTAATGAATGTTTTGTACAGGCAGAGTAAGTATATCAGATAACCTGTAATTGATACAGGTACGAGGAGTCGGCTATCGGTAAGAAATCACATAATTGTGATAATGTGTAAGTTGGTTTAACTTGCCTGCTTAACATGTTCCATTTAGTATGCTAGAAAGATGCCTTGCTATAATCATTGCTCAAACACAACATACATGCTAAGTGATGCTTGAAGTGAGAACTGTTATAACATGTTTAAAAATGTTAATGTTAACGATACCTCAATGATGCCTTTGCATGATAACACCAAGAATGATAAATGATATATCTACATGAATGCTACTAAGAATATGTTTACATGCTTCACTCTGATTATTGCCCACGAACTGTAAACTGATGTTAGGCCCCAAGTAGAAAGATCACTCTAAGAAATGCTTGCTTAAATGATCACTTTAATGTTGGTTTATGTGAGTGGATTGGATTCTGCTCGCCAGTACATAGATGATGTGCTGACCCACGTTTTGTGGGCAGGTGCTCGTGCTTGGAATGTTCTACACACGAAGATTGGCTTGATTGGTCCCGCGGCATCGAAGATTTGTTGGGCATACAGAAGCTCTCCTTGTACAAGATGATGTCTTCTGTTTATAAAGGGCATAATGTATGGAACATTGTAATCAGTAGTATCAGTGAGATTGTAAGCCAAGTCAATATATCGAGTGGTAATCCAATGTATCCAAATATCAAATGTAAGCTGTATAGAATTGTTCAGTTGGTTTCCAATATAAAGTGAGATGTGCTGTAATCATTGTACTTCAATACAAGTCTTGTACTCTTCTTCAATTATCAATAAAGAGAATAAAGTTCTACATATCTCTGTGTGGCTTCAAGTTACTCTTTTTCTCCGCTGCTATGAAGAAGTGATGTACTTCTATTCAATAAGAAAGATTGTCCTTATTAAATTCAATTTATCTGCTTCTGCCGCTGCGATGTGTTCCTATTTGAAGAATAATCGATTATGTACCATCTTTGCCTTGTACAAGTGCAATACCAGACTTGTACGGCATCACGCCCAAGTGAGGACGATCGATTCCAAGAGATAAAATATATGAATAAATGACTCTATGAATCGGGGCGTGACAGAGGGACAGTTAGATATATTTTTACAAAATATTAAATCATGGGATAGAAACATTTTGCCTTGTTTTAATGAATGATATGAATATATTTTTTTGCCAACAGGATTTTGTGTAAATACTGCAGATGAGATCGTAGGACAAAATTTCCATTTTTAGGATCAAAATTGTAAATGCTTAGGTTAAAAACAATCGTAATTTTATAGCTTTCTTGACCTTCATGGTCAAAATTTTGGTCGACTTGCACAAATATTCGGAAAAAGGACATGAGGGCTCTCTTGAATAAACACCAAAGGTTGTTGGTGAGAATTTTCATGAAAGATGGGAAATGTAGATAAGAATCCTTGAAAGATTATGCTTATAAAGAAAGTTGAGCATGTCTTGACTGCTATTATTCCTATATTGTAGAGAGCCATGTTCACAGGTATTTCACGGGCTTTAAAAAGGGTGAGTTGAGTTCAAAAGTTCATGGTTAAGAGTCTGACTGTTACTTTTGGCCTACCAAAACTTTCGTCTGGTTACCTTAATTTAATGTTGCCGAGGGGATTATGTTGGGTTAGGACCTATTAATCAAATTTTAGGTCTAATTGATAGGTTAATTCTATTTAAACAATATGGGAGTTCTTTCCTGAGGTCTTTATAAAATTTACTATGGTGGAAGTAGCCTCCTCTTCGTCTTGAAAAGTACATAAGCTTGAAATCATGTTTTATAAAGCATTTATTCTGACTATTTGAACACTTAATCTATATGTTTGAATCTTTTTATATTATTACTTACAAATAAAGTTTGCCTTGCTAAACTAAAAAACTCAACTACTTGTGTAGAACCGTTAACCCTGATTCGATTATTATATATTTTGTACTCCTTAGATAAATATTCGGGCTATAGCCTTTAAATCTTAGTGGAAGAAAAGATTCAAATACCACACCTGAGAAATATGGGATAGAAGGATTCTTTGCATCGTGGGAGCATGTTTTTGCTAAGTGAATGTATAACATAACCCTCATGGAATTAAGATAGGATAATAACATGTTCCTAAGCTTTCTCATAGCCTGAAATAGAATGATGTGGAAAATTTCGCCTACCAAAGATGACAAGGACAAATAAATTGAAAATGGTTGAGATGAAAGTAGGATGGTTTGATGTTGATAATGCAATATTTAAGGAAGTTCTTATATTTAGGTTTCAGCTCTAGTTTATCTATAAGGATATTGGTAGCTTGGGAAATCAAATGATGTGAAAACCTCTTTACCTATTGAATGATCACATTTATAGGATTAGCTAGTCATGGTCTGAAATAGAATAATCTGGGACGTGGCCTATCAAACATGATCGTGATGACAAATAAACGGAGTGGCAACTACAGAAGTAGGATGTAGTTGAATAAGTTTTTGTATTCAGGCTTCTTGTTATACATGAGGATATCAATTCTTTGGATGTGATGTGGTAGCCCCTTTACCTATGGAGCGATTGTGTTTCTAGGATCAGCTAATCCGTTTTCACTTGTGTTGTGGTTTCAATGGGTAAATGATGCATTGCAGTTTTCTAGAAATTAGTCCTACCCTTAAATTTTGAGAAATTAAATTATTATTTTAACTTTATAGCACATTTTGTAAGAAAACAACAATGTTGCCAACATATAGTGCAGAACTGCAAATGAAAGGATCAGGAGAACTTTTTTGCCAATATTCACAATAACAAATTGTATGTCTTAACTTATTCAACTTATTTAGTGTTCCTCGACGTTGAATGAGAAACCCCCATAGTCGATACACTCCAATACCTTAGCATAAATTATTTACCTTCAATGACCTCTTCTGTGTGGTAAGCGGTTGGATCAAATTCCTTGTCAGAAAAATTTAAAGACATGAAATGCTTCAATTACCTTGTCAAGTGATTCCAATACCTTAGCATAAATTATTTGATCAATGATGGCAAGTGATTCCATGAATTGCTTCAATTACCTTGTCAACCAAAAGACTTCCAACCTGAGCTTGACAAAATTGTTCGGTAATGATGATATTGTGTGGACATGACAATGTTTTTGCGTAACTTCAGAATTTACATGAGTGTATGCTTCTTAATATCTTTACCTTGCTAAATGTTTGTATGCGGGTATGTGGCTCTTACAGTTTCAGTTTATCTTCTTATCTAATCGGTTTAAGTTATTTTTATAGGTTGACAACAAACTTTCAGTTTATCTTGAGTATGTATCAGGTGGTTCGATCCACAAGTTGCTTCAGGAATATGATCATTTTAGGGAACCCATTATTCGCAGTTATGCTAGGCAGATTCTTTCTAGACTTGCTTATTTACATGGTATAGATACCATCCACAGGTACTTGCTCAATAAAGTTTTAAAGTGATGTATGGTTTCTTTCTCTAAAGATAAATGTATGGTTGCAATGAGAAGACCAATTACAGTAAAAACTGGCTAAAAGTGATTTTTTTACCTATTAGGGATATCAAAGGGGCAAACATACTTGTAGATCCTAACGGTGAAGTGAAGTGAAGCTCGCTGATTTTGGCATGGCCAAGCATGTATGCCTCTTTCTCAATCTATTGAAGTTAAAAGTGTTTGTCGTAGTGGATAAATTTGAAGTGTACTTTGGTTTTTCAAGCATGGCCAAGCATGTATGCCTATGAAAATGAGAGCTGTATATAAGCTTTCACAGGCAATGACATACATGTACTTTGGTTTATAGACTCACACAGAAGTGTCTTGCTTTTCAGTTTTTATGAGCAAGATATTTTGATAGGTAGATTATATTATGTAGCTTATGCTATTATTTACACTTCATAACCCTGCAGTACTGCAGGAAAATAACTACAGTATTAATCTGTTTGGGACAAATAGGCTTATTCAGAACTACACGAAGAATCAAGAAACATGTATAGAAATGATAATGAAGGGTTAAGATATGAAGAGTACGAGGAGCTATGAATACGTAGAAAAAAACAAAATGTTATTTAGTATATGAGAAGAAGGAAAGTGTTCCCCGGGCCCAATAATAGGAATGGTAGCTACCACTTGATGCCTCATACATGCTAGTAATATTTATTCCAGTTTCTGGTAATAATTAGCTAGTAATAAGTGGAAGTTGCTTCTTCATTTCATATTCACTTATTCTCATTTTCTTTCATTGTGAATCAGATATCATATTATACTTCGATACAGTCATTCAAAGGAAGTCCTTACCGGATGGCACCTGAGTTAGCAGCTTGTGATGACAGTTCCTCTACCAATATGTACAGTTCATCTTATATTACTAGCCACCGTTTGCATTTAACAATTTATAAAACTTATCCAGGTTATCATGAACGGGTACGGCTACAACCTCTCAGTTGATATTTGGATCCTTGGATGTACAATACTTGAGATGGAAATTACAATGTTCAAGCAAATTCAGGTGCAAGGTGACTCAAAACTTGTTTGTATGCGGGTATGTGGCTTTCTGCTTATCATGTCTATCTTTTTCTTCTGGAAGTTTCTTCTAAGTTTCTCTACCCTTGCTAATTGTTTTTTTTGTTCAATTTTTTGTATTAAATTGACTTGGAAAGAAACATACAACATCAGTATCAGTAGCGGTTGATATCGGATCGGGACATGTCAAACCATATCGATATCAGCCATATCATATCAGTATCGGCCGATACTGCAAACTATGCTTGATACATGTTATCTATACTTCAGCTCTCTCTTTGATTTTCTTGGCTAATGACCTAATGCTAGATGTTTTGGGCGATAAAGCTTGGACCTTTAAGAGGTTTATGTAGGTTTCGATCATATCCTGTTGTGCTCTCTCAAATATATACTGGAATTAAAGGTATGCGCTCTTTATAGGGAGTAGGGCGCTATTTTTTTTCCTTTATGTGAGGAGTTACTTCTTATGCGAGGCAAGGAAGTAGGGAGCTATTTTTTTCTTTTATGTAAGGAGTTACTTCTTTTTATTAGGATAGTGCTTGATGTGTTTGTTTTTATGATAGACTACTTTATATTGGTCCTTTTTGTTCGTTAATATGGAAGGTTTTATTTTATTTTATGAAATATTGTGGCTTGGTTGTCTTATTGCTAAGAGACACACCATTATTAATTCTAAAAGTAAGGTATTATATTTCATTGTCGGCTTCATTATCCAAGTTTTCTTCTATGAGAATGGGGTTGGTTTCCTTTCCCATTAACTAAGCACCATATCTCGTTATTTCTTACGATTAGTTTTGTTTAGTCTCTGGAAGCTCTTGCCTATTTGCCTAGCAGTATCAATGATTGATTGATTAGCAGTGCGAAAAGATTTGCAAGGCTAGTGATCTCCAATTATCCATTCTTACAAAAAGGTAAATTATTAACTAACCACTGTTTTATGGGTGTCGTAGACCCTGGTAAGATGTCCTAATCCGAGAAGATCTTTTTCCAGACTTTAAAATATATTTGCATGTTTCTTGGATGCAGATTGTTGGGGAAGCAAAGAAAGGTGATACGGTTGGGGAAAGCATACTTTGTTACAGGCCGCATGTCTTCACCGTCTGCTCCAAATGATTGTGTCAGTTGTGTGTAAATCGCACCTCGTTCCTCAACATTATTAAGACAAACATCGGGGATCTAATGATAATCATGAACAATCTTCTTCAGGTCTGTAGCTTAATTCCCCTATGTTTCATTACTTGCATTAGTCTTGTTGATTAAACAAATATTGTTTTTCACTTGACATAGCATTTGAAAGATGAGAACAATTTTATTATGGAAGAGATACTAAAAGAGATGGAGAACATGCTTGCTCGAGGCAGGCTGGAAATGCCCCACTCTATATTTTGCTGTTAGTAGAGGAGATGACTTGCTGCTTCAGCTGCTGAAGTGGTCTAGACCCGAACGAGGTAGACAACAACGAGTGCAGTGCACTGGTTGGGCACTAATATGGAAGTACCCCACTATGGGAGGCCATATTTGGAGAACACAACGAGCTGGTGAACCAATTAATAGACTGGTGCAAAACTCTCGGCTGGCAACATGGCCAAGTTTGCCTGCACAACTGTTGAGAACAACTATTTTATTTTAGAGATTTTAAAATATGAACTGAAGGCATATTGTAATTTATAAATATTGTTTTAGAATTACTATGTGGTTAATGAGAATATAAAATTTGTATAAAAATAATTTATTTATTACAGTTTTGTTGTGAATTGTGTATGCAATTATTATTTTTCCATGGAAGGACTATCATTTATATTCATCAACTTATATTTCTTTGAAAGCATAACTGAATATCACATATTTATGCGTTCTCAAAGCACATTTACTAATTCTCCAATGTTACGATGATGAAGGCCTATTAAACTAGTTTTGTTGTGAAGCTGATTGAATATAGAATTATGGTAAATATAGCCAAATATTTTTTCGAAAACGATAGTTTTTGTCACAGTTATAACCGTTACATAAGTAAAGTATTTATCACAGTTATAACTGTGACAATATCTGTTACAAGAACAAAATATTGTCACGGTTAAAACCGTGACAAAAAGTGTTACGAAAATTTATTACGCCCAAATGGTCACGGTTATTACCGTGACAAAATTTTTTTGTCACGGTAATAACCGTTAGCAACCACCTCTTTTGGTGTAGTGAGGAGATCATGACCGAGGCTCACAGTTCGCAGTATTCCATTCATCCTAGTGGTACGAAGATGTACCGTGATATTCGTCAGCACTTCTGGTGGAATGGCATGAAGAGGAAGATAGCCTGATTTGTCTCTTGGTGTTTGGTTTGCCAACAAGTTAAAGCTGAACATCAGAGGCCAGCTGGACTTCTTCAGCCCTTGTCGATTCCGGAATAGAAGTGGGAGCATGTGACCATGGACTTTGTGACTGGATTACCTAGATCCCTAGCTTTTCGAGATGTTATTTGGGATATACTTGATAGGCTCACGAAGGTGGCTCACTTCCTCCTGTTCAGAGTTGGTCAGTTGACGGCTCAGCTAGCAGATATGTACCTCAGGCAGATCATCAAATTGTACGGTGAGCCAGTCAGTATCACCTCGGACCGAGATTCAAGATTTACGTCGCATTTTTGGCGTAGCCTGCAAGAGAGTTTGGAAACTCACCTCTAGTTCAGCTCAGCCTATCACCTGTAGACAGATGGCCAGTCAGAACGTACGATCCAGACTCTCGAAAATATGTTACGATCTTGTACACTCGACTTTGGAGGTTCATGGGAAGATCACCTACACCTGGTGGAGTTCTCGTATAACAATAGTTTCCAGGCCAGTATCCAGATGGCACCGTTCGAGGCACTGTATGGTAGGAAGTACAGATCCCCGCTAGCCTGGGATGATGTTGGAGAGAGGCAGATGCTTGGTCCAGAAATGATTGCCCAGATAGTTGAAGTGGTCAGAAATACCAGGGATCATCTTCGAGTTGCCCAAGATTGCCAGCGTCATTGGGCCGATTCTCATTGGCGCCCTCTTGAATTCTCGGCCGGCGATCATGTATTCCTGAGGATTTCGCCTAACCGTGGCGTCATTCGTTTCGGCGTACGGGAAAAGCTTAGTCCTAGGTATATAGGGCCGTTCGATATTCTAGAACGAGTAGAAGATGTATCCTATCGTCTTGCTCTTCCACCATCGCTAAGCGAGGTGCATGATGTGTTCTATATATCCCAATTACGACGGTACATCTCGGACCCGAGCCATATCATGGATCAGTCAGAATTGGTTGTTGGTACCAACCTTTCGTATGAGGAAAGGCCCGTGTCTATATTGGACCGAAGAGAGAAGACACTCAAGAACAAGACTATCAAGTTAGTCCGAGTTGCTTGGGGTCATCACTCCTTGGGTGAGTCAACGTGGGAGCATGAGGATGATATCCGATTATGATATCCCGACTTGTTTGACTCGTGAGGTATAATGTCTTCCTTATGCCTCATGCCTTCGATTTCTTGCTTGCATGATTGATTGCTTGATTGATTGCCTAGTTATAGCTTGCTTGTGATTAGTATAGCTTGTCCTTGTCCCTCTAGCCTCTTAATTAAATTCCGAGGACGGAATTCTTTTAAGGTGGGTAGAGTTGTAATACCTGTGGTTTGTATTACGTATCTTGGTATATGTGTACGTATTTTATCTTGTATTGCATGTCTCCTTGCTTGGTTTATTGGGTATTTCCCTTTGCTTGGCCATGGTTCATCTTGGTTTGGATTGGCTCGATTCGGTTTAGGGTTGCTTTTAGTTTAATATGGACCAAGGAAAGAACCCCTACCTACCTACCACCACCATCCCCATTTATTAGCCCCTCTCCTTTCTCTCTCCTCATTACTCTCCTTCTTCTCCACTATTAACCCCTCACCAACCTGTGAGAGAGAGAGAGCTTAGGCAAGTGCATCTTGCTTCATGGAGGAACCCCAATTTTATTGTTCCATTCACTTTTTTACAGCATTCTAAAGCACTTTAGTACTTGGCATTTTCAATTTCCATGGCTCATTGCTTGTAGATCTAAGTTTATAGTATTTTTGGATTTCTTGGGTTTTGATCTATTTAACATTGTTATTTCCAAGTTTTGATGGTTCCATGTTGTAAAGAATTTCATTCTACCCCAATTTGACCTATGGAAGTTCAGATTAAGACTCTGGATGAAGGTTTTGTGAAGTTTGGAAGCATGACTTCATGGTGTTCTCCTTCTCGGAAATTTGGAGAAGAAGCACAGTCCCAGCCGCATATAGTTTCCTGCCGCATGACTTCTGGCCGCATAAGTGATTCTCCTTCAGCCGCATATGCTGGACCATCCTAGCCGCATGAGGCCTTGCTTTCTGCTGCCGCATGGAGACCCGATCCCGTCCAGCCGCATAAGGCTGAGGCTACTTTCAGCCGCATGGACATGACTTCTAGCCGCATAAGTCATTCTCCTTCTGCCGCATAAGAGCGGGACCCCCTGAGCCGCATGTGACCTATCTATTTCTAGCCGCATGAGCGCATGCCCCTCCGACCGTATAACTTTTCCTCCTTCAGCCGCATGCGCAATTGCTTGGGCCGGGCCGCAAGACCCGGACTGATTGAGCCGTATATGCTCGATTTCCTCGCCAACCGTATGTGCCATGACCTATTGAGCCGCATGAACTCGGGATCCCCCGTGAGCCGCATGGGCTATTTATTCTGAGCCGTATAGGTTCATATTTTCCAGGCCGCATAAGACCTAATCTACCCCGAACCGCCCTGAACTGCATGTACCCCTAATTGAATCCAGCCGCATGGACTCTTTTATCTGAGCCGCATGGCTCCTCTCTGTGCCTTACCTTTGTTATTTTATTATTATTATTTTGTCATTATTGCTAATTCATGTCTGGTGACACTCAGTGTACCTGGGTCTTTAATGGAATACTTGTACTAGGTTAATCTGCACTTGTAACATGAACACGACAGTGACCCGTAGTGGTACAATCCTGACAAGTAACATGACATGATAGTGGCCCATCGTGGCACACTCCTGATAAGTAACCTAACATGATATATCCTGATAAGCTGTTGCGACGGCTCTATGACATGACAAGACCAGTATAAATAACCTGGACACCGTAGGCGATTATGATTGTACAAATGAACCAGTCTTGTCTTGCATCATGCTAGGACGGGACTCATGAGTACCACGGTCAGGAGTACCTACTAAAATGGACTAAGGCTAATAACTAAAAATAATACAGTAGTCATGAAGAGATTTTCCAGCTACAGGCGATCCCGTTACCTGGGCGCGCCTGGGATCTGTAGCCTGCCGTCGAGTATGGAACATTTCCAGCACACTATCATGTGTTGTACCCTTTAAGCTACTTAAGGGTACATGCATTTCCTGGACGATGTACCTATCTGAATTCAACCCCTAATATTTCGACCTGGGTAACCTGGATGGTCTACAGGGCTTGTGGCTGTGGAATAATCTCGCTGCATCTTGTTAGTAACTAGGCCTGTGATAACCCTAGTTAATTAAAGTATCAAGCCGTACTCATTGCTTGGCCGTGATTGATTGGATAGAATAACCAGTCTAGTCTTGTCTTGATCCCTGCACCAGATTGTTACATATCCTGATTTCTTATATTATCTTGTCGATAAATGGTGGGAAACCAAGTTTCGTTCAGATGAGGGGTTACAACCCCGGTCCTTGTTTGGTTTACGGGTTGTAACCTGGTTATCTGAATAGTTCTATGGTTATCTCGTCGTATATTATCCTGATTTTTTTTGTAAATTCCAGTTCTTACTATTTATATATACTCTTGTGCTAATTGCCGGTTTTAGTTCCTAAGTGAAGCTTCCTTTGTGGCACTTGTTCTTTCTGGGATCTGACCCAGCTGGTTTTGTATGACCAGATTTTAGAGAAGCTCCAGAAGATATACCGACTTTCCATTCCGATGGTGACCAGCAGGCGTAACCAGGGCAACGAGTGGGTTATTTTTGATCTCCCACTTTATTGTAAAAAAATATATTCTTTTGAGGCGTTTAGCCGACAAGCACCTGTTTAGCTCGATTGCATTTACTTACTGTCCGCCTACAGGCTGTAACATGATTGACAGATCATAGGGTCGATCATGTATGACTAAACACTTACTAGTCCTGACATTTTGTAACGACTAGCTTCATGATCAACTGAATATATAAAGTTTGGGACGCCTTACTATTGTATATTTGGTGATCTTACATCTTGTAACATTTAGTTACTTGCTTGTGATTGAGACACTAGGCTTGTTCTTGACCCTAAGAGACTGTTGGCTTATAGTTAAACCCTCATGTATCTAGACAGCCGTGACCGTATAGCGAGGTGGGTTGCACTTCAATATACGTAGTTGGCTATGTCTTTCCTCGCTCTCCAGTATTCTGGTTCTGGGGCGTGACATGCAGGTTCATTCCACTATAGTCGAGAGGATTCGGATGGCGCAGTCAGCAAATTCCAGGCTTCAGCGACTCAGAGCAGAGTACGAGGCAGGACGGAGACCAGAGTTATGCATTCATGAAGATGGTACACTTTGACATGGTAATCGTCATTGTGTACCGAGTGGAGATATTAGACAGAAGATCATGGCCGAGACTCACAGTTCGCAGTATTCTATTCATCCTGGTGGTACGAAGATGTACCGTGATATTCGTCAGCACTTCTGGTGGAATGGCATAAAGAGGGTGATAGTCCGGTTTGTCACTCGGTGTTTGGTTTGCCAACAAGTTAAAGCTGAACATCAGAAGCCAGCTGGACTTCTTCAGCCCTTGTCGATTTCGGAATAGAAGTGGAAGCATATGACCATGGACTTCATGACTGGATTACCTAGATCTCCAGCTGGTCGAGATGCTATTTGGGTTATAGTTGACAGACTGACGAAGGTGGCTCACTTCCTTCCATTCAGAGTTGGTCAGCCGACGGCTCAGCTGGCAGATATGTACCTCAGGCAGATCGTCAGATTATACGGTGTGCCGGTCAGTATCACCTCTGACCGAGATTCAAGATTTACGTCGCATTTTTGGCGTAGCCTGCAAGAGAGTTTGGAAACTCACCTCCAGTTCATCTCAGCCTATCACCCGCAGACAGATGGCCAGTCAGAACGCACGATCCAGACTCTCGAAGATATGTTACGGTCCTGTACACTCGACTTTGGTGGTTCATGGGAAGATCACCTGCACCTGGTGGAGTTCTCGTACAACAATAGTTTCCAGGCCAGTATCCAGATGGCACCGTTCGAGGCACTGTATGGTAGGAAGTGCAGATCCCCGTTAGCCTGGGATGATATTGGAGAGAGGCAGATGCTTGGTCCAGAAATGATTGCCCAGACAGTTGAAGTGTTCAGAAGAGCCAGGGATCATCTTCGAGTTGCCCAAGATCGCCAGCGTCATTGGGCCGATTCTCATCGGTGCCCTCTTGAATTCCCGGTCGGCGATCATGTATTCCTCAGGATTTTGCCTAACCGTGGCGTCATTCATTTCGACGTACGGAAAAAGCTTAGTCCTAGGTATATAGGGCCATTCGATATTCTGGAGCGAGTAGGAGATGTATCCTATCGTCTTGCTCTTCCACCGTCTCTAAGCGAGGTACATGATGTGTTCCATGTATCCCAATTATGACGGTGCATCCCAGACCCGAGCTATATCCTGGATCATTCGGAATTGGTTGTTGGTACCAACCTTTTGTATGAGGAAAGGCCCGTGTCTATATTGGACCGGAGAGAGAAGACACTCAAGAACAAGACAATCAAGTTAGTCCGAGTTGCTTGGGGTCATCACTCCTTGGGTGAGTCAACGTGGGAGCGTGAGGATGATATCCGATCGCGATATCCCGACTTGTTTGACTCGTGAGGTATAATGTCTTCCTTATGCCTCATGTCTTCGTTTCCTTGCTTGCATGATTGATTGCTTGATTGATTACCTAGTTATAGCTTGCTTGTCATTAGTATAGCTTGTCCTTGTCCCTCTAGCCTCTTAATTAAATTCCGAGGACGAAATTCTTTTAAGGTGGATAGAGTTGTAATACCTGTGGTTCGTATTACGTATCTTGGTATACGTGTACGTATTTTATCTTATATTGTATGTCTCCTTGCTTGGTTTATTGGGTATTTTCCCTTGCTTGGCCATGGTTCATCTTGGTTTGGGTTGGCTCAGTTCGGTTTAGGGTTGCTTTTGGTTCAATATGGACCAAGGGGAGAACCCCTACCTACCACCACCATCCCCATTTATTAGCCCCTATCCTTTCTCTTTCCTCATTACTCTCCTTCTTCCCCGCCATTAACCCCTCAACAACCTGTGAGAGAGATAGAGCTTAGGCAAGTGCATCTTGCTTCGTGGATGAACTCCAATTTTATTGCTCCATTCTCTTCTTCACAATATTCTAAAGTACTTTAGTACTTGGCATTTTTAATTTCCATGGCTCATTGCTTGTAGATCTAAGTTTATAGTATTTTTGGATTTCTTGGGTTTTGATCTATTAAACATTGTTATTTCCAAGTTTTGATGGTTCCATGTTGTAGAGAATTTCATTCTACCCCAATTTGACCTATGGAAGTTCAGATTTGGACTCTAGATGAAGGTTTTGTGAAGTTTGGAAGCATGACTTCATGGTGTTCTCCTTCTCGAAAATTTGGAGAAGAAGCACAGTCCCATCCGCATATAGTTTCCTGCCGCATAACTTCTAGCCACATAAGTCATTCCCCTTCAGCCGCATATGCAGGACCAACCCAGCCGCATGAGGCCTTGCTTTCCGCTGCCGCATGGAGACCCGATCCCGTCCAGCCGTATAAGGCGGAGGCTACTTTCTACCACATGGACATGACTTCTAGCCACATAAGTCATTCCCCTTCTGTCGCATAAGAGCGGGACCCCTGAGCCGCATGTGACCCATCTATTTCTAGCCGCATGAGCGCATGCCCCTCCAACCGCATAACTTTTCCCCCTTCAGCCGCATGCGCAATTGCTTGGGCCGGGCCGCATGACCCGGACTGATTGAACCGTACATGCTAGATTTCCCCGCCAGTCGCATGTGCCATGACCTATTGAGCCGCATGAACTCGGAATCCCCCGTGAGCCGCATGGGCTATTTATTCCGAGCCGTATGGGTTCATATTTTCCAGGCCGCATAAGACCCAATCTATCCTGAACCGCCCTGAACGGCATGTACCCCTGATTGAATCCAGCCGCATGGACTCTTTTATCTGAGCCGCATGGCTCCTCTCTGTGCCTTGCCTTTGTTATTTTATTATTATTATTTTGCCATTATTGCTAATTCATGTCTGGTGACACTCAGTGTACCTGGGTCTTTAATAGAATGCTTGTACTAGGTTAATCTGCACTTGTAACATGAACATGACAGTGACCCGTAGTGGTACAATCCTGACAAGTAACATGACATGATATTGGTCCGCCGTGGCATACTCCTGATAAGTAACCTGACATGATATATCCTGATAAACTGTTGCGACGGCTCCATGACATGACAGGACCAGTATAAATAACCTGGACACCGTTGGCGATTGTGATTGTACAAATGAACCAGTCTTGTCTTGCATCATGCTAGGATAGGACTCCTGAGTACCACGGTCAGGAGTACCTACTGAAATGGACTAAGGCTAATAACTAGAAATAATACAGTAGTCATGAAGAGATTTCCCAGCTACAGGCGATCCCGTTACCTGGGCGCGCCTGGGATCTGTAGCCTGCCATCGAGTACGGCACATTTCCAGCACACTGTCATGTGTTGCACCCTTCAAGATACTTAAGGGTATATTCGTTTCCTGGACGATGTACCCACCTGACTTCAACCCCTAATATTTCGACCTGGGTAACCTGGATGGTCTGTAGGGCTTGTGGCTGTGGAATAATCTCGCTGCATCTTGTTAGTAACTAGGCCTGTGATAACCCTAGCTAATTAAAGTATCAAGCCGTACTCATTGCTTGGCCGTGATTGATTGGATGGAATAACCAGTCAAGTCTTGTCTTGATCCCTGCACCAGATTGTTACATGTCCTGATTTCTAATATTATCTTGCCGATAAATGGTGGGAAACCAAGTTCCGTTCAGATGAGGGGTTACAACACCGGTCCTTGTTTGGTTTACGGGTTGTAACCTGGTTATCTGAATAGTTCTATGGTTATGTCGTCGTATATCATCCTGATTTTTTTTGTAAATTCCAGTTCTTACTATTTATATATACTCTTGTGCTAATTGCTGGTTTTAGTTTCTAAGTGAAGCTTCCTTTGTGGCACTTGCTCTTTCTGGGATCTGATCCAGCTAGTTTTGTATGACCAAATTTCGGAGAAGCTCCAGAAGATCTACCGACTTTCCAGCCCGATGGTGACTACCAGGCGTAACCAGGGCAACGAGTGGGTTATTTTTGATCTCCCACTTTATTGTAAAAAAAAATATTCTTTTGAGGCGTTTAGCCGACGAGCACCTGTTTAGCTCGATTGAATTTACTTACTGTCCGCCTACAGGCTGTAACATGATTGACAGATCCTAGGGTTTATCATGTATGACTAAACTCTTGCTAGTCCTGACAACGACTAGCTTCATGATCAACTGAATATATAAAGTTTGGGACGCCTTACTATTGTATATTTGGTGATCTTACATCTTGTAACATTTACTTACGTGCTTGTGATTGAGACACTAGGCTTGTTCTTGACCCTAAGAGACTGTTGGCTTGTAGTTAAACCCTCATGTATCTAGACAGCCGTGACCGTGTAGCGAGGTGGACTGCACTTCAATATACGTAGCTGGCTATGTCTGCCCCCGCTCTCCAGTATTCTGGTTCTGGGGCGTGACACTATTAACAAATGCTTCCTACTTACATGTAATTAATATATAGTTGGAGGGGTTAAATGAAAAGTTACTTACTGTAGAAGCATGGAATTTTAGGGCCAGAAATCCTATGCGCCAGACACTACATGCGCCAGAGCTCGGACAGAGTACTTCACAGCAAAAACATCGAATATTGACATTGAAAATGGACTTTTTATTACATATAAAAGTCTATTACATGTCTAAAAAAAGATTGTACAAAGGAGAATTTCTACAAAGAAAAGATCCTAAAGTCTACAGCCAGAAGCCATCATGCGCCCTCAAATAGGCGCAGCGATCACCATACGCCCCCAGTTAGGCGCATCCCACCATGCGCCCTCAGCAAGGCGCATCCTTTTCAGTAGCTCAGTTATGTGCATCCCAGTTATGTGCATCCCTTCAGCAGCCCAGTTATGTCTCGCTCTTCCAGCTAGGCTCACCGCCGTCTAAATGCTTCGACTAATGAAGCATTTATTGAGCAGAACGAGGGTGGCAATCAACCCTCTAGCCGAGGAAGAGAAAAGAACCACAAGCCAACCTGTGACCAGGGGAGGCTTCGAAAGAGCCTCCAAAGGCCAAGGAAGACCATGATCGAAACCGCGGTTAAAGGAGCAGCTTTCAACACAACCAGAATGGGCTACACCCATTTTGAAGGAAGAAAGAGCCACCA
This sequence comes from Iris pallida, assembly GCA_029216955.1. Classification (NCBI taxonomy): domain Eukaryota; kingdom Viridiplantae; phylum Streptophyta; class Magnoliopsida; order Asparagales; family Iridaceae; genus Iris; species Iris pallida. The sequence goes on along the minus strand of JANAVB010032618.1, from coordinate 13,099,060 downwards.
AAGCCGCAGCACCGCCATTCCAATCTACGGCTCTTCCTGCACAACGAAGACGAGGCCCGAGCATCCCTATCTTTGGATGCAACAGGCACCTTCCGCCTGCCTCGGAAGCCCTCGACTCCGAATTTTGGATGTAACAGTCACCTTCAAGTGCATCAATGAAGACATTGCGTCGCATCTTCACCCTCGAGAGCATCTCGTCAATAGAATGCATCCGAGTAAACAAGTTCATGTTGGAAGGAAGTGAGAGAACGAGAAACAAACTCTCTCCATGCCACTATTTATAGGCCGGGCAAATCAATCCCATGCGCCAAGTGGATGGCTCCCCGAATTCCGTATAATGAATTTGCATTAAATGGATGAACCGGATGCTTCGAATTTAGCTAAGTCAAAACAGCTATTTAAAGCACTCGAAGATCGTAACAGTCACACCATTAAAGACGTGTCACGAAGCAGATGTGCCGGCCAGACCGCGCATCACACAGACGTGCCCTTCAACATCAAGCGCATCACACAGACGCGCCCTTCAACATCATGCGCATCACACAGACGCGCCCTTCAGTACCAAGCATATCATAGGGATGCGCCCCTATGCGTCCCCATACGCCTAGTGGAACGCCAACCGATGCGCCCACTCAGCTGTCCATCTAATGTCACAAACATTAAATGCTGAACTAACAGAGTTGGCAGCACGCCTCCCGAAGTCTGAACAGTTCAGAAGACAAAGCGTCGCCAACATCAGCATCATCATTACTTTCCTCCGACGGCTACTGCCATGTGGCCACCCAACTGCTTGCATGCGCCTCTGTAGCCATGCGCCCAAATATGCATGCGCCTCAAAAGCCATACGTCTCAGACTTTTCACTGATCCCTAAAGACAGAAGAAAAGTCACCATTAAAGCTCCGCATGCACCTCAAAAGCCATGCGCCTCAGACTGCTCTTTGTTCTCGAAAGACAGGAGTTAAGTCACTTCTGAAGCCTCGCATGCGCCTCAAAAGCCATACGCCCCGAATGGTTCGTGACTCCTAAAGGTTACGAGTCAAAGCCTCCTCATGCGCCAAATCCTAGGCGCATCCTACCAGATCATTCCCCACCAAATCAGATATCTCCGAGCCATGGGTCGATGACACGTGTCCTTTAACTCGACTCATCCAAGATCTCAGCAACAGAAAGATCTTCTCCTCAGCTACGTGCCGGTCCACAACAGCAGTATAAAGAATTCAACCCCTCGATCAGGGCGCATCGTTCATGCGCCTCCATCAGCAATCAACACGTGGCGTCTCCGCATACAGGCGCATCCTACATGCGCGCATAAGCAGCCAGCCTGTAAAGCTATAAATAGAGGGATCATTTCCTTCTTCCGGACGGACACACCTATCTACCTACACACGGACAGAACACACAACCACCAGAGAGGCAGATACAGACACTCAACGTCTTCCTCCTCTCAGCAAGCTCCAGCACCCAGAGCAATCCAAGCCTTCAGAGAACCGATAACCGTCGTCAGATCGTCAACGGAGTCAACGTATTACCGCTCACTCCATCGGCACAAGGGACCCAGATAAACAAAAGTGTACTCCAAGGACTACGTCTAAGTCCTATATTGTAACACTGTTCTATTTGTATTGAAATTTACAATAAAAGAATTTTAATGGCAAACAAGCTGGCGACTCTGCTGGGGACCTCTTTCTCCTCCACCGAGAAAGCTGTGTCGTAATCCGATGACATGAAGGTGGGCTCCTCCCACAAGACGCTGGTCGTACGCCTCAATCAACAGGCGTATGAGGAGTTCATCTCTGAAGGCAGTGCGAGTCCTTCGAAGCGGCTGCCGAAGCCGAAGAAGACCCGCCGAGTCTGGGTGCGCAAGGTCGACGCCTCGGGCACCACCACCGAAGGGGATGTGCCGATCCAGCCTTTCCTTCCTGCTTACGTTCTCAGCAACAAAGATGCGCCCGCTGGTGCAGCACATCTCTCGGGGAAACGTACGGCTAACCACGTTCCCCAGCCATCTTCCTCTCAGGCGAGGAAGATGCGTCGACGGAGCAGGGACACAGCCAATGCCCCGCGCATCACCTCTGATGCGCCACAGAAGGTCTTTATCTTTGACAGACTCACTCGCTGTAGTGGCGAGAAGAATTTGGATTCTGAGTACTACGCGCCCAGCGGCCTGGCACGAAGAAATCCAAGGCAGCACGGGCCATGCACCCCAAACGTGCTATGCCAGCAGTAAGCCAGAAGCATGCGCTCACAATCATGCGCACTGCTGATGGTAAGCTGTACAAGGTCGACTCGAGTACTGCGGTGCCAGAAACGAGCCGACCTTCAAAGTCCTTGTCTCGCTTGGGCGCATCTATTGCGTGCACAACCAAGTCGAGTAAGGCAAATACAGTGGTCTTGAACTCCCGGCGCTTGGCCTTGCCATGCGCCTGAAGGGGGTGTGAAGGTAGCACTCTCCTCCAACGATCTGCGTAACGTGATCACTCACAAGCACCGATCAGGAGAGTCGACTGACAAGCACGATGCGTCTCTTATGGGGCATACTTGTGCTGTGGTCACCATCAACTGCTGTTACAAAGCGGCAGTCCCACCAAGGCAGTCGGTGTTCCAGCGGCTGCAATCATCGACACCTCTCCGACGTCGCCTCGGGAAGAAGGTGTCAACAGAAGAAGACCCAAGGGTTGCTTCATGCAACGTGAACTCCAACTCCTCGTCAGTCCGAAAGGCGACTGGCAGTTCCTCTTCCTCGTCCAAAAGTCAGCCGAGGAAAACTAAGACAGCTGTCGCGTCCTCCGGAGTGTTCGAAGGCACTCGGGGGAGGAAGAAGATCTTGGAAGAAGCTGGGGGTAGTCAGACCCTTGTCGAGGCCGAAGACGAGGGTGTCCAAAGCACATCTGGGGCGGATCCTGTCAGCCTCCCAGGAGATGAGGATATCCCCAAGAACATAGCTGGGGGTAGTCTAGCATCTGCGAACCCGAGTTTCGGAGACGCAGAGGCCCTTCAAGACGGAGCTGAGGGTAATCAGGCCCTTGCAGATGCGCCCGTGGTGAATATTCTCCCGAACATAGCCGGGGGTAGCCAAGACGAGGCTCTAGGAGAGGCAACTCCCCCACAAGAGAGTGAGGCCGAGAGTGAAGCCCCAACCCATCCATCCACTCCCAGCCGCGTCATGACAGTAAACGTGACTGGGGCTGATATCGAGTCTGATGCGCCGCCAACGGACCTCGTCCAGCGTATGGATACCCTGGAGGGAGGACTCAAAACCCTCTCTGCCTCCATGCAAACACTGACTCAAGCGGTGTTTGAGATACGGTCAGCATTGGCCAGGGCACCTTCTGCCGGTCCCGACCCAGGGGCCAATGGAGAATCAAGTGTACCCCTTCAACGGGTATCCTCGGACATAGATCGCCGCGAAGCACCTCGGACATCGGAGCCCTCAAGTGCTCAACTCCCGGTGGTACCACCTTCCCCGACTCCCAGCTCCACAGAAGCCGTGGTCGAGATGATTAGGGCCTTGCGCGAACGCTTTGAGTCCAAGACAAGACAAGAGGAGCGCCAAAAGATGGGCATCCCCCAACCTTATTCCCTCGAATGGAATAAGGTGGTTTATCCTCCTAAGTATAAACCACAAACACTGACGCCATACGACGGAAAGGACTCTCCGCGTCGCTATCTGACGTATTTCCGGTCTCAGACGGGACATCTTCCGAAGAAGGACGCACTACTTACCAGCACATTTGTTGGGGCACTGAAAGGAGTGGCGTACGACTGGTACTGCAGCCTCCCCGACAATTCTATATCCTTCTTCGACGACCTGACGCGCCTTTTTCTCGACCGTTTCTATGACAGCGGAAAGGACATGACAATGGCATCCCTTATAGAGATACGCCAGAAGGAGAAGGAAACAGTCCGAGTGTTCATCGAACGCTTTCGACAGGCCTGCTTCAGACTGCCCCCGGGCATGCCAGAACATGCACTTCTCTCCTCCTACAGCATGAACATGCTGCCTGCAGTCAAACTCTGGCATAACTCTACTCCTCCTCCCGACTGGAGCTCCTTGATCATTGAAGCAGAAGCCGCAGAGAAGAAGGCGGCCAATACTCGTCTTCTGGGAGTCAGTTTCCCTGCCTTCGAGGACATAGGGAAACGGCCTGCAGCCAACAACCCCGGACGAGAGACAAAGGAGAAACAGGCATTGACTGTCAATGCCTCAAAAGGTGCGTCGGCACCTGCTCAGAAACCTCCACTTGTACCAAGGCCGAAGGAGGTGTATTCATTTAACGACGAAGACACCCTGCAACTCTTTGAGATACTGAAGCAGGGTGACAAGATCAAGCTTCCGGACCCGAAGCGTCCCGATGAGGTTGGAAAAGTGGACAACCCGAGGTACTGTCACTACCATCGGTTTGTCAGACACCCAACCAAGGACTGCTATGTCCTCAAGAATTACATCCAGCGCATGATCAATGCGGATGTAATCTCCGTCGACTACGAAGAGAAGACGGTGTCAGCCAACGTGGTGTCACTCCAGTTTGGCACCCTGCCGTCGGCTACAACACAAGATGGTGTCATCCCCATCCCTAAGGCGACAATGGAGGTGGTTAACCTACCACCTACCCGTGACAACGTGAGTGGACTCATCCCACTCACCACATCTCGGGGAGAGATCCTATGGGTTTACCCCGATCTCGTCTCCGAGGTGACTCAACCGGAGGTACGCCCTACCTCCAAATCCAAAGGCAGGAAGATCAAGTCTTGCCGCACGGTCTCTTCTTCAGCGGAAGAGGCACTTTCTGTGCAGACGCGTTCACAACAGAACGTCCAACCCGACGAAGCTGCCGTCGAGGTGGTGCCTCTTGGCACTGTCCCTGCTGTCCAGGACGAGGGTCCGTCTAAGCCTCCAGCAACCAATAAGCAGAAGCAGATAGAGGCCCGCTTCGACAGGCCTCTACGAAAGGAGAATGCTTCGGGGCTAGCCAAGCCCCATAACTTCGACATACTGGCACAACTGGCCAGTATTCCTTCCCGCCTATCTCTGTTCGAGCTCCTTCGTCTTTCCAAAGACTCCCAATAAGCTCTCTGTGAAGCCCTGAAGGATGTTGAATCCTTACTCAGTCAGGTCAAGCATCCTGAAGATCTCCCGACTGTATGCACGCACTGTCATTGTGCGGATGAGGTTATCCCCAATATAACCTTTACCCAACAGGACATGCTGCTCAAACACAACCGACACAACAGGCCGCTGTACTACAGGGTATATCGGTTCAGTCAAGGTGAAGTGGATTCAGATCGATCCGGGGTCTTCCCTTAGCATCATCCCGAAGACGCTGCTCTCAACACTGGGGATCCCAATGTACCAACTGGCGCCCTCCAACACAACAATCAGTGGCTTCAACGCCAGCAAAAGCGAACCACTGGACAAAATACGACTAAAGTGCCACATCGGTAACCTCAGAACCAAGGTCACTTGTTATGTCACGGACGCTGAAGTCAACTACAACCTTCTGTTGGGTCGTCCATGGCTGCATGAGTACATGGTGGTGCCGTCCATGCTCCACCAATGTATGAAGTACGTGTCCACCAACAACGTCATTCGTACGGAGTTCGCGGACATCGACCCTTTCAAAGGGATTGAAGCCTACTTCACCGATGCTGACTTATACAAATCACTTGACGGAGAGGAAGCCAATGATGCTGACGACGAAGTAGAAACGGCAGCAGGGCCGGACATGGAGCCTGAGGTCACCCCCGACGCTCTTTTGAAGATTCGACTCAAAGGAAAACCGCCTCAGAAGTTGCCTCCCATGAGCATTAAGCTACCCGGGAAAGCACCAGCTGCTCCTGAAGCTCCCCTGAAGATACGGCTCAAGAGAAAGACGCCTCAAACATCGGCTCCCCTCGTGGCAAAACTACAGGGGAAGGCGCCAATCACTGGAGCTACGGTGGAGGCACCTCTGAAGGTGCATCTTAAGGGCAAGCCGCCGCCATCTCAGCCGCCAAAGAAGGCTCACGTAGTCCTCTCGAACTCCAAAGCCAACGCTGTGGTGGACTCTCCCGATCCTACTCCAGTGCTTACAGATGAAGAGTTGGGGGAATATATCTCGGCTGATGTAGATGCCCCTTCTCTAGACAATGTAATCCCGCGGGATAAAATCTCATATTTCATCAATAACATAGTGTCTTTTAATTATTCTAGTCTTCCACATTGGAATGCCATGTATACATTAGATAACGCACTACGGTCGTTGCAAACACAAATAACGACCGTCCATCATGTAAATCGAGTAGTCCCATCCCAAGGGGTCTGTTACATAGTCCCACCACGGAGTCGAGACGAAGAATCCATCATCTTCGGCAGGGTTAAGCGTCATCAAGACTTCCCGCCACTCGAGCCAGAACCAGATGCCGACAGAATGTAACTCTATCGGTACACGGACAAGGCAAAGTACCTCATCCAAAAGATGGGTTACGACCTAAAAAACGATAAAGGCCTGAACTACGGCAAGGGTCGACGTCTCTCTCTCCGGCTTCCAACACCTAAAGGAAAGCCGCAGGACTATTACAATCGAACTCGACGGGGGGTAGGCTATGTCACGCCGCCATCAACTCCAGAGAGTTTAGATGCGGAAGAAGTAGAACATTCTCACTCGTCTGAAGCATCAACGTGGGACTCCGATACCAGTATCAGCTCAGTCTTCAAGAGGGTGTTGTCAGCCAACATGACGTCTGCACAATCTCAAGAAGAAGAAGGCGAAGACCAAGCGTCGAAATTCTTCGAAGAAGAACCCTGGGCTCAACGCCTAGGACAACAATGGGAGTCTCGTTTTGAATTACGTGAACCTCCCACCGAAGATAAAGTCAAGCAGATCGACCTTGGGGATGGATCTTCTTCCAAATCCATCTTCATTCACAAAAGCCTAAAAGGACAAGACCGAGAATCTTTAATCTAGCTGGCTAAAGATTATATCGACGTCTTCGCCTGGAGCTACGAAGATATACCGGAACTTGATTCCCAGATCGCGATGCATAGGCTGAACATCTTACCTGATGCCAAGCCTGTCAAACAACAACAGCGGCGCTTCCGTCCGGACATCATAAACGCCATCGATCAGGAGGTAGACAAACTCTTGACCAGCGGCTTCATCCGTGAAGAGCAACACCCAGATTGGGTAGCCAACGTCGTCCCCGTTACCAAGAAGAATGGGAAGATACGAGTCTGTATCGACTTCAGGGACCTCAACTCTGCTTGCCCAAAAGACGAATTCCTGCTTCCAATCACCGACGTGATGATCGACAACACATGTGGCTTCGAGCGCGTGTCTTTCATGGACGGGTATTCGGGCTACAACCAGATCAAGATGTTCCCTGATGACGCAAAATACACGTCATTCAGGACTCCAAAGGGCATTTTCTGCTACACAGAGATGTCCTTCGGCTTGAAGAATGCTGGTGCGACATACCAACGAGCTATGAGCACCATTTTCCGTCAACACCTTCGCAAGACAGTCGAATGCTATGTTGACGACATCGCAGTCAAGAGCCGTCTCAAAGGAGATCACCTGCAAGACCTCAAGACAGTCTTCGATCTCATGCGGGCGCATCAACTCAAGATGAACCCCGCTAAATCCTTCTTAAGGGTTTCTAGCGGAAAGTTCTTGGGCTTCATCATCACTGTGAAGGGCATTCATGTCGATCCCGAGAAGACCAAAGCTATCCTTGATATGGACCCTCCGAAGAATCTTCGAGAACTTCGAGGCCTACAGGGGCGTCTGGCATACATCCGGAAGTTTATAGCAAACCTTTCCGGTAAATGTCGACCCTTCACTCAGCTCATGAAGAAAGGAGTCTCTTACGTCTGGACAGAGGAATTCCAGAAAGCTTTCGATGACATCAAAGCTTACTTGACAAGCCCGCCAATCCTGGTGGCACCAGTCGCCGGCAAACCATTCCTCCTCTACGTCCGTGCCATGGATCATTCCCTCGGCGCCCTGCTAGCTCAGAACAGTGACACAGGCTATGAGCAAGCAATCTACTACCTCAGTCGAACTCTGATCGGAGCCGAACACCGGTACAACCCCGTTGAAAAGGAGTGATTAGCTTTGGTATTTGCCATCCAAAAGACTCGACATTATGTCTCAGGACAGACAATTCATGTCGTTTTCCGAGTCAATCCGCTCAGGGTCCTCATGACGAAGCCAGGATCATTGAACTCCCGGCTAGCCACATGGGCGATCTTGCTAACACCATACAACATGGTGTTCGTTCCGCAAAAAACTGTTAAGGGTCAAGCTTTGGCCGACTTTTTAGCTGCACACCCCATCCCAGAGTCCTCAAGACTCTATGAAGACATCCCGGATGAGGTCCAAGAATCAAACGTCACCGAAGAAGGCCCCGTCTAGCGGATGTTTTTCGATGGCGCTTCAAGAACAGGCCCCAAAGGCCAAATCATCGCTGGAGTGGGGGTGGTATTAGTCTCTCCTGATCAGCTAGTCATCCAGCGTGCTTACTCCCTTTCAAAGCCGTGCTCCAACAATGTTGCTGAGTACAACGCGCTCATTATGGGACTCCAGCTGGCGCAACAGCTGGGGATGAATCATCTGGAAGCCTACGACGACTCAATACTCGTCGTAAACTAGATCAAAGGGCAATACGAGGTTCGCCATGAAGATCTGATCCCCTACCATGAAGTTGCATTGAACATCATTTCAACCTTCACCGGGTTCTTCGTCGAACACGTACCTCATCTGCAAAATCTAGAGGCTGATACTCTGGCCGGCCTCGCAGCCTCATTAGCAGCACCCCTCGGAACTCAACACTACGTCACGGTAATGGGTCGAGACCTGGTCTGCCCTAAAAATAACCTGTGCTCTCAAGTGGCCCATGCCATGTCAACGAGTGCTGGAGTTAATGTCCGAGACTGGAGATTCCCATTCATCGACTTCGCTGTCTACGGAATTCTACCAGAGGACCCGAAAGAAGCCGTCTCAGTCAGGAGGCGCTCTCTTCGATTCTACTACGATACAGCTACTAAAATGCTGTAGCGACGCTCCTACGATGGACTTCTCCTTCGATGTTTGTCCAACGAAGAAGCAGCCAAAGCCCTTCGAGAAGCTCACGATGGAACCTGCGGGGCCCATCAACCTGGTCCTAAGTTACAGGACCGACTGCGACGCATGGGCTACTACTGGCCAACCATGGCCGCTGACGCTGTCGAATATGCTAAGAAGTGCCATACGTGCCAGCTTCACGCAGACTTCATTCATACACCGTCAGAACCACTATATCCTACAGTCGCCTCCTGGCCCTTCGAAGCTTGGGGCATGGACATTGAGGGACCGATCACCCCTCCTTCATCGAGAGGACACCGCTTCATCCTAGTAATCACCGACTACTTCTCCAAATGGGCAGAAGCAGTCCCGCTGGCAGAAGTGAAAAGCTCCAAGGTGATCAGCTTCATCAAGCACCACATCATCTACTGTTTCGGAGTACCCCGGAGGATCATCCACGACAATGGTCCTCAGTTCATTAGCCACGTTTTCAGCAGATTCTGTGACAAGAATCGCATTCAAAACGTGGCATCAACCGTCTACAATCCGGTAGCAAACGGATTGGCCGAAGCGTTCAATAAAAATATCGTCAGGCTACTCAAAAAGGTCATGTCATCTAACAAACGCGATTGGGATGAAAAGCTCGGCGAATGCCTTTGGGCCTACCGTACAACGGTATAGACCCCGACAGACAACACACCATTCTTCTTGGTCTACGGGAGCGAAGCGATACTGCCTCTCGAGATCCAGATACCCTCACTCCGCGTAGCAATCACAAACCAACTCACAGAAGAGGACAATCAACGTCGTCGTCTGCGGGAACTGGAGGCACTTGACGAAAAGCCTCTCCTAGCTCAATAACGCATCGAACTCTACCAAGCCCGTATATCACAGGCTTTCAACAAGAAGGTCAAGCAGAGGACTTTCCAAGTTGGCGACCTGGTTCTGGCAGTCAGAAGGCCGATGGTGTTGACTCATAAGACACCAGGAAAGTTCGAGCCCAAATGGGAAGGATCTTTCATCATAGAGACGGTATACTCAAACGGTGCTTACCGCCTCGCCAAATCCAATGGGGACTTGTTCATGATGCCCATCAACGGCAAGTTCCTAAAGAAGTACTACTCTTGACATCTCTCAGACATGTGCTTCTACCCGGGGATCTGTGGACCCAATCATCAGGACTCACAGACAATTCCCTTTCATAAAATCATACGCTTCCGGAACCCAGCTGTTCCATAGCATCCTCCAGTAGAAGGACAACCACGTCCACGTCACCTCTGAGTTGTCCCCCTACACCCTACAAAGCAGAATCTTACATCCCATAAGACTACGCTACCCACCATGTTTACCACGTCCACATTACCTCTGAGTAAACATCCCGTACAGACAACCCTTGCGTTGTCTTACATTGATCGCAGAACTCCTACGTCCACATTACCTCTGAGTAGTTCCGCGTATCCCCCAGGATCATTCCTACCACGTCCATAACACCTCTGAGTAGGGAGATTCCACCACTTGAATCCCATATTTGCCATGTCCATATCACCTCTGAGCAAACATGAGGGTTCTCTCAAACTAATTATCTGTACCTAAAAACCAAGGTACGTAAGAGATAATAGGTCCACACAAATCAGCAAGTTTATGACAGCAAAAATGAACACACCACAAAAAAAACTTTATATTCTTTATTTTTAAATAGAGAGTAAAAGTTTACATCCCCAGCAAGAGTTGCAAAAATACAAAAAAACAGAAGAGACCACAATCCCTAAACATCCCCAGGGTTGGCTGAAAGCTCTTCAATCCGACGCCTCAAGTCCGCCACTCGAGTCTCCACAGTCGCCAGGACTCGACGTTCAGCTTCTTGACGCATCGCTTTAATAGCCTCAGGAGACGTATCGTTCTCATGCTTCTCATCCAGCTGCTGCCGCTGCTGAGCCAAAGTAAGGGCCCGGTGGATGAAAGCTGCCTCCTTCTTCTTGAATGCTACATGTTCAGCCTGGACACGTTCGGCGTCTAATAGAAGTCGGGCCCGTTGGTCCTCAAGGCGGCAGATCTGGGCATCAATCTCCGCGATACTAGTGTCCAACATAGCTCGTGCCTCCACTGTCTACCGCGTTGACTGAGATAACTGCTCCACTGCAGCTTCCGTCTCAGCCACTTCACGTTCCCAGACACTCACAGTGGCCTGATAGGAAGACTCAATCTCGACGATCAGCTTCTCCTTCTCCGCATCTATCAGGACGGAGAGGTCATTTCGCTGGATGCGCTGTAATTTGGAAAGCCGCTGGTCTAACTCAGCCATCGTAGCTTCCAGAATGACGGCCATATGATCGTGGCCCTGGTGAAGACGGATCAGGTTGATATGAGGTAGCGCCAGAGTTCTTGCCGTCGCAAAGCTCCCGTTGGCATCCATCACTGCCGACACCCCCCTCTGCAGCATTTTATACACTGCCTCGACGATGAATTTCACGTATTCATCCACATCCGCCAGCACCTGCGGCGTCATGGCAGGAGTCGGAGGAGCTGCTCTAGTTAGCGGACCGCAAGAAGGCCCGCCTGCTTTAATCCGCGAGGCTGGACCCTCGACATCAACAGGCTCTTCATCAACAGGGGCTTGACTACTAGCCCGAGGAGCCACAGGAACAGAAGAAGCCGAAACAGGCATCGAGATAGTACCCCAGGTGGAAGGAGCAACATAGGGTTCCATCACACCCTTATCCTTCCCAAACTCGGAAGAACCACCGACGTCAGTGGCCACCTCTTCAGCCCCCAACATCCTATCAGCAGCCAGTACCTCCCCTGGCAGAATGGAGAGATCAACACTTGCCTCCTGACTCGCCCCTGAAGTCAGGACCGCCAGACGAGTCTCCTCATCAAATCCCTCTATAGGGACAGGATTTATCGCTACCTCCTGATCGGTAGCCACCTCAGCTTCTGCTGCTGAGTCTGGGGTAAGGCTCGGCAATGATACAGCCGACCTCCCCTCATCGTGACAAGGAGGGGAATCAACCCTCTCCTCTGTTCCAACCACATCTGTTGCCCCCACAACAGACTCTTGTAACTCTGGAGCAATGTCATCTGAAGACGATGAACTCTACTCCACTTCATCATCACAAGGCCCTGTGTCTGCTGGACCCCCAGCGTCCAAGGCTTCCACGGCAGCTGGCACCATCCCGGAAGTGGCTGTAACCTCCGTATCTCTTTTAACAAAGTCTGGAGATACTAAAACCTCCGCAGGAACATCTTCCGGATTCTCCTCCAGTGGAGACATTACCATCGGAGGAATGCGCTCGTCAGAAGAGCTTGCCACCTCCTTCGGTTTACTGACACCCGGTTTCAAAACACGGGTCCTCTTCTTCAGTGATCCCTACAAGAAGAAAAGCACAAGTCACCAAAATAACAAGATGAGCCAAAATTACGGAGGACTCTTTACCTCGGCAAGAGCTGATTCCACTGGCATTACAGACGGCATTTCCGTAGCCTTTGGAGTCATGGCTTTTCTCGGCCTTTTTGGTACAGACGAACCAGCTTCTGCGTCAGCCCGTTTCTTTCCAACAGAGGGATCTCTCACTGATGCTGCAGCAGCGGCCCAATATTCTGCCAATTCTGGTGGACGATATGACCGAACCGCTATCAACATATTTGCCGTGGCCTCCAGCTGAGTTCCAATGATGAAACTAGTCTCTCTATCATAACCTGGAGACGCAGTATTCATTGTGCAATACAGCTTAGCTGCCGAATACAGGATCTGTGGCCGAGGGTCGCGAACGGGCGTAGTAAACTGAATACCAGTACACCCGGCATTGTAATATTGCCAGCCCCGGGCTCCATCCAGCAAACTCCCGATGAACCTCAGGCTATTACTGGGATTCCGTAGCATTAGCTGGGTATAGCCAAACTGGCGAGCAAACCGGCTGGGCAGATACGGCTCCAGATAACACCTATTCTAGTTCCGGTAGACCAAGTGAGAAAGCCGAATACTTTGCAACCAACGAAAACCCCATTTCGGTAAAGTAATCGCGTCTTCACCAGAGTCGACTAAATCTTGGTCAGCCTCAAAATCTTTGAAGATGGGGCCAACCTTGACAATCTTCCACCCCTGAAGGTAGGATAAAACTCTCCTACAAACGGGGACGCCAGTGTGTAACCACTTCCTCTTGTAGAAGCGGCGGATAAAGGCATCTCCTTCAACATGATCCTCCTTCGGACCTGGACTCATCACGTTCGGATGATGCAGAATCAACCATCCCATAAGATAATGGAATGGTAGTTCGGCTCGAGGAAAGTTTTCATTTCTACCTCTCTGTCACTCCCCAATCCTGGAATACGTATTTTAATACGTAAACCGATAAATTATATTTACCTTGTATTTATACTATATTTATTATGCTGTATTTCTTCATGCATTTTTCAAAAATATTTGACAAAATATTATTTTCTAATTTATTTTCTGCATTTAGGCCTATAGTTTTGGCTCATTTGGGTAACCTATTCTTGGTTCACCAATGGTTCATCATGAACCCATGGGTCCAAGATCTTTATATATAACTCATCTCATTCTCTCTCCTCTCATTTACTTCCTCTCATTTATTTCCTTCACCAACCAAGGCAAGTACCAACTTGGTCAAGAGATGGATCTATAATTTTGTCAATAATTTCTTACAAAACTATTTGCCAAAACATGTTCTTCTCCTCAATCTATACTAGTTTAGAACTTGGAAATTTCCATTTTGAAGCTTTGATTTTTGTAGATCTAAGTTTTAATCATTTTCGGATTTCCTTGGCCTTGATCTATTTTCGTTGGGGTTTTGTGGGTTTTTGATACTTCCATGTGGAAGAGAATTCCATTTCACCCAAGATGGAACTTTGGAAATCCGGATTTGGAGTTCGGATGGCCAAGTTGTGATGTTTTGGAGCTTTGAGTTCAACCATGGTGTTCTTGCTGTTTGGAGAAGACAGTTAGCAGTGTGCAGAGCTTCTTAGCTCACGCCACTGAGCTACGCGCGCTCCTTAGCGCTGCGTACGCAGGCTTAGGTACGCTTCCTGTTGGAAGCGTGTCACTTGCGTGCTTGACTTTTCACGCACGCTGTCCTGAGTAAGCCTGCGTGACTTTTCACGCATGCTGCCCTGAGTAAGCCTGCGTGACTTTTCACGCACGCTGCCCTGAGTAAGCCTGCATGACTTTTCACGCACGCTGCCCTGAGTAAGCCTGCGTGACTTTTCACGTACGCTGCCCTGAGTGAGCCTGCGTGACTTTTCACGCACGCTGCCCTGAGTAAGCCTGCGTGACTTTTCACGCACGCTGCCCTGAGTAAGCCTGCGTGACTTTTTATGCACGCTGCCCTGAGTAAGCCTGCGTGACTTTTCACGTACACTGCCCTGAGTAAGCCTGCGTGACTTTTTACGTACGCTGCCCTGAGTAAGCCTGTGTGACTTTTCACGCACGCTACCCTGAGTAAGCCTGCGTGACTTTTCACGCACGCTGCCCTGAGTAAGCCTGCGTGACTTTTCACGCACGCTGCCCTGAGTAAGCCTGCGTGACTTTTTACGCACGCTGCCCTGTGTAAGCCTGCGTAACTTTTCACGCACGCTGCCTTGAGTGAGCCTGCGTGACTTTTCACGTACGCTGTCTTGAGTGAACCTGCGTGACTTTCCTTACGCCTTTTGTCCCGAGCATGATATAAGCACTAATGTGACCCCGGAGAACAAAGTGTTCCTACCTGATACATGTACCTGAATGTCCCAGTTCTTGTTCATGCTCGACAAATGATTCGTAACTCCACGTGGCATATTTGCAATGATGCATTACACTAAGGAGGGTAGAACATGTTGACATACTGATTGACATGGATCCTCCTTGGGGTACTCGTACTAAAGTACGACTTTAGGAGGATAATTATGCAGGCCACAGCATGTGAGTCCAAGATTTCACCTAGGGTTAAATTAGGCAACTAAATGTACTAGATGCATAGGGAGGGCAAAATCCCTAGATCATGTTACACTAGTCGCCTTGAGATATTATCTTGACGCGCCGGCTGGTCTCCACGGATACTGTGTCATCTGCAACGAGTGGATGACTGTATCCGATTAATTCCTGCTATATATTATATGTTTTAGCAAGGTGGCCTTACGAGGGACCTGTGCTCAATCATACCTGTCTTCGCGAACCCCTGGGTTGGCTAGCCATGCTGGAAAGATACGATCTGAGGATTTCTACATAACATGATGCGAGAATAACCTCGTCCCACTAGAAACTCGTAGACTTGATTGGCCGTGAAAACGACTTGCATGTATCCTATTACCTTCCGTAAATAACTGAGGGAAGCAGACTGTCATGGTACGTGATCCAACCCATGTTCTTGTTTGATTGTTGGGTTGGTTATCGTACTATGACAGGCTGTGGACCGAAGTTATGAACGGAAGACTTATTCTGGTTGTGAAGTGCTACTTCTGTGAATGACTGAGGAATATGGCCTATCATGGTACATGATCCAACCCATGTTCTTGTTTGATTGTTGGGTTGGTTATTGTGCTGTGATAGGCTATCGACTGAAGTCACGATCAGGAGATTTTATTGTTTATACCTTTTAACTTATGTGAAAGTTATAGAGTACGATACGTCCCGACTCCATGCGGCACCTTTTGTCCTTGTTTGGTTGTAAGGGTGCCATATGGGTTCGAGGATGTTGCGCTACCCTATAATAGTAGCATAAGTATTACTATTATCAATTATTCTATTTAACTGGGTTTTTAAATCTTAACTCTTGTACCCCTTTGGCGGTACTTGCTATTCGGGGCTGACCCCGCTGGTTTTGTTTGGCCAGATCTTGTAGCAGAGCCTGAGAACACGATCTTCCTCCCTGACATCCATGGTGTATACTAGGAGCATGGCGGTTCGGGGACTCGAGTAGGTTTCTTCTCCACCACTCCTGCTTATACTTTTGCGGCGTTTAGCCACCGGCACCTGTTAGCCGGATTACTTGATATTTTGTGTCAGTACAGAATTATAAATAAACAGACTGCAGCTGTGTATAATTTTGTACTCCTGACTCTCTGAGATAGCTAAATTATAAAGCTAGTCTCTCATGACCATTTTGATGAAGCGTCAGGGACGCCTTACTGCTTTATCTTTAATATTCATTTAATTGCTGATGTGATTTGATTGATTGAGACATAGAACTCTGTGGGACCATAGGAGACTTGATTGTAGCATGTACCCCCTAGTTTTTCGACAGCCACGATCGCCGTATGACGTTGCGTACCTCATATGGAGTAGCTGGCCTAGTCCGTCTCCGTATTTCGGTACTGGGGCGTGACAAGGTTTTAGTGGTGGCCCATGCAGGTCTGATTTTCAGACTTGTGGGATATTGCGAATTATTAGGAGTCTCAATCAAAACTTGTTCCCCTTAAAATTTTGTTTCAAATTCTCTGTCCTTGCCTTGATCTCTAACCTAACTTGCATCCTCGAAATCTTCCTCGTCCGGACTTGATAATCTTATATTCTTCTCTATAGGGGTGCTTCATTCTCAGTAGCGGGTGAGGCCCATGAGGAAGAGCAGCAAGAGTATGGCTCGACTGGGCAGTAACAGGGGAGAGAACCTTCCCCAGGGCAGACACGAGCAGAAATGGAACCAGAAGCAGTACAGCCGCAGGTTATTGAAACTCCTGCAGCACCAGCAGCGATGGAAGTACCAGATGCCGTAGCACTCCTGGAGATCATCCGGGGGTTTCTTGTCACTAACCAACAGCAACAGACTCGGCAGCAGGAGCAGAACGCGTTGCTGAACCAAGGGATTCAGTTATCTCTTGAGAGGAGTGTCGGGGCTGACTCGGGAGCATCAGAAAGATTTTGTCGCTTGAACCCGAGGTATTTTGATGGCACGGAGGATGCCATCACTGCGGATGCCTGGATTCAAGACATCGAAGCCATTCTTGTGGCAGCCAAGGTTTCAGATGATGAGAAGGTTGATCAGGTCAAACTGGTACTTCAGGATCTTGCCCGCGACTGGTGGGCATCAGAAGAAGTTGGTACAAGACGCCCTGTTCGTTGGACCACCTTCAGTGACAGATTCAAGGCCAAGTATTTTGGCGTAGTAGCTCGATATGAGCTCCAGCAGAAGTTCATCAGTCTCAAGCAAGCAGGCAAGACCGTAGATGGTATGCAGCAGAGTTCTGCAGATTGTGCCGTTTCGCACCAGCAATAGTGGCAACGGAGCCAGAGAAAGCTATGAGGTTCCAGCAGGGACTTCTTTTGGAACTATTACAGCTTGTGGAAGGACACGACTACTAGACATTTGACGCTGTTTTGACGGCCGCTCGGAGGCACGAGCTTATCCAGCAGAGGTTGGCATCGAGGACAGGAGGTCAGAAGAGATCTCATTCCCAGGTTGGAGGAGGAGCAATTCAGCGAACATCGGCACCAGCACCCGGTGTACGTATTCATGATGCAGGAGCACCGCGGAGGATGGCCGTGTCAACTAATACAGCGCCAGTTCGGTATCAGCTGTCGAGAAACCAGCAACAGCGTCAGGGAGCACCCCAAGGCTGTACATTCTGTGGAAAGGTAGGGCACACGAGGGAGGTGTGCCGGTCAGCGAATGGCTTATGCTTGAGGTGTGGTAGTTCAGACCACCGTATCTCCACTTGTCCTGTGATGTAGAGGCCAGGAGGGTCAGCTCAGCAGTTTCCAG
Organism: Iris pallida; assembly: GCA_029216955.1. Taxonomy (NCBI): domain Eukaryota; kingdom Viridiplantae; phylum Streptophyta; class Magnoliopsida; order Asparagales; family Iridaceae; genus Iris; species Iris pallida. Next base: position 13,081,328 of record JANAVB010032618.1, on the reverse strand, counting down.
CATTGCCAGCCCCGGTGGCAACCCCGAGTGGAGGGCCAGTATTAGCAGTAAGGCCTCTAGCCCAGCGTCTACCAACGCAGGCTCAGATGTTCCGCCAGGCACAGGAAGCCGAAGGCCCTCAGAGGCAGTAACAGCATGGTCGAGGAAGGCCACAACAAGGGGCTCCGCGGGGCCAGGCTCTCACATTGACCTTGGAAGAGGCTCTAACGTCTAGTGACGTGGTAGCAGGTAAAATTCTCGTCACCTCATTTCCCGCTGTAGCATTATTTGATTCAGGCGCTACTCATTCATTCATCTCTGCACAATATGCTACACGGATTGGATTAGAGTTTGAGGCATTGCCGGAGAGGATGGATATACTCACCGGCAATGGGCTCATAGAAGTTAGCAGAGTGCGCTTTTCATGTCCGGTAGAGGTGTGTGGGCATTTATTGCCCGCATCATTGATTGAATTCCCTATGGGGAATTTTGATGTTGTTCTTGGCATGGACTGGTTGAGAGACAGACATGCGACAATTGATTGTAGAGGAGGTAGGGTCATATTCAGTGTTCCTGGGATAGAACAGTTCATCTTTACTCGAACCTTGAAGAATCAGGCCGGAGGCGTCATCTCAGCAGCCGTGTCAGAGCCAGGACAGATTCCGAGAGTGGTCGAAGATTTTTCTCGACGTCTTCCCTGATGAGCTCCCAGGGATACCCCCAGTTAGAGAGGTAGAATTTAGCATTGAGTTGAACCCTGGAACGAGGCCTATTGCAGACAGAGTTTACAGAATATCGCCGTCAGAACAGGATAAGTTGTATCAACATAAAGAAGAGTTGAAGTCTAAGGGATTCATCCGAGACAGTAAATCGCCCTGGACCGTGCCAGTGATTCTAGTTCCCAAGAAGGATGGGTCGACGAGGATGTGCATCGACTACCGCAAGCTGAATGCAGCAACAGTAAAGAATAAGTACCCACTACCAAGGATTGATGACCTGTTTGACCAGTTGAGCAAGGCCAGTGTCTTTTCCAAGATCGATCTTCGGTCGGGATACTATCAAGTAAGAGTCCGGGAGCAAGACATACCGAAGACAGCATTCAGATCTAGATATGGGCATTATGAGTTTTTAGTAATGCCCTTTGGACTAACCAACGCCCCCGCAGTATTCATGGATTTAATGAACCGCATCTTTCTGCCGTATTTGGATAAATTTTTGGTGGTGTTCATAGATGACATTCTTGTCTACTCCAGCAGTGAAGAGGAGCATGAGAAACATCTTAGGACTGTCTTGCAGACATTGAGGAAGCATCAACTTTATGCGAAGCTCGATAAATGTGAATTCTGGTTAGATCACATTTCGTTCCTGGGGTATGTAATTTCTGGGGCAGGAGTGTCAGTGGATCCGAAGAAGATTGAGGCCGTAGAGCATTGGCCAGTCCCGAGAACGGTTGCAGAAGTGTGAAGTTTCTTAGGATTAGCTGGTTACTACAGAAGGTTCGTGGCGGACTTTGCCAAGATCTCTGCGCCCTTAACGCGTTTGACGCACAAGGACGTAGAGTTTGTTTGGTCCGCCAGCTGTCAGGCATCATTTGAAGAATTAAAGAAGAGATTGATCTCAGCCCCGATCTTGACGCTTCCAGTAGGAGCGGGAGGCTTTACAGTATATTGTGACGCATATGGGAAGGGTCTTGGATGTGTATTGATGCAGCACGGAAAGGTGATAGCATATGCGTCTCGGCAGCTTCGAGACCATGAGAAGAATTACTCGACTCACGATTTGGAGTTAGCAGCTGTGGTGTTTTCACTCAAGTTGTGGAGGCATTATTTATACGGAGATCGGGTAAAGATCTATACTGATCATAAGAGTTTGAAATACATATTCACGCAGCAAGATTTGAACATGAGGCAAAGAAGATGGTTAGAACTACTGAAAGATTTTGACTTAGATCTTCAGTATCATCCAGGCAAAGCGAATATAGTTGCAGATGCACTGAGTAGGAGAGACAGTGCCTTTATCTTGACCTTGCAGAAGCATATTTTAGAAGACCTTCAGAGTATGGGAATCGAAGTAGTTTTGCCAAGGGATATAGGAAGAATAACCAGTATGCAGATTCAGTCAACCTTAGTAGAGAGGATATGGGCAGCACAAGCAGGAGATCCACAGATTCAGAAGTTGCGGTCGGAGTTTGAATCAGGCCGTAGGAAGGAGTTAGTGATTCATGAAGATGGTACGCTCAGGTTTGGAAACAGACTCTGTGTACCGAGTGGAGACCTTCGGCAAGAGGTTATGTCCGAAGCTCATAGTTCTATTTACTCCATTCATCCTGGAGGAACGAAGATGTATCGAGATATCAGGCAGTACTTTTGGTGGAATAGCATGAAAAGAGAGAGAGCGAGATTTGTATCCAAGTGTCTGGTTTGTCAGCAGGTGAAAGCCGAGCAGCAGAGACCAGCAGGGTTGCTACAGCCGCTTCCTATTCCAGAATAGAAATGGGAGCACATCACGATGGATTTTGTGACCGATTTACCAAGATCCCCGACTGGTAAGAATGCAGTCTGGGTGATAGTAGATCGACTCACGAAGGTCGCTCATTTCCTTTCCTTCCGAGTTGGACAGACTACTGAGCAGTTAGCAGAAATGTACATGAAGCAGATAGTAAGGCAGCACGGTGTTCCAGTTAGTATAGTATCAGATCGGGATACGCGGTTTACTTCCCATTTTTGGCGGAGCTTACACCAAAGTTTGGGAACCAAGTTAAGATTCAGTACTGCTTATCATCCACAAACTGACGGGCAATCAGAAAGAACCATTCAGACGTTAGAAGATATGCTACGGGCGTGTACCTTAGATTTTGGCGGATCTTGGGAGGATCACCTTCATCTAGTGGAGTTCTCATATAACAACAGCTATCAGGCTAGCATTCAGATGGCCCCGTTCAAAGTATTGTACGGAAGGAAGTGCAGGTCCCCTTTGGCATGGGATGACGTCGGAGAACGGAAGCTGTTGGGGCCAGAGATGATCACGCAGACTGTAGAGATAGTTAAGTTGGTCAGAGAGCGCCTTCGAGTTGCAGAGGACCGACATCGTCATTGGGCAGATCAGCATCGTAGGCCTCTAGAGTTCAGAGTTGGCGACCAAGTGTTTCTGCGGATTTCGCCTACTCGGGGTATCATCAGATTTGGAACCCGAGGAAAGCTTAGTCCAAGATACGTTGGTCCTTTTAAGATTCTCGCTCGGGTAGGTGATGTGGCTTATCGACTTGTCCTTTCGCCTTCGTTGACTGGCATACATGATGTGTTTTATGTGTCCCAATTACGTGGATATGTCCCGGATCTGAGTCATGTCCTCGATCATTCTGAGTTAGTCGTTGGTACTGACCTAACTTACGAGGAACAACCCGTATCTATTTTAGACCGGCGAGAGAAGGTACTCAAGAATCGGACGATAAGCCTTGTCCGTATTTCTTGGAACCATCACTCTCCAGAAGAGTCAACCTGGGAGCGAGAGGACGAGATCAGATCTCGGTATCCGCATTTGTTTGACTAATAAGGTATATTTTTGCACCTTATTGACACGATTCCATGCTTATCTGCACCTGCTTGTTTTGCACTTTGTGATATATGATAATAACTGCTATGATAGTTAACTTGTATATGATTGAGCCTTGCTTGCCCTGATTTCACTATCCTGTCTTGGCTGGAATTCCGAGGACGGAATTTTTCTAAGAAGGGTAGAGATGTCACTCCCCAATCCTGGAATACGTATTTTAATACGTAAACCGATAAATTGTATTTACCTTGTATTTATACTATATTTATTATGCTGTATTTCTTCATGCATTTCCCAAAAATATTTGACAAAATATTATTTCCTAATTTATTTTCTGCATTTGGGCCTACAGTTTTGGCTCATTTGGGTAACCTATTCCTGGTTCACCAATGGTTCATCATGAACCCTTGGGTTCATCATGAACCCATGGGTCCAAGATCTTTATATATAACTCATCTCATTATCTCTCCTCTCATTTACTTCCTCTCATTTATTTTCTTCACCAACCAAGGCAAGTACCAACTTGCTCAAGAGATGGATCCATAATTTTGTCAATGATTTCTTACAAAACTATTTGCCAAAACATGTTCTTCTCCTTAATCTATACTAGTTTAGAACTTGGAAATTTCCATTTTGAAGCTTTGATTTTTGTAGATCGAAGTTTTAATCATTTTCGGATTTCCTTGGTCTTGATCTATTTTTGTTGGAGTTTTGTGGGTTTTTGATGCTTCCATGTGGAAGAGAATTCCATTTCACCCAAGATGGAACTTTGGAAATCCGGATTTGGAGTTCGGATGGCCAAGTTGTGATGTTTTGGAGCTTTGAGTTCAATCATGGTGTTCTTGCTGTTTGGAGAAGACAGTGAGCAGTGTGCAGAGCTTCTTAGCTCACGCCACTGAACTGCGTGCGCTCCTTAGAGCTGCGTACGTAGGCTTGGGTACGCTTCCTGTTGGAAGCGTATCACTTGCGTGCGTGACTTTTCACGCACGCTGCCCTGAGTAAGCCTGCGTGACTTTTCACGCACGCTGCCCTGAGTAAGCCTGCGTGACTTTTCACGTACGCTGCCCTGAGTAAGCCGGCGTGACTTTTCACGCACGCTGCCCTGAGTAAGCCTGCGTGACTTTTCACGCACGCTGTCCTGAGTAAGCCTACGTGACTTTTCACGCACGCTGCCCTGAGTAAGCCTGCGTGACTTTTCACGCACGCTGTCCTGAGTAAGCCTGCGTGACATTTCACGCACGCTGCCCTGAGTAAGCCTGCGTGACTTTTCACGCACGCTGCCCTGAGTAAGCCTGCGTGACTTTTTACGCAAGCTGCCCTGAGTAAGCCTACATGACTTTTCACGCACGCTGCCCTGAGTAAGCCTGCGTGACTTTTTACGCACGCTGCCCTGAGTAAGCCTGCGTGACTTTTCACGCACGCTGCCCTGAGTAAGCCTGCGTGACTTTTCACGCACGCTGCCTGAGTGAGCCTGCGTGACTTTTCACGTACGCTGTCTTGAGTGAACCTGCGTGACTTTCCTTACGCCTTTTGTCCCGAGCATGATATGAGCACTAATGTGACCCCGGAGAACAAAGTGTTCCTACCTGATACATGTACCTGAATGTCCCAGTTCTTGTTCATGCTCGACAAATGACTCGTAACTCCACGTAGCGTATTTGTAATAATGTATTACACTAAGGAGGGTAGAACATGTTGACATACTGATTGACATGGATCCTCCTTGGGGTACTCGTACTAAAGTACGACTTTAGGAGGATAATCATGCAGGCCACAGCATGTGAGTCCAAGATTTCACCTGGGGTTAAATTAGGCAACTAAATGTACTAGATGCATGGGGAGGGCAAAATCCCGATATCGTGTTACACCAGTCGCCTTGAGATATTATCTTGACGCGCCGGCTGGTCTCCACGAATACTGTGTCATCTGCAACGAGTGGATGACTGTATCCGATTAATTCCTGCTATATATTATATGTTTTAGCAAGGTGGCCTTACGAGGGACCTGTGCTCAATCATACCTGTCTACGCGAACCCCTGGGTTGGCTAGCCTTGCTGGAAAGATACGATCTGAGGATTTCTACATAACATGATGCGAGGATAACCTCGTCCCACTAGAAACTCGTAGACTTGATTGGCCATGAAAACGACTTGCTTGTATCCTATTACCTTCCGTAAATAACTGAGGGAAGCGGACTGTCATGGTACGTGATCCAACCCATGTTCTTGTTTGATTGTTGGGTTGGTTATCGTACTATGACAGGCTGTGGACCGAAGTTATGAACGGAAGACTTATTCTGGTTGTGAAGTGCTACTTCTGTGAATGACTGAGGAACATGGTCTATCATGGTACATGATCCAACCCATGTTCTTGTTTGATTGTTGGGTTGGTTATTGTGCTGTGATAGGCTATCGACTGAAGTCACGATCAGGAGATTTTATTGTTTATACCTTTTAACTTATGTGAAAGTTATAGAGTACGACACGTCCCGACTCCATGCGGCACCTTTTGTCCTTGTTTGGTTGTAAGGGTGCCATATGGGTTCGAGGATGTTGTGCTACCCTATAATAGTATCATAAGTATTACTATTATCAATCATTCTATTTAACTGGGTTTTTAAATCTTAACTCTTGTGCCCCTTTGGCGGTACTTGCTATTCGGGGCTGACCCCGCTGGTTTTGTTTGGCCAGATCTCGTAGCAGAGCCTGAGGACACGATCTTCCTCCCTGACATCCATGGTGCATACTAGGAGCATGGCGGTTCGGGGACTCAAGTGGGTTTCTTCTCCACCACTCCTGCTTATACTTTTGCGGCGTTTAGCCACCGGCACCTGTTAGCCGGATTACTTGATATTTTGTGTCAGTACAGAATTATAAATAAACAGACTGCAGCTGTGTATAATTTTGTACTCCTGACTCTCTGAGATAGCTAAATTATAAAGCTAGTCTCTCATGACCATTTTGATGAAGCGTCGGGGACGTCTTACTGCTTTATCTTTAATGTTCATCTAATTGCTGATGTGATTTGATTGATTGAGACATAGAACTCTGTAGGACCATAGGAGACTTGATTGTAGCATGTACCCCCTAGTCTCTCGACAGCCACGATCGCCGTATGACGTTACGTACCTCATATGGAGTAGCTGGCCTAGTCCATCTCCGTATTTTGGTACTGGGGCGTGACACTCTCCCATGGATCACATCATCAGCAAAGGTCCTCAAACCCCGCAACAGGTTACACACCATCGCGGGGAGGAGAGCTAAAGGACGTCCAAAGACCAATTTTACGGTAGGCAAAATGAGGTTCCGGTGTACCCTCTCCACTGCACCAGATCCGCCCGCAAACACGCAATCCCGGAGCCATATCATCAAGTATGCCGTCAGCACCGCCTTAGACGACATCCGGTACGCACAGTGCCAGAAGCAACTATACGCGTTCTCGCCGCTCTCATTGGAACGAGGGGTCCTCTCGTCCAGCCGGCTTATTTCAGAAGTCACTTCCGCGGGTTTCAACCCTTGTGGAGTCGTAAACCGGATCCTCGAGGAATCCACCAAATCCTGCTTGAAGACGTAATCCCTCCAAGCAGTCACATGAGGCTGGGTCTTGCCTTTGTCCTTCCGGTGCATCAGATAATGATGGCTCGCCACCTCTTTGAAAATAGCCATCATCTCCGGGTCCTTATTTTCCATAACCTGGATCTCTTCATTTGAGGGGAAATATTCCTCGTACGGTTCTGAGCCCCAAGGAAGCTTGGACACTTCATACATCTCATGAAGAGCCAACCCCAATTCCCCCACCGAAGTAAAGAAGGTGCCAGTCTGGGCATTGAACAATTCCAAGAGTGCAAGGAACATAGGCTTATTGAGGTCCACGCCAGCCTGCGTGGCACGGATAGCGGCTGTCAGCCCAATCTCCTTAAGCTCAGCCTTGAACTTCGAAAGCACCCAAATGGTCAATTCGTCCCATTTCGGCATGTGATGACACCAACCTTCAACTCTAAAGCCACCTTTCGGATATGTGACCCTCGATGTCAGCATTCGACTTGCAAAGGTTGAGGCGCTAAAGGCAAAAGTGTCATTAGGGACTTCACTGTAGAGGCTCCCAGGACGCATAGTTCAGTAACTAAACGAGGGATCGGTTCGTGAAGCGGCCAGGGTATCCCTCTGATTCGAGGTAGCATCAATCGAAAGAGCACCTCCCAAGGCCCCTCCTTGAGAAGGAGTAAGCTCCCAGGGCATCCTTCTCTTGGAAGCTAAACGATAGAAGGCCGTCAGCGGCAACTGGCGGTCAAGTTGTCGCATGTACAGCACCATGCCTTTTGCAGAGAAGAACCAGTCTTCTTTGACCTTCAGTATCTTCGTCTCAGTGGAGATCAGGCGGTCACCGAACAAAAAGACAGGTTTTAAGAAGGTCACATCCTCGGATTCAGCAGATTTTAGTTTTTCGCTCTCCATCATACTCTGAAGGAAAATCGGCAACTGGTTCTGGATCTGCAGCACTCTCTCAGGAGGTTGATTCTGTAAGATAGCATCCTTTGCAGGGTTGATAACCGCCTCGTCAAAATCAACTCCCATTTGACAAAGGGAAGCATCCAGAAGGACCTCATTCAGCAAAGGAATTGTCATCGACACTGGCACAACGAAAATAAAAAGTCAGGCAAAAAGACAAAGTGTGTCAAAGCAACCTGGCGCATCATCAGGGTGTCAACCCATGCACCTCAGTAAAAGCTTCGGCGCATCAGTAGGGTGTAAACCCATACGCGTCAGCAGAAGATTCGGCGCATCATCAGGGTGTAAACCCATGCGCGTCAGCAGAGGCTTCGGCACATCATCAGGGTGTGAACCCATGCGCATCAGCAGAGGCTTCGGCGCATCATCAGGGTGTAAACCTATGCACGTCGGCGGGACAAAACCTCGGCGCATCCATACGCGCCGGCAGCAGAGAGTTAGGGCACGCCAACTCAGCCGCATGATCCGAAGTTCGTCTGAACAAAGAAAATAGAGAAAGAAAAGATACCCACCCGTCACCGCGGGTCGAACGTCGGCCGGAGTCACAATGGTGACAGGAGCATCCTCCTCGGCAAATTCCACAGCAGCCTCTACAGGCTCTTTCCCTTTGCCTCGTCCAGCACCGCCACGAGGAGTCTTGGGAGTCATTGCTTGAGAGAAGAAAGCTAGGGTTTTTGTAAAAGAACTCTAAAAAGCAAAAGCAAGGAGAAGAAGAACTCTCTCTCTCTCTCTCTCCATCTCACGCCTATTTATAGGCTTGGTCGCACGCGTGAACCGATGAAGTGTGACCTCAGTCGTCGCCTCGGGTTCTGTGAAGAGATAACCGCAAATAAAACCAAAAAAATCATTATTAATCTTTCTTGGTTATCGAGGCGTCATTATTTGCATTAACTGAGAGGAGCATGCGCCCCATCACTGTTGCACGGAGTATCTATGCGTCCCGACAGTCGTGCGCCCCTACCACCATGCTTCTTATTCAAAGTATTCCAAAACTTGTCCAAAAGTTTTAAAAACTTTGAAGGAGGTCTTGTAGAAGCATGGAATTTCAGGACCAGAAATCCTATACGCCAAACACTACATGCGCCAGAGCTCGGACAGAGTACTTCACAGCAAAAATATCGAATATAGACATTGAAAATGGACTTTTTATTACATATAAAAGTCTATTACATGTCTAAGAAAAGATTGTACAAAGGAGAATTTCTACAAAGAAAAGATCCTAAAGTCTACAACCAGCAGCCATCATGCGCCCTCAAATAGGCGCAGCGATCACCATGCGCCCCCAGTTAGGCGTATCCCACCATGCGCCCTCAGCAAGGCGCATCCATTTCAGCAGCTCAGTTATGTGCATCCCAGTTATGTGCATCCCTTCAGCAGCCCAGTTATGTGCCGCTCTTCCAGCCAGGCTCACCGTCGTCTAAATGCTTTGACTAATGAAGCATTTATTGAGCAGAACGAGGGTGGCAATCAACCCTCTAGCCGAGGAAGAGAAAAGAACCACAAGCCAACCTGTGGCCAGGGGAGGCTTCAAAAGAGCCTCCAAAGGCCAAGGAAGACCATGATCGAAACTGCGGCTAAAGGAGCAGCTTTCAACACAACCAGAATGGGCTACACCCATTTTGAAGGAAGAAAGAGCCACCAAAGCCGCAGCACCGCCATTCCGATCTACGGCTCTTCCTGTACAACGAAGACGAGGTCCGAGCATCCCTATCTTTGGATGCAACAGGCACCTTCCGCCTGCCTCGAAAGCCCTCAACTTCGACTTTTGGATGTAACAGTCATCTTCAAGTGCATCAATGAAGACATTGCGTCGCATCTTCACCCTCGGAAGCATCTCGTCAACCGAATGCATCCGAGTAAACAAGTTCATGTTGGAAGGAAGTGAGAGAACGAGAAACAAACTCTCTCCATGCCACTATTTATAGGCCGGGTAAATCAAACCCATGCGCCAAGTGGATGGCTCCCCGAATTCCGTACAATGAATTTGCATTAAATGGATGAACCGGACGCTTCGAATTCAGCTAAGTCAAAACAGATATTTAAAGCACTCGAAGATCGTAACATTCGCACCATTAAAGACGTGTCATGAAGCAGATGCGCCGGCCAGACCGCGCATCACACAGACGCGCCCTTCAACATCAAGTGCATCACACAGACGCGCCCTTCAACATCAAGCGCATCACACAGACGCGCCCTTCAGTACCAAGCACATCACAGGGATGCGCCCCCATGCGTCCCCATACGCCTAGTGGAACGCCAACCGATGCGCCCACTCAGCTGTCCATCGAATGTCACAAACATTAAATGCTGAACTGACAGAGTTGGCAGCACGCCTTCCAAAGTCTGAACAGTTCAGAAGACGAAGTGTTGCCAACATCAGCATCATTATTACTTTCCTTCGACAGTTACTGCCACATGGACACCCAACTGCTTGCATGCGCCTCTACAGCCATGCACCCAAATCTGCATGCGTCTCAAAAGCTATGCGTCTCAGACTTTTCAATGATCCCTAAAGACAGAAGGAAAGTCAACATAAAAGCTCCGTATGTGCCTCAGACTGCTCTCTGATCCCGAAAGACAGGAGTTAAGTCACTTCTGAAGCCTCGCATGCGCCTCAAAAGCCATGCGCCCCGAATGGTTCGTGACTCCTAAAGGTTACGAGCCAAAGCCTCCTCATGCGCCAAATCCTAGGCGCATCCTACCAGATCATTCCCTACCAAATCAGAGATCTCCGAGCCATGGGTCGATGACACGTGTCCTTTGACTCGACTCACCCAAAATCTCAGCAACAGAAAGATCTTATCCTTTGCTACGTGCCGGTCCACAACAGCAGTATGAAGAATTCAACCCCTCGATCAGGACGCATCGTTCATGCGCCTCCATCAGCAATCAATACGTGGCGTCCCCGCGTACAGGCGCATCTTACATGTGCGCATAAGCAGCCAGCCTACAAAGCTATAAATAGAGGAATCATTTCCTTCTTTCGGACGGACACACCTATCTACCTACACACGGACAGAACACACAACCACCAGAGAGGCAGATACAGACACTCAACGTCTTCCTCCTCTCAGCAAGCTCCAGCACCCAGAGCAATCCAAGCCTTCAGGGAACCGATAACCGTCGTCAGATCGTCAACGGAGTCAACGCATTACCACTCACTCCATCGGCACAAGGGACCCAGATAAACAAAAGTGTACTCCTAGGACTACGTCTAAGTCCTATATTGTAACACTGTTCTGTTTGTATTAAAATTTGCAATAAAATAATTTTAATGGAAAACACTTACCTAACAATTCTTATGCATTCACAACTCCACGTATTCTTATTCTTCCTCCTCTTTTTAAGAAACGAACAACAGCAGCAACTTGAGCTTGGCATGGGTTGGTCCGATCGGCATAGACAATATTTCTAGCATGCGGCATAAAAGTGAGGATAACTCGTGCGGGGACATGTAGGCATGTGACGGTTTTTACGACGTCTCCCGGTCGGTTGGTTGTCCGTGGCGGCTGACAAAAATGGCGATGACGAAGACTCGGGGGCACTGAGGTCAGAGCGTAGCAGTTGCGGGGTGGCCGAATACTAATCGACGGGGATCGAGGCCCACAACTCGTCGAGCTCTGGATAACAGAAGAGCCTTCGACGGTAACCGAGTTGTCGTGCCAAGGAGAAGTCCTGTCGTGTCGTTGCTACCACGGTGATCGTTGAAGGTCGGAGGAGTAGCTCGCCTTGGCTCGTCGATCGTCTGTCCCGTAAAAACTTAGGTCATGAACTGGTATGGAGGGGCTCAACTAGCGGCTAGGGTTTTTCTGTGCTAGCTATTGCTGCTATAGCAGCTTATTTATAAGGGTCTAAGGGTGGGTCCGGGTTCAGTCGTTGAGGCTTTGGGCTGGATATTGTAAAGGAAATGTTGGAAATATTTTCTTATTAAACCTTGAGTTGGGTCAACATGAAAATACAATCATTAGTTCAAACAAAATAAACAACAATTTGAGCCCTTCAAAGTGAAGATTAATTATTTTTATCATGTGAAAAGAGTAATGGTGAAACACAAACTAGTCATCAATAAACTGCCATCAAAAGTATAACATATGAAGTAGAAAATATTGTTTCTTGCTTGGTAGTTCAGAAACCTCAAGAACAAGGCGGTCAAGAATTATATACAATAGAAGAATCTGATGAATTCACGAAGATGACTTTTCAGTAAATAGCCCTTAACATAGTACCACGTAACTTGCATATATTGCACGTAAATGAGATTGAAATGACTACTCCACTAGGATGTTTCACACAAGATTAATGATTAAGAGTAAAGAAAAATAAGCAATAACGGGATAGGAAATATAAAACTTGAATAGGTCTGCAAGCAAGCAGCAAAGAGGTAAATCAGAAACTGATGCATTCCTGATATAGAATAAAGATTTGTAGGAGTTCAAGAGAATAAACAATTAAATTAGTTTGAGAAAAGTTATCTAGTCAATAAATAATAAAAATAAATAAAAAATCTAGAAAAATATATTTAGAATTTAGGATAGGGGGTTTACAACGTGGTAGATTTCAGTGCCACGAGTGCACTAGAATCGATCGTGTCACAAAATCACGATTTGGTCAAAAGTTATCGCGATTATGGCTAACCGTGACTAAATCGATGAACCGTTGACCAAATCTGGCTTCTATGAACAAAATAAAATACTAGATAAAATTTTGAATTTTTGAAAAAATTATATATTGTAGAGATCGGTGTCAGCTTTCCAAAACTTCGAACGGATCGCAAATCGGAGTTCACGATCGCTCGAAATCTCAAAAACCGTACGACGCATTGATTTTTGGACAACCGACACTCAAATAATTATCCAGAAATTTGAACACAAATTTACAAAAAATAAAGTAGATATTCGAAAACCTAACCTTGATACCCTTCTAACAAAAAAATGGCACATGAAATGGACTTCTAGATCGACGGCAATCGCTCTACAAAGACGAAGAACCCTATTGAACTCTCCCACAAAAGGCTGCTGAAATAAATCTAGGGTTTTCAAAAATAGTAATCTATATATATATATATATATATATATATATATATATATATATATATATAATACAAAACACAAAGGTTTTTGAATCCTAGGGCTGACTGTGCCAAGATAAAGAGTGGTTGCGATTTAATCTTGGTGAATCAACGGTTGTGGGGTTTTATGGGGAATCCAAAGAGTGGGGTTTGCACTCATAATGGTTGTGGATGAGTATTATTGAGAGTGGGGTTTTATGGGGAATGAGCATTATTGAGAGTGGGGTTTTATGGGGAATCCAAAGAGTGGGATTTGCACTCATAATGGTTGTGGATGAGCATTATTGAGAGTGGGGTTTTATGGGGAATCCAAAGAAAATTCACATCCAGCAGTGGTTGGGATTTAATATTTTGATGGGGGCCTCATAATTATTATTGTTCGTTTAAAATTAGGGGTCCAAGATTTTGAGGGGGAATACCTTAAATGAACCATGCCCTATGGGCACGGGTTATGACTAGTATATATATATATATATATATATATATATATATGGAAGAGGGGTCAGTAAAGCTGCTGGAGTTGGCAGGCGCTGCCACATGGCAGAATCCCACGTACCCACAGCTGGGATCCAACGGCTCTGAGCAAGCCGGCTTAGCCGCCAACTCCAAGCCCAGCTTGGATCAGGATTACTACTGCGGCTCGGAGACCGAGCCTCACCCGCCCGCTCTGACTGCCACCTGGGCCCCGCTGCCCGGCCTGCGTGGCTGCCAGGCGGGCCCAGGCTGGGGGAGGGGTGGTTGTATGTTTTTTCCCTATTTTCTTTTCTGATTTAGAAACTAGTTTTTAATCCCTTTTTTCCTCCAAATAATTCTAATAAATCATAAAAAATTCCTAAAGTTCCTAGAAAATTTTACAAATTATTTCTAGGTGCCGAGAGTTTATCTAAAAATGTTGGACCCAAAAATGTGTTCGTGTGATCTTACAAAAATCCTAGAAGCCTATAATAATAATAATAATAATAATAATAATAATAATAATAATAGATAATCACCAAAAATAACAATTGTCCACTAATCATAAGGGAGTAATAATAATAACAATTATATGTGGATCCTTCAGGCTCTATGAATTCTATAGTCTCTGTTGTCGATCCTTCAGGCTCGGTAGTACCATAAGGGTTAGCTATCCTTTTTCCCTTACGGATCGCACTGTGCCTTGTCTCAACCATTGCGAACTAAAAGGAAAGAAAGGATATGGTTAGAACGGTAGATACAAACATATCGAAGAAATCACGGACGGAATCAAGCAAGATACAATTAAGAGACAATAAGATCCTAAGATAAAATAGACTCATAGGGTTAGAAATCCTATTTGTGGATGATATGACCTCTTAACTTCACTCTATTCGCAGGCTTGCAGTAGTACGACTAACTTAAGTACTACCACGAGTTTGCAGTCTTTTGCAAAATTGGACATGCATGGGCCACCATAAAAACTTGTCACGACCTACTCCCATTTTGGGATACGAGTTCGTAGCCAAGTCCACAACAAGCACAGCACGCACATATATCATCCACAACTAAGCCAGCAATAATCACCAAAAATATCCAATAGTCTCAATATTATAAATATCAAATAATCTACTACAACTCAAAAAGTCTCGAGAACAAACCCAGATAGCAGAAAATAAAATAAACAACTAAACTCTATAACTATAACTACTAACTAATACGAATTCAAAAGGAAGAAAATATGTTAATTTAAATCGGTACTAGAACCGGGTACGCCAGTGACGTCAATGTCTCCAACATACTCGTCGTAGACCTCGGGACAAATCTCGTCGCCTAAAGTTGAAAAATAGTTATCCAGTCAGGATTGGAGCAAGATCACCATAACACTACATTACACAATATAGTATACAAGCATGAAGAAATGATAAAAGGAAAGTAACTAAAGATAAGTATAGGCATGACATTATATGATAAGGAAGTACCTTTGAGACATGATAACAATATGAAGGTAGACTTTGACATACCACTAAAACATGAAAACAATAAGAAGGTAGACTTGAAGAAAGAACAACAATAGACAATAGAGCAAAAACTATTAAGTCACGTGTACTGTGTGTTTTAGAATACCAACTTTCAGCATGTAGACGGCTTGGGATATCCGTCAGTCATATGTGTGGTGCATGACTGATATTATGCAATCAATGTATAGGGGGTTTGTATTCAATTCATTGCCCACATGCTTACTTGTTATATTCCTCTGCCCGACTCACTCACAATACATGTCCATTACTATAAACATTATCAATATGATAAACTGTAAACAATGGAAAACAATGAGTAAGACATGAACATGTATGTATACCCTAACGATTCTAATTCTCATGCACAATAGTAATCATGAACAATGACAACACGAATAATAAGGGAGTAATAGTGAAAAGATGACACGAATATATATGAAGTATAAAATAGAGGAAACATAGGTCATAGTGATACTTACCTTCTCCGATAGATGATGAAATCACAACTCAAGACGTCGTAGCCCGATGTACCCCATCACAAAAACAACCATAAGTTAGATCAACGATTCCCACTCTAAAAATTCTAGAAAGTGGCAAATAGGTTAAACCTAATTAATCATATTCTAATTCTAGAATAAATCATCTAAAATCCTCTTTTAACCTATTTAAATTTGAAATAATATCTAAACACAAATATTTGGCCAAGGAAAGTCACGGTTCCAAATTTGGGACCCGTGGCATACAAATCGAGACATACCGTGACTAACTAGTCAAACGTTATACCTTCAAAAGTTTGAGTATGCAACAGGGTATATTTCAGCGCCACGAGTGCACTAGAATCGACCGTGCCGTAAAATCATGATTTGATCAAAAGTGATCGCTATTATGGCTAACCGTGACCAAATCGATAAACTGTTGACCTAATCTGATTTCTACGAACAAAATAAAATACTAGATGAAAATCTAAATTTCTGGAAAAATTATATATTGTAGAGATCGGTGTTAGCTTTCCAAAACTTCAAACGGATAATGAATTGGAGTTCAGGATCGCTCGAAATCTCGAAAACCGTACGAAGTATTGATTTTTGGACAACCGACACTCAAATAATTATCCAGAAATTCGAATACAAATTTACAAAAAATAAAGTAGATATTCAGAAAACGTAAACTTGATACGCTTCTAACAAAAAAAATGGCACATGAAACGGACTTCTAGATCGACGGTAATCGCTCTACAAAGACGAAGAACCATATTGAACTCTCCCACAAAAGGCTGTTGAAATAAATCTAGGATTTTCGAAAATAGTAGTCAATATACACATATATAGGGAAGAGGGGTCTGTGAAACCGCTGGAGTCGGTAGGCACTGCCATGTGGCAGAATCCCACGTGCCCACAGCTTGGATCCAACGGCTCTGAGCAAGCCGGCTTAGCGGCCAACTCCGAGCCCGGCTTGGATCAGGATTACTACTGCGGCTCAGAGACCGACCCTCACCCGCCCGCTCTGACTGCCACCTGGGCCCCACTGCCCCGCCTGTGTGGCTGCCAAGCGGGCCCAAGTTGGGGGTGGGGTGGTTGTATGTTTTTTCCCTTTTCTTTTCTGATTTAGAAACTTGTTTTTAATCCCTTTTTCCTCCAAATAATTCTAATAAATCACAAAAAATTCCTAAAATTCCTAGAAAATTCTACAAATTATTTCTAGGTGCCTAGAGTCAATCTAAAAATGTTGGACCCAAAAATGTATTCGTGTGATCTTACAAAAATTCTAGAAGCCTATAACAATAATAATAATAATAATAATAATAGATAATATTATCTAAAAATCTCCGAAAAACCCAAAAAATTCTAAAATATTAAAATAATCCTCTAGAGGCTATCTAGGGACCATAGTGACCTCATATGACCTATAATCTAGGTATGCACCCTTGAGAGCTCAAAAATCAAATCTCTATTTACCTATGATTCTAACCACTCCCTACCTAATAATAATAACAAAATTTGAAAAAAAAATATTCTACAAAATAAATAAGTAAATTTAGGGAGACAAGTGCTACAATGCAATTAAATTTGATATGGAAAAAGTATATGACAGGCTCGATTAGCAATTCATGATCTGGGTATTCAGAGCCTTTGGGTTCTCTCAGGTTTGGATTGACATAGTCTGGAGATCGATCTGTGACTCGTGGTTCTCTACAGTTATCAACGGAAAAGCTGAGGGATTCTTTAATGCTAGTCGAGGTGTCAGACAAGGTGACCCCCTATCATCCACCATCTTCATTATAGCCGCTGAAGCTTTTAGTAGAAACCTAAACAGGATGGTCGGGACCCCATGGTTCCAACATTATCACACTG
This sequence comes from Iris pallida, assembly GCA_029216955.1. Lineage (NCBI taxonomy): Eukaryota > Viridiplantae > Streptophyta > Magnoliopsida > Asparagales > Iridaceae > Iris > Iris pallida. The sequence continues at coordinate 13,063,897 of JANAVB010032618.1, read as the reverse complement.
CCAGTGGTTGCCCAATTATCACCCATCTGGCTTATCTTGACGACATCCTCATCTTCTCGGCTGGAGACGTTGTGGAAGTAGTAAAGAACACGTTGGAGATATATGTCAGATGTTCTGGGCAGCGTGTGAATCCCAACAAGAGTGTTTTATATTTTCATCATTCGGCTAACAGAGAGCATTCTACCATCCTCACGAATATTACTTCCTTCTTCGTTACGTACCCCCTTTCTCCTACCTTGGGTGCCCATTGGTGTACGGCAGATCCAACTCTGGCATCTTTGAAGGGTTGGTAGGCATAATTAGGAAAACATTGAGGGATGGCACAACGCGACTCTTTTGCCTGGGGGGAAGATGATTCTGATCCAACATGTGCTCTCCTCCATCTCTATCTAATACCCTCGCAGACTGCTCCCCTCCCAATAAAGTTCTTAACTTCATAGATATGCTTTTCACTAACTTCTTATAGGGTCACAATGAAGGCATTGATAAGCATCACTAGGCTAGTTGGGACACTATGGCTAAACCAACGGATGAGGGCGGTCTTGGATTCTGTAGGTTGTCCCATATTTGTGGACTCTTTTTCCATGAAATTATGGTGGAAGATTCACAACAGTAACACCATCTGGACCAGGTTCATGAAGGCCAGATACTTCAAGCACTCTCACCCGTCGGCCGCTTCTCTGAACTGCAAAATTTTGACGTCTTGGCGCCGTATCCTGCACGGCCGTAGTCTTGCTGAACCCCTGATCCGTCTCAATCTTGGATCAGGAGCCTCGTCTATCTTCTTTGAACGTTGGGTCTTGGACGACCTTCTCCCACATCTTTCGGCCGCCCCGCTTTTTGACGAAATCAGAGACCTGTGGGGTTCAAACGGGGAATGGAACTGGGAGAAAGCTCAGGCGTGGATTGGAAAGGAAGCTGCTGGAGCATTGGTCGCTTTTGGCATGACGGTGACAATGGAACCAGACTCGTTGCGGTGGTCCCCCTCGGTCAATGGCACATTCTCTTTGGCTACTACGAGAAGGGAGGTTAGCGGCAGCGGCACGGCTTCACCCATCATCGGTCCTTTCTGGCAATCATGCATCCCCAAAAAATGGTCGTTCTACTTTGGAGAGCATTCTGTAAGAAGCTCCCCACGGACGATACCCTCACCACCATGGGCTACAGCTTAGCTCCGGCGTGCAATTGTTGTGCAGAAAGACAGTCTGAATCTGTTGAACACATTTTCGCGGCTGGGAAACTAGCCTCGCAGGTTTGGCATGCTTTATCCTCTCGTTGTGAACAACCTCAGGCTGGGGGGCTTCAACGATCTTCTAGTCACTTGGGCGGTACCTCGCACGGCCACCAGATCGTCGCAGCCGCCATCACGTACGTCATCTGGAAAAACCATAACAAATTCAGATACGAGGGTAGACAATATTCGGCCAATCAAAGTTGAGAGAGGTCATCAGACAGATTTTTAAAGTCGGCAGACACTACAAGCACGTCGGGGAGGGTTTCTGGAACTCCCTAGTTAGCTGACCTGGCCTGGATTTTGTACTTTTCGTATTTTCTTTCTGTTGTGATTGCGCTTACTTGTAAAGGCTTCGACATTTTGTGCCATTTTTCTGAAAAAAATTATATATATATATATATATATATATATATATATATATATATATATATATATATATATAAATATATATATATATATATATATATATATATATATATATATATGCATTATATTTAATAATTGATATTAAGGAACTTTTTTAATTAAATTTTTAAATAAATTGTTAATATTATAGTTACTTGAATTCAACCTAACTTAATTGAAATCGAGCTCGTTAAGCTTGAAATCAAGCTTAATGAGCTTGAAATAAAGTTGAGAGACCTTGAAATCAAGCTTAACGAGCTTGATTTTGAGCTTGTCAAGCTTCTTTATCAAGCTTGTTTATCAAGCTTGCTTATCAAGCCAAGCTCGAGCACAAACCAAGCCAAGCTTAAGCTTAATATAAACAAGCACGAGCCAAGCTTAAGCTCTAAACTAAAAAAATTATCAAGCTCGAGGTCGAGCTGGAGCTCGTTTAATTCTAGTCAAGCCAAGCTCAAGCTTACAAAAGCTTGGCTCGTTTGCAGCCCTACCTGCAATCAATTATTATTTCTTGCAAACGGTTACAATTATTTGTAACAAATATATAATAGAATTTATTCACAGGTTTAATTGTTAGGACACCCTCAAAATATTTAATGACTTAATAGATTTTTTAAATTTATTTGTTTCATCATATGACCTATTGAATTCTTCTAATGAAAGTATATAACGTTCAAAATTTATTAATGGTTTAAATCTAGACTTATAAAGCTCAAAATTTATTACTGGTTTAAATATAGACTTAGACTCAGACTTGGATTTAACTTCTGACTCGTCTATGACAAACTCAGTAGGTTCCACTAATAATTTTTTTATGTATATAAGGTCACTGTTAGCAATAGTTTTAATTCATTTCTATTGGAAAATTCTTCAAACATTTTTTTCATTTCAGCAAGCGTCTTATCATATATATTATCGATTATCGCACAAAGTTGTTGCGATGAATTTTGTGTAGACATTCTTGAACTATTTCTAAACCAGGGTTTGGCTCTGATACCAATTTGACATGGGACGAATACCCAAAAATAAATTATTAGTATGAAATTAGGGATTTGAGAATATTTGGGTGCGGAAGCTTTAATTGAAGAGTGAACAAAAAATATTATAAATTTACCTCAAAAAATTATAATATAAATGCAAAATAATAATATGATTATCATTGAAGACATCAACGTCGAAAACGGAGAAGCAAGTAAGATAGAAAGATCCACTTTAATGTTTTGGCATCGCACCATATAAACTCAAATTAGATTCTCATTCTCAATTCTTGGATACATATCTTTTGAAATTACAAGCTATTTATAAGCTACAAAACAATCAAAAGAAGATAAACTAAATATCTAAATTCTTATCCATAAGATAAGTCAATCTCTAACCAAACCAAGTGATAAATTTTTCTTTATTTTGGTTTATCCTAACAAACAAACTAAAAAAACAAAATAACCGAAAATTTAAGTTGTTCTCCATCAAGTCTCCCAACAACACCAGAGTGTGTCTATATTGACTTAGCTCAACTGTTGTTATTAGCCGTTTTAAGTACTCTTTCTCAAAGTTGACAACATCTTATAAATTTTATGACATGGTCAAGTCCAGGCAGGCAGAAATTTTTCAAAATAAGTATTAATCTTTTATTAGATATATGTCAAAAGCAAATTGCAACACATAAGAAATGGTAAGATAGCCACTCCATGAGACAAACACACTGGGTATATATATATATATATATATATATATATATATATATAACTTGACATGATTAAAATTCAAATAAGAAGAACATGTATACTTCAATCACCAACTAGTATGATCGATCAGACATGCGCTCCTCAATCCTAGAACTTGTATGCTTCATAGCGGATGGAGCAAGTGTCGAGTACTACACGAACCCCAACAGCCAAACCACAGGTGCTGACATCACCTACTGCAGTACTGAGGCAGGAAGAGCATTCTGCCACAGTGGTGATGGCAGAGCAATTGGCATGGCCGTAGACATTAGGCTTAGTCAAGTGAATCCAGAAGTCGCGATCGTCGCTCTTTGGTGTATTCTTCTGCAGAGAGAGCAGAACTTTGTTGACATTAAGCGAAAACGGAGTGCCAGCCGTATACTTGACTGTATTGCACGCTATGAATGGATCCTGAGCATGAACGAGCACTGCGACGGCGATCAGAAGAAGCACAGTCACAATAATCTTCCTCATGGCTGACGAGTTCATCTCTATGTTCCGTATGTTCTTTGTTCATGGGATAATGTCAAGTATATATAGGCATGTTAGTCTCGTTAGCTTAAGATATTGAAAGCCAAGTCTACGGTTCAAAATTTGAATAAGTATCTCTGAGATATTTGGAGTGGGCACCAAATTTCAAAATTTTCGGCACAGTTTTGACTTGGACCTGCCAAACTTGGCTGGATAAATTTTTGACCATTGTTGCTCATCTTGGTGGACTAATCTTCTCCAGAGGCATTTAGGTGTCTTGTAGATAATATTTTCAGGAAATGCATGTTTCCTTGGAAAATAAGTACTCTATGTGGTTGGCAACGAAAAACAAACTTGTAAATATTCAGTCAGGTGGCATGAATCATGATGAAATTACCAGATATTCATAAACTAAACTCAAAAGATTTGTTTCCCTTCTCTATTTCCATTTATCATTCTAATCAAACTGATGAGGGTTTCGACTAGCTAGCGCGATTGTGAGACTTGTTGCTTGCACCATGGCGGATGCTGGTTCAAGTTACGGAAACCTCCTCTCCATATATAGAGGGATAGGTTGTGTAACATCTTTATCCTCCCCATACCCTTTTTCTGGCCCTGCGTAAGCTGGGGCGGCTCGTGGTACTCAGACGCCCCATTCTAATCCTACTCGATGAGAGTTAAAAATATATTCCATATATTTTTAATTTTAAGATATTTTGGGCCTCCCTAAAAAAAATTGACTAAGGTATTACCCTCCATTTAAACAAAAATTCTGGGTCCGCCCCTGCCTACCGTATAGGTCTATGTCCTGAAGTTGTGGAACTTACTCTAGCTATATACAACTCCATTAGGCCATTTGCATCTTCAGAGTAATAGGATCATCATCCACAAGAAATTAATAGGACAATATGATCCATATACTCAGCTTATGAACTTGCCACCACTGATTATTTCTTGCTTATACAAGTAACCAAGTTGTTGTACAGCATAAATGATGTAGACTGCCTATCATCCTGACTTCAAGTAACCACGATTTTCGAATAAGAAAGCCCTCCTGGTGTACGCCAAGCATACACATAACATTCGACATTTGCAGCTCAAGAACAAATAAAAAATTATATTTATTCAAGTTCTTGAGCTGCAAATGTCTAATGGTCTGGTTTTGCTTATACTTCCTTCATTCTTATTAGTTCTAGTGGGAACTATTGTTTTGAGCTAGATTACTAAGAAAGGTATGCATGTAGTGCCCCGGGACACTATAGGCTAGTGGCTCGAATAGCCAGTCGGAATGGAATCATTGTGGGAAAATTATTTCGGTGATCGATTGATCGGGATAGTGAATAAGACCCTCTCTCGTCTATGAATTGGCTTCTTCGAAATTGAGTCCAAAATGTAGTGAATCGCGTGTCTTAGAGAATGAATTTTATATAAGAGTCTCTTCCCTAACTTTTTCATTGTTCGCTTTTCTTTGAATGCTTTTCGTTGTTGGCTTTGTTGAGTGTGTTTTCGTTGTTATTTTCGATATATGATTTTCAATATTTGTCCTCATCAATTTCTATACATTCATATCGAATACTGAGAGAAAGAGAGATGGAGAAACAAAGAAGAGTGTTGAACCTCTGTTGGTACAATTGTAGGTGAACGCGTAAGAGAGGCCCTCCTCCTTTCGAATTTTTGAGTAATTTGAGATATTCTTCTAATTGTTTGCAAAGAAACTTCTTTGTTATTGTTCCTCCACGATTTGATCTGATTTGGGAAGAGAAAAATTAATGAATCTTTAAAAATGTTTCGATTGATAAGGATTTTTTTTTTTCATCAAAAAGTTTGAATAGTATATATCCCCAAAAGAGTAAGAAACAAGTAACAGAGTTTGAATAGTAACAGAGTTTGACAGTATACCCTCTTTTTCCCTGTAGTGTGCCTCTGATATGTATAGCAGATAAAAGTAAAGCTTTCAAAAGATCAGTTGTAGAATGTTACTGCAGTTTACTCTCAGTACAATGCATCTCATTCAATTTAGATTTTCGGACATAAATATCGTTAGCGAAGATCTACTTACAAGTAATGAATTCAGTTATATACCAAACCATGTTTTGTCGATGATGAGTGGCTTTTCCATGATGCAATTTATTTGTGTCTCCTCTCCTATACAAATAAGAAATTTAACTTACTATTACTGTAAAGAGAGTACTACTAGAAATGTTATTATCTTGTTCTTTTGCTAGATGCTAAGCTAGAGTTAGTATTTTTGACTGAGTTGATTAATGATTCAAAATAAATCTAGAATGGAAAAAAGGATTATGTATGTTGGACCGATATTGATACAATACATTATCTTGGTTTCAGAAAAGGGCCATCTACTTGTTACAAAGTAATCAGACATATTTAGTGCTTCCATTAAGGAACCTTTTAAGTATGGTAGGGCACGACACCCCGGATTCATCAAAGAACATACAATTAGTATCATGGATTTAAGACATGTTTTAATAGCTCTAACTTCTTAGTGGGACTAGTCCCAATCATAAGCCGAAGCCAAGAACACGGGTTACTTTGGCTTTAAATGTTGAAGGCGATTTACCTATGAACTAGAAACACCAAATAAAGGAACACTTATAATCTACCAACTGACAAAAGGTCTACAACTATTAATTGTCGAGTTTTTGGTCATCGGTTAAATTAAAAGTTTCTTAAGTGTCTGATCAACTAAGAGAATTTCCATTCAATATGAGGCAGGTTCAGGAAAACCATTTATGTTATTACAAGTTTACACCATCTTTAACTTTTATGACAACAAGACAAGAGTACATACTCATACAGTATTGGCATAAGATGAATATATCACCAATCTGAAGTAAAGGAGTAATTCCATATAAGCCTCCTATTAACACCCAGAGTCTATCTGTATATATCGACTTAGCTCAACTATTATTATTAGCCGTTTAAGTACTCTTTATAAAATTAAGTTGACAACATCTTATAAGTTTTACGACATGGTCAAGTCTAGGTAGTCAGAAATTAATTTCAAGTACACTTCAAAATAAGTATTAATCTTTTATTAGATATATGTCAAAAGCAAATTGCAACACATATAAAAAAGGGCAAGATAGCCACTCCATTAAAATTCAAAAAAGAAGGACACACTTCAATCCCCAACTAGTTTGATCAGACATGCTCCTCAATCCTAGAACTTGTATGCTTCGTAGCGGATGGAGCAGCTGTCGAGTACTACGCGAACACCAACAGCCAAATCACAGGTGCTGACGTCACCTACTGCAGTATTGAGGCAGGAAGAGCATTCTGCCACAGTGGTAATGGCAGAGCAATTGGCATGGCCGTAGACATCAGGCTTAGTCAAGTGAATCCAAAAGTCGCGATCGTCGCTCTTTGGTGTCTTCTTCTGCAGAGAGAGCAGAACTTTGTCGACATTAACAGAAAACGGAGTGCCAGCCGTATACTTGACTGTATTGCACGCTACGAATGGATCCTGAGCATGAACGAGCGTTGCGACGGCGAGCAGAAGGAGCACAGTCACAATAATCTTCCTCATGGCTGATGAGTTCATCTCTGTTCTGTAGGTTCTTTGTTCATGGGATAACATCAAGTATATATAGGCATGTTAGTCTCGTTAGCTTAAGATATTGAAAGCCAAGTCTACGGTTCAAAATTTGAATAAGTATCTCTGAGATATTTGGAGATGGGCACCAAATTTCAAAATTTTCGGCACAATTTTGACTTGAACTGCCCAACATGCATGGCCGGATATTTGTTTGACCATTGTTGCTCATGATTCTAGAGGGTTCAATGTTTTTGGTGGACTAATCTTCTCCAGAGGCATTTAGGTGCCTTGTAGATAAGGTTTTCATGAGGCATGCTTACTTGGAAAACATGTACTCTATGTGGTTGGCAACGAAAAACAAACTTGTAAATATTCAGTCAGGGGCCCGAATTATGATGAAAACTACTAAATAATTCATAAAATAAACTCAAAAGATTTGTTTCCCTTATCTCTTTCCATTTCTCATTATAATCAAACTGATGAGGGTTTCGTCTAGCACGATGGTGCAATGGTGAGAATTGTTACTTGCACCATGGTGGACGCTTGTTCGAGTCACAGAAACAACCTCTCCGTACATATAGAGTTAGGGTGTGTATACATCTTTATCCTTCACATAAGAGGGAGCCTCTTGGTACTCGGACGCCCCATTTTAATCTAACTTATGAGAGTTAAATACTAATTGAACTCTTGGTAAGTGGTATATATTACTTGCTTTCACCATGTTCAATTTTGCATAGGTTTGTCCCCCGCAAAGCTTCTCATCACCTTTGAAAACAAGTGTACATATCATCAAGGGTAGATCCACCTTAGACGGGGACAACCGTCCTTACTAGTGTATATGTAAATCTATGCTATTATTTACATAGTATTTTATTACACATAGAATAATGTAATAGTTCAAGTGGCAAGTATAGATAGTTTTAACTAATGGGGTCTAAAGTTAGATCCTCAATATTTTTATATTTTTAAGGGCTATAATTAGTGTTTAGATCTTGTATTTTATATCAGTTTAGAGTTTAAGCTCTGACATGTCCAATTGGAGAGTTTAGCCTCTGGATTTTTATTTTTTGTTTCTTTTTTTCCTATTATAGCCTTCCTTCATATTTGATAATAAAATTTCCATATTAGGTTAGGGAGGGTATAATGTTAAAAGAAAATGAAAAAAATAAAAATCCACGGTCTAAACTCTCCAATTGGACATGTGAGGGCTTAAACTCTAAACTGGTATAAAATCTAGAGACAAAACGCTAATTAACACTATTTTTAAATTTCAGATATTTTCAGCCACCCTGAAAATAATAATTGACTAAAGGTATTACCCTTCCTTAAAAAAAAAATCCTAGGTCCGCCACTGCCTACCATATAGGGGTATTTCTTGTAGTTGTCGAACTTTACTCTATCTGTACAACTACATTAGGCCATTTGCATCTTTAGAGTAATAGGATCATCCACAAGAAATATGATAATATGATCCATATACTATTTACTAGCCACAATTGATTATTTCTTACACCTATCATCCTGACATCCTGACATCCATATACTATGAACTAGCCATAATATGATCCATATTCAAGTAACCAAGTTGTTGTCGAACATAAAATGATGTAGACCACCTATCATCCTGACATCCAGCCAAGCATACACATACCATTTGACATTTGCAGTTCAAGAACAAATAACAAAATTATATTTATTCAAGTTTTGCAAATACTTTTGTTCTGTGTTCTTGAGCTGCAAATGTCGAATGGTCTGGTTTTGCATATACGTCCTCCATTCCTATTAGTTCTAGAGGGAACTATTGTTTTGAATTAAATTATAAGAAGGGTATGCCTGGTAGTGCCCCGCTCCTAGCGGGGGCACTGTGTGGACTATTAGCTTGAATAGCCAGTTGGAATAAAATCATTGTGGGAAAATTATTTCGGTACCTACTGATTGGGACAGAGTGAACTAAGACCATCTCTCATCTATGAATTGTTTCCTTTAAAATTGACTCCAAAATGCAGTAATCGTGTCTTCGAGAATAACCTCTATATAAGAGTCTCCTCCCTAATCATTTCATTATTTGCTTTTTGTTGAATGCTTTTCGTTGTTGGCTTTAATGTTGAATGTGTTTTCATTGTTGTTTTCCTGGATGGTTTTCATTGTTTCTCTTCATCGATTTCCGCATTCATATCGAATTCTGAGACAAAAAAGATAGGGAGAAACAAAAATTAGTGTTGAACCTTTGTTGGTGCAATTACAGGTGAACACGTATGTAAAGTTTGTTCAACGCATAGGAGTTCCTATTTCTTTTAACAATTCTATAATAGTGAGTAGCTTTGATATTTCTTTCTTCTACCTCCACTCATAAACCAAAAAAAATCATTCATTTTCTTTGTTATGTTCCTTCGATCAATGATATCTTAATAAGAGAACCAAGATAAAGAAAAGCGGGTAACTATATCATGGTTGGCTTGTTATATAGAAATATGTAATATTATACTATTGTTACAAATAAATGAATTGATATTCACTTGTTGCTAAGGAAATTATGTTTAACAGAAAAGTTATAATTTGAGCATTTATAATGAAATGGAATTGTGGCAAAAGTTTGGGACAGTTGGGTCGCCGGTTGAGGTAACCATGCATTGAGAGTGTGAAATTACAAGTTGCGGTTCGAGGAATATGGAATATAAAATGTGAATAAGTTGTATAGTTTTATTGCAAGTTTCTAGTATCATGCATGTTATATTTTATAGCTAAGTTGTAGATATATATATGCACAGTCATGAAAAACCTGTGCACAAGATTTTGTTTACTCGAACGGTATACGCGACCACAAAAATGATATGACTTAGGAGGAACATGCATAATTGGCGTTGTGGTATAATGCACAGGGATTACGGGGCCTTTAATGAGGCTAGCTACATGCACCATAAAAGATGTTATATTTTTCTAATAAATAGTTCAAGATGGTGTGCTCACCAGTGACATTCACATAAACAAGCTACATTACCAATAATAGGTTTTTCTGCAAGGAAGGACCATCGATCGTGGTAAGAATCATATTGTGGTGATATATTAAGTTTTATATTTCTATTTTATGAATTATTGTTAATAGATCCTATAGAAGTTTGAAAGATCACTTAATAATATTATATGCTTTCACATGAATATTGTGTTGATATTGGCAAGTCAGATTAATATCACTCACCAATGTATTCTCCAATGTATACTGAACCTCGTCCCGACATGTGTTGGAAATCAATTGGATATTCAGAGGAACTAGAAGCTCGTCCAACTCAATCAAAGCCTTTCAGCATTTTTGAAGCCTTTTATTTTAGTTTAGAGGATTTCAGTTGAAGATCTTTTTTTTCTTAAAAGGGATATGATGTATGGAACAATATATGTCATTTCAGTTGCAAGTTGTAAGCCAAGTTTGGCACATTTCAATTGGCCAGTTGAGAGACTATATTTACGTTGCACAATAAAGATTTATTTCTTACATAACATGTTTGAATTCATTTTCTCTATTTATCCGCTAAAAATTATATAAAAAAGACCTACTTTATAAAATATGCATGAACACATCATGTACAAGCACAACTTAGGCTTGTACGGCCTCACGTCCAGTAACGACTTATCGATTCTGTAAAATTAGGATGTGACAATGAATATTGTTAAGATTCTAGATATGGGTTAGAAGATGATAATTTGATTAGTTTATATTTGGACTTTTAGGATGTTGGAGTGGGTGGGGTTCCCAACCTATGTGGAGAATATCCCGGAGTGCGACGAGCGTCATCCATGTGTCGGAAAAGCTCGGGGAGTGCATCGATCCTATTTTGGAACATATATGGTAAGAAAATATATGATTGGATTTACATATTTACTTTGATCATATATTTATGATTGGATCATTCATATAATAGCTTCCATATAATTGGGCTTCCAATTATGGCAAGCCAATTATGATTGAATTTCCATTAAATATATAATTGATGTATATTGGAAGTTTCCATATATATTGACCTTTCATGTATGGATTACCAAGGGATTATAAAAGGGTGATGGATCCAAGTTGAAAAACATCTCAAAAAAAACAAGAGTGCTTTACAATCTTTGAGAGAGAGAGAGGATTAAGGGCTACTGTGAAGGAGAGATTGCTTCGAATAATTTTTCGGCATCTCTTGTTCTTCGGAGTCCGTAATCAATTTTTTTCCTTTCAAGTGAGTTGTGGTGATCCATGTTGGATCGAGAGGAGCTTGTAGAGGGTGTATTATCTTTATTCCATTAGTGGAGGTTCTTCAAGATTGGACTCCGATTGTCCCGTGGTTTTTCCTGCAAGCATTTTTCACATCTAAAATCTTTGTATCTGCGATTTGTGTTGGCATTTTTGGTTTGTGTGCTTTTGCTCGGTTCTTTCGTATGACTTTCTGGTTTGGAAGAACGGTTTCTGCACTTCACTTCCAACAGAGTGATATCAGAGCTTTGGGTTCAAAGAAGTGTCAAGAGTTGACAGTCAAACCAGGAAGCAGAGATGGACGCGAAGCCGGTGCGCATGGTGAAGCTGAACGATACCAACTACCATGATTGGCAGAGCAAGATAAAGGATTTGATGTTCGTCAAGAAGCTGCGTCTTCCAATATTTACATCCGAGAAGCCAGTGACAAATCCGATGACGACTGGAACTTCGAGCATATACAGGTATGTAGGTACATGCGACAGTTCGTTGACGAGAACGTGTACAACCACGTTGCCAATATTGAGCATGTGAAGACGTTATAGGAGAAGCTGGAATCTGTGTACGCGAAAAAGGCCGGGGTAAACAAACTGTTCCTGATTCGGATGATGATGGGTCTACGGTACAAAGATGGTGCCTCCATTACGGATCACTTGAGTGAGTTCCAGGACGTGGTTGACCAGCTATCCTCGATGGAAGTCAAGTTCGACAATGAGGTTCAAAGACTTTGGTTGCTATATACATTGCCCGACTCGTAGGAGATCGTACGAGTATCTATGATCACTTCTGCTCCGAAAGGCGTAGTCAGTCTGGAGTTTGCCAAGAGCGGGGTACTAATTGATGAGATGTAGAGACGTTCTCAAGGTACTTTATCCATATTCCATCACTCAGAGGTGCTAGTTTCAGAGAGCCGCAGAAGGGGCAAAAATAGGGGTCCCGATGGTGGCAGAGATAAGAGCAAGGGCAAGTCCAAGGGTCGGTACGAGGACTCAAAATTTTACCATTGTTGCAAGAAGGGCCACATCAAGCAGAACTGTTTCGCTTGGAAGAGAGAAAAGAAGGGCGACAAGGGGAACCAAAGTGAGAACACTACAGCGATCGTGTCAGCACATGGAGGTGATGTGGTCATCATAGGTAATGAGGATGTCATGAACCTCACCTGAGATGACAATTCTTGGCTGGTGAACTCAGGTGCTTCAGCGCACGTATCAAAACAGGGCACTATTTGCTACTTACACAACAGGCGACTGTGGAGTGTTGAATATGGGCAACGAGTGTCACGACCCACACCCTGAAGAGGGGCACAAGCACGTGGTTACGTCCAGCCTACGCCGCAGTATCGGTGGTAGAACGCTGTATATAGGGTCTGTAAATACTACGACTAAAACAGATAAATGTACCTGTACAGTATATGCACTCCGAATGGAGGTGACATAGCAATACAGTCTCAATCACATATATCAAACTAAGGTAGATAGCATGGAAAAGAGATATAATAGATAAAACAGGAAACGAGTCCAAGATCCACACAAGTCAGAGCTATACACAAACATCCAGAGTCTCAGAAAATATATGATAGATACTACAACTGAAATGTACTAGCTAGCTCGCAGGCCAGGCAAATCTAACTAAACTACACTACTCAGGGTGAGCAAAGTCTAGTGGCTCTACCAACAAGCCACAGTCCGGGTCTACTCCATCTGACTCGACCCCATAATAGGTCGGGCAATCTTCCTCTAAACTATCTGTAAAATTGTCAACGGTATCATGTCAGAAAAATGAGCAAGTACAAACACCAACAGCAGTTTCATGTGAATTGACAAAAGCTATAAGAGACAGTGTAATGAAATACAAGACAAAATTAACTGGAAATATATATCTTGATGTGAGTACTGAAAAGGACGACAATATGTATGTATATAGGGCGACTTGGGAAACTATTCGGAAGCCGAGTTACAACCCCTAAACCAAACAAGGACCGGGGCTGTAACCCTTCTCCCGAACAGAACTTAGTCACCAAGATAATAAATATAAAAGGTGCCTTGAATTATTAGTGTGTTATGTGATCGGTTTGGGAAAAATATACTCAGGCTTTCCATCCGACCGGCTATGAACCTTGTATACAATAGAACGATAAGGCCAGTCACCATGGAAAGCTATGAACCGTATAGGGTAAGGCTTTACCCGTCGTGAGGCGAGGGTATAGCTATGAACCAAATGTACCATAGAACCATGTGAGAATTTGATCACACAACCACTAATAACTCCCCCATCCCCGAATAGTACAATAGATCTGGACATGACACGTTATGATACGGGATTCCATAAGAGGGTAGCAAGTCCCCTTTTGAAATTGGTGCCTATACTAATACACTGAAATAAGACAGAATATGTACCAATATACCATGTAACTCTAGGAATAACATCCCATGTCATGATCCAACATATACTAGTCCGTGAACTGGCGTGACTGGAAATCGAGTATAACACTACAACTGAATCGGATATAGCAGATATCAAGAGAATGAAAACTATCAGTGAATGTACTCGCCTGTGGTCCTAAGCTGATAGGATGAACAGACGCTCAGAGTGATCACAGACCTAAAATAAGATACTATGAGTCAAACAGGGCTAAATAATGAAAAGGAAACTAATATAAGTCATGAATGCAAGTCTAAGTCAAAACTAGGTCAATCTAGGGCAAACTGAGTCATACTAGGTCATACTGGTTCATACTAGGTCATACTAGGTCACTGGGAGTCGATCCAAGTCAAACTAGGTCAAACGGGGTCAAAGGTTGACTTACAGTTGACTTTTGGTCAAAAAGTCAACTCTGGTCAACACTGAGTCAATCCTGGGTCAACTCTAGGTCAAACAAGTTAAATGTTGACTAACAGTTGATTTTCAGTCGACTGGTCAACTCTGGTTTGGTTTCGGTCAAATTGGGTCGCTTAAAGGCTAAGTTTGACTCTCGGTTGACTTTTGTTGGCTTTTGGTCAAAGAGGTCAACCGACGTCAAAACTAGTCTATGAGCACCATATTTGATCATTACCAACCACGGGAATCAAGTTATAACTCTAACTTAGACTTCTAACACAAATACCCTATTCCTAGACAAAACTAGCATTACCTTACCAAGGTAAATCCCGATACCTTGCCCAATACCAAGGAAACCTCGCAAATACCCAAAATACTAGCCTAGGCTCCTTAGGGTAGCTAGATATCAACCTATCTAAGGTTTACCTACCAAGAAAAATAGGTATCCTAGGTATCTAGGCTATGTTGGGATACATGGATATGGTTTACCCTATTCCTAATCTATATCATGAATTTACCCTCAACTCTATCACTCACCCATACCACTCACTCACACACAACACTCACACAAAGCACTCACCTATATCACACTCATAAACTTCTCTATAGGTTTTCCTAATAGTTTAGACATAGGCTAATCTATGTGCTACTAGATTCACTCGTATGAAGGCTCTCACATACACACACACAATACCTCACAAACACTCATACACACATATGCAATTTGTGGACTGGTTTTGTAGACCAATTTGGACTGATTTTGTAGGGTTTTATAGGGGCTGGTAGAGTGGAAATTTGGGGACTGATATGGGGTCATATAGGGACTGTCATTGGGCAGTGAAGGGCAGCCATCAAAGGGGAATACATGGACTGAAATGAAGTCCAAGGGACAGCCATTTGTGGCTTTGTAATGGACAGCATATTGGGGTTAAAACTGGACTGTTAAGGGTGGAATGTTGGGCTATTTGTATAGGCCAAAAATGACAGCAATGGGGTGATTTCTGGACTGCAAACAACAGGTTTTGGGGACTGGTTTAAGGGACAGCAGGTAGGGGTATTGGTGGACTGAGTTTGCTGGGTTATAGGACAGCCATGAAGGCCAAAACCTGGACTGAAGTGAAGGCAATGTGGGGACTGTTTTATGACAGTCCAAAGGGGGATTTGGACAGCCACTTGAGACCCAAAACTGGACAGCCAAGTGATTAAATTCTGGACTGATTTACAGGGTCAATAAGGGACTGTTTTGGGGTTATATGGAGGCTGATAAGTGGGGGTGAAATGGGTGTAAACTTGGACTGAATTGGGGGCTAAGGGACAGCCAACATTGGCTTGAAATCTGGACTGTTGGGCAAATGTGGACTGTCATGTGACAGCCACATATATGCTGCTGGTTGGGTCATCCCCTCCCCCCTACAAATCACTCTACACACCACTCCACAAACTCTCTACAAATCACTCTCAACCATATCACTCCTCTTCACATTTCCCCTCTCAAACATTCAACCAAACACCAACACAACACTAACAACCACACACACATATCCCATGCTCCCTTGGCCGAACCTGTAGCCTCTCCCCCATCCAACACAATGTCACACCATCCCATATATATACACCTTTATATATATAAGCCATATATATATATATATATATATATATATATATATATATATACACATACATATATATATATATATATATATATATATATATATATATATATATATATATATATATATATATATATATATATATATATATATAGAATGATATATATAACCATATATATATACATATAGATTATAGGAATAGGATACATTAAGATACATAGAGAAAACATTCCTACACATAGTAAAAATTTGGAATAAATATTAGAACACACTCAAATTAATACACAAACAATATACATGTGTCCAAATAGGGGGTTTTCCTATTAGGACACGATCCTACTCCTAGGACACCTCTACAAATGTCCAAATGGACATAAAATGGACACCAATGGGCACCAAACCAAGGGGGTCATTCCTATAGGTCAAAATGAATCTAATGCATGAGAGAAATAAGAGAAGGAAAGGATTTATACCTCCCGGTGATTCGATTCGATCCCGAAACGCCACCGACACGTAGAAATCCCAAACAGACACGAACGAGCTCCGAATCCTCTCAAACTTGGGGAGCTCCTTCCTTGGGTTGAATGGAGAAGGAAAGAAGAAGATTTGGGGAAGAACAAGAGAGAGAATGGAAAAGGAAATAATGAAGTGGCTAACCCCTATCCATACCAAAAGTGGCCAGCCAATATGGGTGGCTTTGTCCTATTAGGAAAAGTTCAAAAGCCCCTTTTCTAGTCTATTTACTAATACATTGGTAAGGGGTTAAGTCGGGGGTAATTTGGTCAATCCTAAAATACTAATCCATATTAATACTAACCAAAATAATTAGTCTAGTCACTAACTAAAATAACTAACATGTGGGCCATGGCTAACTAGTGTGTGGGCCCGCTAGAGTCAAAACTATCCCGGGTCCCCGATACAAGTCGGAATGAGTTGAAATTCGAACCCGACTCAAATAACCCCTAAATATTACAATAAATAAATAAATAATTCCAAAATAATTTAAAAATGAAAAATGATAAAAATACCCCTGTTTCTGGAAACTGGGGGTGACAAATCTATCCACCTTAAATAAATTTCGTCCTCGAAATTAAAACCAAATAATAGTAAAATCTCAAATCACAAGTCATGATTTAAAATTTAAAATGATTTAAAATCTCAAAATCAAAGCATGAATTAAATGACTAAAAATTACAAAATTTGAAATTACTCTCAATTAGAAACTCCAAGTCTATCCACCTTAAAAGGATTCATCCTCAAAATTTAAAATGAAGCAAACACAGAAAATTCATACAATTTGATAATCGTATGCGTCTGTCCAATAATCATGATACTCAGAATCTCCGTCATGCCAATGAGCAAGGCTACGATAATCACAGAGTCCTCAACTACGGTACATACCTCTAGAATTATGGTATTTAAAATTTTTGCATTGCCGCTAGCTTGGCAGCGAAAATCTTAAATTCCCACACCCGAGAAATACGTCCATAGTCCGACTATATGTCCTCACTCTGCCTGTTAGCATGACCCTAGAGGATTCTAAATCTCATAATCGAGGCGACCTAGCCCATACAACTTATCTCAGAAGGAAATCACATCATAAGAATAATTTTCACCCAACAATCAAGAACAGATAGAATCGAAGTTCAAGACAGTTTACGAAGGCAAATGCGGAAAGGAGATTCGAAAGATTGGAACCTGCTATATGCTCCGCTACTGCCTGAGTGGGCTCAACTGTCATGGCGAAAGCTCGCCCCTGCTGGCCTCCTATAGCCTGCTGCAGTCTGTCATGGCCTGCCTGTCTGGCTGCACGGACCGTACAGTCCTTCACCTGGAGGTCTGGAACTCCACAGATTAAACAGACTCCCAGCTTCATCCTACAAGCCTCCCGGGTGTGCCCCATCTTCTTGCAGAAGGCACACTGGATGTCCTACCTCCGGCCCTGTCCCTGGTACTGCTGGGCCCACGCCGGAGCCTACTAAAACTGCAACTGAGTCTGCTGTTGCTGAAACTGCCTCTGCTGGAAATGTGGGCGCTTCGCTGGCCCCGTACTCGAACTAGCTCCAAGTGCGTCACTGCTCCTCTTCGGCTTGAGGCCGAAGTCCTCCTCTGCAATCTGAGCCTCCATAAGGATCTGCTCGAATGTCGCGTCTCGTCGCCCAGATGTGCGAGTGTGCACTGCATGTACAAGACCTCTCCGGAACTTTCGGGCCTTGTACCCCTCAACCTGGACCAAACTAGGTGCGAACCTGCTCAGGCGGAAGAACTCCGCTGCGTACTCGTCTACCGACGAGTTTTCCTACACCAGACTGGCAAACTGCCCGTCTAAAGCTGTCAAGGCTACATCTGGGTAGAACTTTTCCTTAAAGAGCTTCCTGAAGTCCTCCCAAGATATACCTCTCACTGACGTATGCGGATCCGTGCGGTACCAAGTCAGCACTATATCGAAGAACTGGCTCGCTGCAGACGTCACCCATAGACCTCTCGGGACCTCTGCCAACTCCAGACTCTGCTGGACATCCTTTAGCCAGTCATCCGCGTATAGGATACCTTCGGTACCCTTGAACTCCCGCGGGTTCATCTTTCTGAAGTGGAGGTGTGTACCAGGCCTCTCCTGACCCTGCTGCTGTGCTGGTACTCCTTGAACTGTCGCCGGTGCACCTTTCTCTACTGCTGCCATCGCTAGCTGATACGAGTTCTTCATAGTCTGTCGCAGCACCTCTGCCTGACGGTGTTGTGCCTCTGCCTGTGCTCTCTGCGTCTGCAGCATCTGCTGCAGAAAGGCCATCATCCCCTGAGTGTTTGTCGATAACTGAGGCGGTAGTAGAAGAATGTCAGGGATGACCATGGACGGTCTTGCTGATGGAGGTGGAAGACCTCCTGGAACCGTCACTGCTGCTGCTCCCGCCGGAAGGGCAGGGACTGATGTGGCAGCTCCCTGAACTGCAGCTCCCTTAGCTGGGGGTAGAAGAGCTCCGGGAACTGCCGCTGCTACTCCTACCTGAAGGGCAGAGACTGTGGCAACTGCTCTCTCGACTGCTACTCCCGTAGCCGAAGGTAGAAGACCTCCCGGATCTGACCTCTCTGGAACTGTACTAGGCCCTGCTGTATGAGAGCGAGTCACTGTCATCCTAAAGAGATCAATATGGCACATGATAAGATATTATCAAAGGAGGACAATTGAATTCAAATGCAAGAAGAGTTGTCAGGGTAAT
This sequence comes from Iris pallida, assembly GCA_029216955.1. Taxonomy (NCBI): domain Eukaryota; kingdom Viridiplantae; phylum Streptophyta; class Magnoliopsida; order Asparagales; family Iridaceae; genus Iris; species Iris pallida. The sequence goes on along the minus strand of JANAVB010032618.1, from coordinate 13,044,643 downwards.
CAAAAGATTAGAAATTTTCTAAAATGTGATTGAGTAACTCCTATCATACCCTAGATCCTACGTCCTAGTCGTAGGCTCGTAATTAGCACTCTAAGTCGAGCACCATTACGAGATCGCACTAATTGCGACACAGAACTGCATGGGCCACCACAAGAACGTGTCACGACCCGTACCCTGAAGAGGGGCACGAGCACGTGGTTACGTCCAGCCTACGCCGCAGTATCGGCAGTAGAATGCTGTATATAGGGTTTGTAAATACTACGACTAAAACAGATAAATGTACCTGTACAATATATACACTCCGAATGGAGGTGACATAGCAATACAGTCTCAATCACATATATCAAACTAAGGTAGATAGCATGAAAAAGAGATATGATAGATAAAACAGGAAACGTGTCCAAGATCCACACAAGTCAGAGCTACACACAAATATCCAGAGTCTCAGAAAATATATGATAGATACTACAACTGAAATGTACTAGGTGGCTCGCAGGCTAGGCAAATCTAACTAAACTACACTACTCAGGGTGAGCAAAGTCTAGTGGCTCTACCAACAAGCCACAGTTCGGGTCTACTCCATCTGACTCGACCCTATAATAGGTCGGGCAATCTGCCTCTAAACCATCTGTAAAATTGTCTACGGTATCCTGTCAGGAAAATGAGAAAGTACAAACACCAACAGCAGTTTCATATGAATTGACAAAAGCTATAAGAGACAGTATAATGAAATACAAGACAAAATCAACTGGAAATATATATCATGATATGAGTACTGAAAAGGACGACAATATGTATGTATATAGGACGACTTGGGAAACTATTCGGAAGCCGAGTTACAATCCCTAAACCAAACAAGGACCGGGGCTGTAACCCTTCTCCCGAACAGAACTTAGTCACCAAGATAATAAATATAAAAGGTGCCTTGAATTATTAGTGTGTTATGTGATCGGCTTGGGAAAAATATGCTCAGGCTTTCCATCCGACCGGCTATGAACCTTGTATACAATAGAACGATAAGGCCAGTCACCATGGAAAGCTATGAACCGTATAGGGTAAGGCTTTACCCGTCGTGAGGTGAGGGTATAGCTATGAACCATATGTACCATAGAACCATATGGGAATTTGATCACACAACCACTAATAACTCTCCCATCCCCGAATAGTACAATAGATCTGGACATGACACGTTATGACACGGGATTCCATAAGAGGGTAGCAAGTCCCCTTTTAAAATCGGTGTCTATACCAATATACTGAAATAAGATAGAATATTTACCAATATACCATTTAACTCTAGGAATAACATCACATGTCATGATCCAACATATACTAATCCGTGAACTGTCGTGACTGAAAATCGAGTATAATACTACAACTGAATCGGATATAGCAGATATCAAGATAATGAAAACTATCAGTGAATGTACTCGCCTGTGATCCTGAGCTGATAGGATGAACAGACGCTCAGAGTGATCACAGACCTAAAATAAGATACTATGAGTCAAACATGGCTAAATACTGAAAAAGAAACTAATATAAGTCATGAATATAAGTCTAAGTCAAAACTAGGTCAATCTAGGTCAAACTGAGTCATACTAGGTCATACTGGTTCATACTAGGTCACTGGGAGTCAATCCAAGTCAAACTAGGTCAAACGGGGTCAAAGGTTGACTTACAGTTGACTTTTGGTCAAAAAGTCAACTCTGGTCAACACTGAGTCAATCCTGGGTCAACTCTAGGTCAAATAAGTCAAATGTTGACTAACAGTTGATTTTCAGTCAACTGGTCAACTCTGGTTTGGTTTCGGTCAAATCAGGTCGCTTAAAGGCTAAGTTTGACTCTCGGTTGACTTTTGTTGGCTTTTGGTCAAAGAGGTCAACCGACGTCAAAATTAGTCTATGAGCACCATATTTGATCATTACCAACCACGGAAATCAAGTTCTAACTCTAATTTAGACTTCTAACACAAATATCCTATTCCTAGGCAAAACTAGCATTACCTTACAAAGGTAAATCCCGATACCTTGCCCAATACCAAGAAAACCTCGGAAATACCCAAAATACTAGCCTAGGCTCCTTAGGTAGCTATATATCAACCTATCTAAGGTTTACCTACCAAGAAAAATAGGTATCCTAGGTATCTAGGCTATGTTGGGATACATGGATATGGTTTACCCTATTCCTAATCCATATCATGAATTTACCCTCAACTCTATCACTCACCCATACCACTCACTCACACACAACACACACACAAAGCACTCACCTATATCACACTCAGAGACTTCTCTATAGGTTTCTTAATAGTTTAGACATAGGCTAATCTATGTGCTACTAGATTCACTCATATGAAGGCTCTCACATACACACACACAATACCTCACAAACACTCACACACACATAGGCAATTTGTGGACTGGTTTTGTAGACCAAGTTGGACTGATTTTGTGGGGTTTTATAGGGGCTGGTAGAGTGGAAATTTGGGGACAGATATAGGGTCATATGGGGACTGTCATTGGGCAGTGAAGGGCAGCCATCAAAGGGGAATACATGGACTAAAATGAAGTCCAAGGGACAGCCATTTGTGGCTTTATAATGGACATCATATTGGGGTTAAAACTGGACTGTTAAGGGTGGAATTGTGAAACCCAGTTTTTGATTGTAATTTATTATTATCAATATAATATTATTGCTATTGTTATTATTATTATGTGGGTTCAAAATTAATTTTAAAATTAATTTGGATCTTTGGTTGCTGACCTGACCCTGAGCCTGGACCCCGTTTGAACCCGAACCCAATTAGGTTTTTAAATTAATATCCAGGTTTATAAATATAGTTGATAATTAATTATTTTGGTTGAGGGTTTGGGTTTAAATCCTAGAACTACCCGAACCCGCACCCGAAACCCGACCCGTTCCCTTCCCTGGAGACCATTTCCCCACCCCCACGTCACAGCACCACTTTTTCCCTCTCCTTAATATTTTCCCCCAACTCTCTCCTGTCCACACACGCACACTCCACCACCACCTTTATTTCTTCCCACTCCTCCACACCTCTCTTCACAGTTTTCTTCCAAACCCTCCTCACGAGCAAAGAGAGAAACTCTCATTCTTACCTAACTCTTTCTCAAACCCCCTCACAGAACATTTTTCCCCAACCTCACCTCTCTCCCTCTCTATTCTCTCTAGAGCACAGCGCCCGCGGCCACCACTCCCCGCCAGCGCCCCGTTCTCGGCCGCCACTCCCCCGCGGGTTCGCGCCAACAGCGCCCCCTTCAGTCCGGCCGACGCCGGAGCCCCACACCCTCTCCGCCGACCGCTCCTCGGCGCTTCCCCGGCCGACCAGCACCCTCCGGCGCACCCCGACCACTCCGCGCACCCCTCCGTGCTGTTTCCCGCGAGCGCGCCGCCCGACTCCGGCGACCGTGCTTCTCCGCACTCCCCCGCGCCCCCTTTTCGTACGATCCGCCGACAACGCCCCTGTTCGCCCGCTCCCCGCGAGCGCGTTTCTCCGGCCAGCACTCCGCCGAGCTTCCCTCGGCAACTGCTCTTGCGTGTTCTGGCACGCTGCCATTTGGCGAGTTTTCCCTGTTGGTTCTGACCGTGCCCTAGCTTCGGATCTCTTCGGCATTTCTTCGACGTCGTTGCTTGTACAGCACTATTTCGGGAATTACGTCGCTGATTCAGGAGCTCTTTTCTTTCTTTAATATTCATCTGAGAGCTCTAGCCGAGCAATCCGAGGTATAACCCCCTGTCCCGCTATTTTATTATTTTGTCGATGATGAAATGGTCCCCGATTCCCTTTGGGAATTTAGTTTTAGCGACGACGTAAATTTTCGGGACTTTCGGAAAGGTCCCGTGAATTATTTTGGATTCCCGGAATATTTCGGGAATGGATTTTTGGTATGTTTTAGTTTTTCGAAATTTTTCCGGGAACGTTCTGTGATTTGTGGATTGGAATCGGACTTTCGAAATTATTTCGGGTCGTCCCGATTATTCTGTGGATTGGTTGTGGATATTTATATATATAAATTCGGGTTTTTCCCTGGTTTGGGACTTGCAGGAATTATCGGCGCCATTTTCTCAGTTTTTGGGTTGACCAAAAACAGAGGAGATGCTGCCCGATTTTTTCGTAAATCCTAAATTATTTTTAAAATGAATTTAAAATAATTTTTGAAATTTATTCGATATTTGATTTTGGGGTGACGACCGTATCGGTCAATGGACCCGGCTAAGTGCAAACGAAACCGGCCCCGCCCGGACGTTGAGGCAATTAGCCAAGATGAGGATTGGACCATATCTGAGACTCTACTATTTACCTTATTTTTTATATTTAATTTCTGTTTAATTTTATTTAATATTTTCAGTTTAGGACTAACGTCAGTCTTATCTTATTTCAATTTATGTAAATAAATTGTAATGGACATAAGCCCAGCTGGCTGGTCTGTAACTGTAATAGCTTAGATTTTTTTGTCTTTTCTGGTTTTGCGAGTTTTTATTATTTAACGATTAAAATGATTAAAAAGTATTTTCGTATATAAATTAATTAATATTTTCTCACCTATAAATTGACGAGTTTGTTAATAATTAAAAGTCACGTATTTCTCTCTAAAATAAGAAAAATTAGCTTTATATTTATATTTATAAAAATTTCCAAGTTTTCCTAACAATCTGGCAACTACGATATTTCCCGAATTCAAAGTTAAAATGATATTTTTCCTCGTGTTTAATCAACGCACTTAATAACCGTGTTTTTCTGTGTTGGTTAATTAAAGAACTAAAATTGGACTAGGACGCTAATAGAGATTACAACTAGCATAGCTAAGTTGGTAAACCTAATGCTGAGTCAATCTCTCGAATGTAGGAATTCGAGGACAACTCTAACTCCCCGTCTCGAAGTCTTCTACTCCTCCAGTCATTTCCATTGAGGCAAGTATAGTTTATGTTAGTTTACAATTATTTATTTAATCGCTTTACTGCATGTCTAAACCACGATGCAAACACGAAACTCTCTCCGAGAGTACTGTACTGTAACTACTGGGGACTGGAGAATAGCGTAATGATTATGACCACTACTGTAACAAAAACCCCTTATCCTTCCCGTAACAAACCTAAGCCGGTCATATTTCATTACCTGTTCAAATCACTGTTTTTACTGTAACAAACTGTTCATGTTTTAAAACTGTTTAGAACTGCATGATTCTATTACTTATTTAACTGTTTAAAAATTAGCATGAATTGTACTTTGCTCCCTCCTGACTGGAGATATATTTTTAGGGGATGTTGAGGATGTTGAGCTGTGTTACAACAGCTATTATGACCCTGTGTTGTACCCAGTTGTGCTGCCAGAGTCCCCGCAGGAGGACGATGGGACTAAGGCCGATGACCCGGCTGCTAGATAGATTTTCTTTCTGTATTGTTCTTTTATTTCAAAATCTGTATTTCCTTTCAGAACAGTTTCATTTTGTATTTAAATTCAGTTTAATAAAGTTTATTTCCGAAGTTGAGTTGTGACAAATATAGTGTTGTTGTATGGTTATCTGCTACTGAACAGCTTACTGCCGTCGTCTCAACAACGGTGCAGGCTGGACATGATCCGACTAGACCCAGTTTATTGGGATCGGGTCGTGACAGGAATGTTGGACTGTTTGTATAGGCCAAAAATGACAGCAATGGGGTGATTTCTGGACTGCAAACAATAGGTTTTGGGGACTGGTTTAAGGGACAGCAGGTAGGGGTATTGGTGGACTGAGTTTGCTGGGTTATAGGACAGCCATGAAGGCCAAAACCTGGACTGAAGTGAAGGCAATGTGGGGACTGTTTTATGACAGTCCAAAGGGGGATTTGGACAGCCACTTGAGACCCAAAACTGGACAGCCAAGTGCTTAAATTCTGGACTGATTTACAGGGTCAATAAGGGACTGTTTTGGGGTTATATGGAGGCTGATAAGTGGGGGTGAAATGGGTGTAAACTTGGACTGAATTGGGGGCTAAGGGACAGCCAACATTGGCTTGAAATCTGGATTGTTGGGCAAATGTGGACTGTCATGTGACAGCCACATATTTGCTGCTGGTTGGGTCATCCCCTCCCTCCTACAAATCACTCTACACACCACTCCACAAACTCTCTACAAATCACTCTCAACCATATCACTCCTCTTCACATTTTTCCCTCTCAAACATTCTACCAAACACCAACACTACACTAACAACCACACACACATATCCCATGCTCCCTTGGCCGAACCTGTAGCCTCTTCCCCATCCAACACAATGTCACACCATCCCATATATATACACCTTTATATATATAAGCCATATATATATATATATATATATATATATATATATATATATATATATTATATATATATATATATATATATATATATATATATATATATAGAGAGAGAGAGAGAGAGAGAATGATATATATAACCATATATATATACATATAGATTATAGGAATAGGATACATTAAGATACATAGAGAAAACATTCCTACACATAGTAAAAATCTGGAATAAATATTAGAACACACTCAAATTAATACACAAACAATATACATGTGTCCAAATAGGGGATTTTCCTATTAGGACACGATCCTACTCCTAGGACACCTCTACAAATGTCCAAATGGACACGAAATGGACACCAATGGGCACCAAACCAAGGGGGTCATTCCTATAGGTCAAAATGAATCTAATGCATGAGAGAAATGAGAGAGGGAAAGGATTTATACCTCCCGATGATTCGATTCGATCCCGAAACGCCACCGACACGTAGGAATCCCAAACGGACACGAACGAGCTCCGAATCCTCTCAAACTTGGGGAGCTCCTTCTTTGGGTTGAATGGAGAAGGAAGGAAGAAGATTTGGTGAAGAAATGGAAGGATTTGGTGGAGAAATTTCTAGGGTTTGCTCTCTAGAAAAAAATTGGGGAAGAATAAGAAAGAGAATGGAAAAGGAAATAATGAAGTGGCTAATCCCTATCCATACCAAAAGTGGCCAGCCAATATGGGTAGTTTTGTCCTATTAGGAAAAGTCCAAAAGCCCCTTTTCTAGTCTATTTACTAATACATTGGTAAGGGGTTAAGTCGGGGGTAGTTTGGTCAATCCTAAAATACTAATCCATATTAATACTAACAAAAATAATTAGTCTAGTTACTAACTAAAATAACTAACATGTGGGCCATGGCTAACTAGTGTGTGGGCCCGCTAGAGTCAAAACTACTCCGGGTCCCCGATACAAGTCGGAATGAGTTGAAATTCGAACCCGACTCAAATAACCCCTAAATATTACAGTAAATAAATAAATAATTCTAAAATAATTTAAAAATGAAAAATAATAAAAATACCCCTATTTCTGGAAACTGGGGGTGACAACGAAGATGTGTCGAAGGTGGTTGCCATTGGAGATGTGCATTTGAGGACAAAGACGGGTGCAATCTTACTCTCAAAGATGTCTGTCATGTCCCTGATATCTGTTTCAACCTGGTGTCGGTTGGAAGGTTGGATGACGAGGGTTTCTTCAATCACTTCGAAAATGGTCAGTAGAAGCTTTCCAGAGCTTCGATGGTGATTGCCAGAGGAAACAAGAAGTCCGAACTCTACTATATGGAGGGGAGCGCACATGGGGCACATGAGGTGAACACAGTCAGTGATGCGTCTATCGATTTGTGGCACAAGTGGCTCGGCCATATCAGCGAGAAGGGGATGAGCCACTTGCTGAACAGGAAGGTGATTCCAGGACCAAAGTCTATAAAACTAGAGAGATGCACGCACTGATTGGCGGGAAAGGAAAATAGGGTATCTTTCCAAAGTCATCCAAGTTCGAGGAAGTCGGCGTTGCTCGAGTTGATTCACTCGGATGTCTGCGGTCCAATAAAGGTAAAATCCATTGGTGGTGCTTCCTATTTTGTGACGTTTATTGATGATTATTCCAGGAAAGTTTGGATCTATGTCTTAAATACCAAGGATCAGGTGCTGCCAACTTTCAAAGAGTTTTAGGCCTCTGTTGAAAGGGAGACGGGTAAGAAGCTGCTATGTGTTTGATCCGACAATGGCGACGAGTACATTGGTCCCTTTGATGCTTATTGTAGAGAGCAAGAGATACGACACCAGAAGACTCTACCGAAGATATTGCCGCTCAACAGTGTAGCAGAACGCATGAGCAGGATGCTGATGGAGAGGGTAGGGTTTTTGCTGTCAGAAGCAAACTTACCGGACAGTTACTAGGGTGAGGCACTTTACACAGTTGCTTATAGTATTAATTTATCTCCTAGTGCTCCTTTGTAGGGTGATGTGCCTGATAAAGTATGGTACGGCAAAGAGCCATCATACAATCACCTGCGGGTGTTTGGCTGTAAGGCCTTCGTATATGTTCTGAAGGACGAGAGATCCAAGCTTGAGCTGAAGACGAGGCGATGCATCTGTGTCGGCTACGGTCGAAATGAGTTTGGCTATAGACTCTACGATCCCGTAGAAAGAAAGCTCTACAGAAGCAGGGACGTGGTATTCGTCGAGGATCAGACCAGGACCAACACTCAGGATTCCGAAATGTCTTCTGAGGATGAGGAATTGTCTGAGTTAGAGTCATTTCACTTTGAGTAGTTTCCAGAGGACATCGCAGAGGATCCAGTTATGGAGGAGCCAGTACATGGAGTTGTTCCCAACCTTGATCATCAGCCTGCTGATGGTGGTCAAGGTAACTTTCAGAAGGATGAGCATGCCGGAGAGGTAGTTCCTGAAGGGGAGGAGACTGTTGATATACAACCAGCACTAGTGGTTTCGTTGAGGAGGAGCGACAGCGAGTGTCGACCATCTACGAGATACTCACTAGATGAGTATGTGCTATTGACTGACGGGAGAGAGCCCAAAAGTTTTACAGAGGCTATGGACGATGGACAAAGGCAGGAGTAGATGGAGGCTATGCTTGAAGAGATGAGTTCCTTACAAGCTAACTCTACTTATGATCTGGTACGGTTGCCAAAAGGAAAGAATGCTTTAAGAAATCGATGGGTATTCAGAGTGAAGCAGACAGATGATTCTATTTACCCTCGATACAAAGTGAAGCTGGTAGTTAAAGGCTACGGTCAACGGAAGGGCATAGATTATGATGAGATTTTTTTGCCAGTCGTCAAACAGTCATCTATTCGGGTGGTGCTAGCATTGGCAGCCAGTTTCGAGTTGGAGGTCGAGCAGATGGACGTGAAGATGGCATTCCTTCCCAGTGATCTTGAGGAAGAGTTGTACATGGAACAACCAGAGGGATTCTGTGAGAAGGGCAAGTCACACTTGGTCTGCCGATTAAGAAAAAGCTTGTATGGTCTAAAGTAGGCTCCGAAGCAGTGGTACAGGAAGTTCGCGTCGTTTATGGGAGAGCATGGTTATGTACGGACGACGTCGGATCACTGTGTATTCGTCAGGTACTTTGCCGATGATGATTTTATCATTTTACTGCTCAATGTTGATGATATGCTACTAGTGGGTAGGAATACCACTAGAATAGTGGAGTTAAAGCGTCAACTGGGCGCAGCCTTCTCTATGAACGATTTGGGTACAACAAAGACCATTCTTGGGATAGAGATCAGCCGAGAGAGAGTCCAAGATGTTATACTTGTCCCAAAAGAAGTACATTTACCGGGTACTTCAGCGTTTCGGGATGGATGGGTCGAAGAAAGTGAGTAACCACCTTGCATCTCACTTTAAGTTCATTGAGGAGCAGCGTTCATCTACCGAGGACGAGAAGGAAGATATAGAGTGAGTTCCATATGCTTCAACTGTGGGAAGTCTTATGTATGCTATGGTATGAACGAGGCCAGACATCGCCCACGTAGTTGGCACAGTTATCTTTCTAATCCTGGAAGGGTACATTAGAGTGCGGTCAAGTGAACCCTACGATACCTTCAGGGTACTGCCGATTGGAGACTTTCTTTTGGTGGTGATGAGTCGAAGCTGGTTGGGTAGACCGACGCTGATATAGCTGGAGATGTAGACACAAGGCGATCGACTTCGGGCTACGTGATGATGTTTGCTAGTGGAGCGGTATTATGGCAGTCGCGATTGCAGAAGTGTGTTGCCTTGTCGATGATAGAGGCAGAGTATATTGCGACGACGGAGGCTTGCAAGGAGTTGTTGTGGATGAAGAAGTTGCTGCAGGAAGTGGGGCTAAAATAAGAGTAGTATACTTTGCTTTACGATAGCCAGAGTTCCATTCACCTTGTGAAGAACCATACATTTGATAGTCGATCCAAGCATATTGAGACTCGATATCATTTGATACGGAATATGGTAGAGAAGAATGATGCGACGCTTGAGAAGGTCCATACTGATGATAATTGAGCGGACATGCTCACGAAGGTTCTACCAAGGAAAAAGTTTGAGTATTACAGACGGATCGTCGGGATGACAAGTTCCTCCACCTAGTTGTGAATGGGGAGATTTGTTGGAGTGGGTGGGGTTCCCAACCTATATGGAGAATACCCGGAGTGCGACGAGCGCCATCCATGTGTCAGAGAAGCTCGGGGAGTGCATCGATCCTAGTTTGGAACATATATGTTAAGCAAATATATGATTGGATTTTTATATTTACTTTGATCATATATTTATGATTGGATCCTTCATATACACTACCAAAATAAGTCATATTGGCGACGACATTAGCGACTCCGGCTAAATACGTCGCTATTTTTGTGTATATAGCGACGTATAAAAGTGACGTCGCTGAACGTCGTATTCAGCGACGTTTAGCGACTAGCATTATGGTTTGGAAAAAACAAGTCACGGTTGAGTCGCAGAACGTCACTGATTGATTTTATTCAGTGACATTTTGTGACTCTTAGTCCAGTACGTCATAAGTTTATTAGTTAACATCAACATTTAGCGTCGTCTTTATAAGATATTGCTAAAATCTTTCATATAGGGTGCTGGGAACCGATCGAATTCATTTTCTTTCCCCTAAAATTTTTGATCTCCCGTGCGCCTCGAGCCCCAAATCTCTCTCCCCCTCCCCCTCTCGACTCCGACGACCTCCTCCCCCCTCTCGTCTCCGGTGACCCCTCCTCGTGGCGACCCCCTCCCCTCGGCGACCCCCTCCATCGACAACCCCCATCCTTCTGTCGCACCTCCACCGTCGAGTCCCCTTCGATGCCGACCCGACCAGTCCCCTCCGCCGCTGCTCCATCCCCGACGACCCCGACCCGACACCGACCAAGGCAGGTAAACCCTAACCCTAGCTCCCTTCTTCTGACGTGCTGACACAGAAATGACACGCACACACACTGACACGACACACACACGCTGATACGATACACACACACGCTGACACGATACTGACATGACACGCTAACATAACGCACACATGCTTGTAGAAACATTAAAAATACAAGACTACGTATCTTACATGAGGAAGACAAAAGAAGCTATGCACCTACATGGTCAAAGAGGGGGCTATGCGCCCACATGATCGAAGAGGGAGGTATGCGCCCACAGGATCAATGAGGAGCTATGCGCCCACATGATTAAAGAAGGTCTATGCACCCACATTGTTTTCGTGCAGATCAAATATGCACCCAAGTGTGGGCGCATAAATGTACTCCTATACTATGCGCCCAAGACAGCAGATCCCTACGACTTAGTCAAACTCCACGATCAATCGTGCACCGAAGCATGCGGCCACGTCAATCTCTATGAGCAATCATACAACGAAGCATGCGGCCATGTCAACTCCATGTCAACCCTACGATCTACCCACGATCATCCAGTATCCATGTGCCTATACCTTATGCGCCCAAAGGAGTGTTATGCACCCACAGTGAAATCAGTATATTTTCCATCTGTGGGCGCATAACAGTCGTTTTCAGTGCCAAAATGACTATTAATAGAGGGCGCCCCCTTACAAAGACAGACAGAACCGAGAGCATTTTAAGAGCCAAATTGCTGCCCTTTTTGCCAGTGAGCCGAGAGTTAGCAATTTTTTTAGGTTTTCTCCCACTTTTGTAATCGGAGTGTCAACGAAGTAAAGGAGCAACTGCCGCTCGATCTCCATCGTCCCATTCTTCATAATTCTTTTTGTACTCGGGGATCCTCAGCGCAGGATCTCTCAGGCGTACTCGATTTGTGGTGCCTTACGCCAATAAAAAAGGACATCATTTTTCTTTTTTTGTGTGTGTCCACAAAAATGGTGACTCTACTGGAGACTATCTTTTCCTCTGACAAGAAGGTGGTGACGCAATCCGATACCGATAAAGTAGAGAGCACTCAGAAGATATTGATCGTGAAGTTCGATCAGCAGGCGTTCAAAGAGATGCTCTCGAGGGACGGCTCTACTCTCTCAAAATCAGTGAAGCTAAACAAGTCTCGCAAGACTTGGCTTCCGAAGGCTCGTGGTGCATATCCTGCCAGTGTTATAGAAGATATGCAATCGAAGAACTCTGTCACGTGGGCGCATAGGCCTTCCACGTGGGCGCATGGAGATCCTCTGTGGGCGTATAGCTCTGCCACAGAGGCTCCTGACATGAAGAAGGTGCATACCGCTTCGGGCTCTACTACCCCAGCGACTTTCCTCTTGTGCAACCAACAATATAGTGTTCAATACTCGAAACTTGGCAAAAAAAAATACTACGATGCCAAGAATCGAAGTGTTCGACGCTCTAGACAAACTCAGCGAGGCTCACAAACGAAGAAGGCGAAACTTGAAGAAAACATTGCTGCTTTCCAAAGCATGCTCCCAGAGTCATGCGCCCAAGGTAGTATGTGGGCGTATAACTCTAACCAGAGGACTTCTGTCTTCGACAGGCTATGCACCCAGGGCCATGTGCCCAAGGCTTTGCGCCCAGGCTCTGATGACCCATTCTATGTGCCCACATCCAGGAGGGCCAGGCATGCTGCCAGGACCTCAGGAAAGCATGCGCCCAAGGGCATGCTCCAGGGTCTATGCGTCTACAACAAAAAGACAAACCCCATCGCGTATAGTACGGGGCTGTCTTCAAGGTCATTACGGGACTTAGGTGCGGGGGTTGCCCCTGTACGTGTACTAAGTCCGGATGTGCCAACTCCCCTTACAAACCCATATGCAAAGCTCAGCGATGAATGTGACATGGGTTTTAAGGCAAAACTCCCTTTCGCTGATTTATGCGACATGGTAAATCATAAACGTAAAGCGAAGGAGGATACGAAAGTTCATGGCGTACATCCGTGCACCAGTATTGTCATCAACTGTTGCTGCTCCAAAGCAACGAAAGTGCCTCAGAGGCAGTCTGTGTTTCGACGACTGCATTGCTCTGATAATGAAAAGCCGCTATGTGTCTCATCCAACATGGCTTTATGGGGTCCTCCTTACGGGAGCCCCAATCAAAGAAGGTGGACCACGAACCCAACTTTTTTCTCAGTTCTACGAACAGAAGAAGAAGCCTGCCAACATATAGACAACGAGCTGTTACATCTGAAGGAGTCTATATGGGTACTCGATCAAGGATGAGATTCTGTATAGAGGATGAGGACTCCCAAGATGGAGGTAATGATCCTTCAGCTGGGGATAGTATTTTCATGACCCGTACCCAATAATTGGGCATGAATCGTGCGCACGCCCAGCCTACGCCGCAGAGTCGACGGTAGAACGCTGTAACAATATGATGAAAAACCACGCAGTAAAAGATATTACCCTGTCACGACCCGTACCTAGTATAGGGGCACGAGAAGTGGGTACGTCCAGCCTACGCCGCAGTATCGACGGTAGAACGCTGTTCTAGGTCACTATATATCTAATCAATAACTCACGCAATTATATAATGTATCTGTCACAACCTCAATCCCGAATGGAGGACAAGTATAACATATGATACAACTCAATCACAGTCTAAGCACGATAGGATAACATAGAAGTCAATACTAAACTCAAAGCAACAACTTAAATAAACTTCTAAAATAATAATATCTCAAACAATCTCAAATACAACTCAAATCTCCACTTATTACAATACAAGTTCCAACAGAGAAAACTAAATCATAAACTAGCAATCTACTCCAAGCTCTACTGGTCCTCTAGGCTAGCTGTGAATCTCTATGTTACCTGTAATATTTTTAACAGGTCTAGTCAGGACAGGAACGAGCACAATACATCTCACGCAGTTCATATCATGTCAGAAAATAATAAACATGTAAAAGAGTAAGATACATGAATAACTGAAAGAATGTACATAAAGTAAAAGAGATAACTGTAATAGAAATATCTACTATAAGTAAAGAACTATCATTGACTAGTGATTTAGAGTACAAGATAGACATGTGAACAGTTGAAAATAATTCATGGCTATACTACATAGTTGATTCATGACTACACTACTTTAGAATTATTCACATGACTATTTCTACTCCCCCATTCCCAATCAATACACAAGGATCGAGACAAGTTATGTTAAGATTCATGATTTTACTGTCTCATAAACAAGAGCACGTGAAATTAATTCATGAGGGCTCTGTGAATATGAGGATACATGATTCACCAGAGGATACATGAATAATAAAAGCATAGAGATAAATGATGTAAGTGAAACACACATGACATGAAGTATTCGATACTCCCGAGGGGATAACATCTCATAAAAAGATCCATATAGTACCAATCCGTGTTACCAACGTGACAACATCAAGTAAAGTAATCTAGAGTAAGAATATAAGTTATAGCAAGTATGAAACGGTCAGAGAATATACTCGCTTGATACCCTGAACAGCTGATATGAAAGGATGGCCAACTGGAGTCAAAGAGTCCTAGTTAGAGCAACACAGGTCACAACATGTTCCGAATGATAATATTGAACTTTACAATGCATTTTACATGATGTCTAGGTCATTCTAGCCTAAAGTCAACTCTTGGTCAACTCTGGTCAACTTAAAGTTAAACTAGGTCAACTCTAGTCAACTGTGGTCAAACTAGCTAGGGTTGGGTCAACAATGGTCAACTAGTCTAGGTTAGTCAATTCTAGGTCTAAACAAACTAAGTCTATGCAAATCAAGTATCCAAGATAGCTACTAACTCATAGCCTAAGTCACTTGCTAAACCAAGCACAAAACTAAACCATAAGCTAACAAGGCACACAAACTTAGTCATATAATGTATATATATTATTCACATTCACATATTCATATACATAGATATATATAGGAAAGCTATATATATATATATATATATATATATAAGGAGAGGTAAAAGAGTTAGAATGTGTGTGTGTGTGTGTGTGTGTGTGTGTGTGTGTGTGTGTGTGTGTGTGTGTGTGTGTTTGGCATGTGTGTGAAAGGATATGTGTTAATGTTCTCAGATTTAGTGATAGGTAGGTGTATGAATGTATATGTGTAAAAGGTTATAGGTTAACTCAGTTTATAGAAATGCATACATACATATATACATACTTATATTGCATACATGTATACATACATATCATGTATACATATATACATTATATACATGCCTACATAAATATCATATATGCATACTTGCATTCATTCATGTACCTATACATACATACATAGATGCATACATACATATTTGAATACATTATATACTTGCATACATTATATTCACATATGCATACTCTACATTATATTACATTTGTTCATGCATACATGCATACATATAATATATGCATACATACTCATATATTCAACTCAAAATATATGTGAATACATACATTACATTACCTTAACACATATATGTATATATCATTCATTCATATCCCATATACATGCATACGTCAGTTCATGCATTATATTCATTCACATATCATTAAGTTGCATACATATACTTATTTTCATTAGATACATGTCATTCATGCATATTACATACTTACATGCATCTATATATTACATACATTGTATACAACATGTAAAAATAGAAGAGGAAAAGAGGGAAAAAACTGAAATAGAAAGGGAAGGAAAGGAAAAATGTAAGGAAAAGGAAAAACAGTGGACATATACATGCTTGCATCATATATTCTACATTACCATACATGCTATCATTATATATTGTATTACATTATTTATATATTATGCATTCATATCTATCATTACATGTATACCTTGCATTCATATCTAGCATTTATTATATACTTTCATGCATACATTGTATATCATTCTTTCATTCATGCATTTATGCATTGCTTATATACATTACATTGATTGCATTCCTACATGCTTGCATTCAACCATATATATACATTAATGTAAAAAGAATACATATCATATATATCATTTCATTCATCTGATATATCATGCATTACATACTCTACATTCATTTAATATCCATACTATATAGGCTCATAGGTTATACAAAATGCCTATATCCTATAGTCACTCTTCTACTTAAAATTAATACTGTACCAATTGAGCCTTCACTAAATTTTAAGATTAAAGTATGTCGTAGCCCTTCGTGTCAGCTTTCTAAAACTTCAAACGGATCACATTTTCGTGTCCGGAAGCTCCCGAAATCGCAAAAACACCGAAACACGTTTGTCTTTCGGACAGCTGACACTCAAATAGTTTTACAGAAAGTTTCATAATGATTTTGGCTTACTAAAATATATATTTGGAAAGCTAACTTCGATACGGTTCTTTTAAAAAAAATGGGAGATTAATCGAAGTTCTGAGCTAAAAGTTATGGCATTTCTAAGTCGATATGGTTACTAAAAACGTGGATGAATATTATGACGAATTTGAGTTGTTTTGGACAAAAGAAACACATGTAGGCCAAGATACTTGGATACCAACATAGGTATCCAAATGAAACTCATTCTAACCATCCTAACTAAAATCAATCCACTCTCTAACCATTCTAAAACTAAATTTAAATATCTATCTAAATTATTAGCATACATACATACATACACATAGGGTATCCTAATTTGGGATCTATCAAGTAGGACACAAGACACATATTTAAAATCCTCAAGAGAGCTCCAAATGGCCTCAAATTTGAATCTAAATGGGGTACATGCATGGGGTTGGATCCTATGGATTCAAAACTAACTAATATGCATAGGAAATCTGTTACGACCCGATCCCAAATTGTTGGGTTGAATCGGATCATGCCCAGCCTGCACCGTTGTGAGACGGCGACAGTAAGCTGTTTCTATTTGCATGTAATCTCAACAACATCTATACTTTTGTCACAACACGAATTTACGAATATTTAAAACTTTTCCTCAACAAAGAGAAATACAACTGGAAAGAAAAATACTGAAATAAACACTGAAACCCAAAATCTAGAATCTCCAACATAATAAAACTAGAAAATAAGGAAATAACAACTAGCTAAACGGCCGGCTCTTCGGCCTCAGGATCCGCGTCCTCTAAGGGAGACTCTGGTAACACCGCAGGGTATAGCACATGATCATAATAGCTATTGTACAATAGCTCAGCGTCATCAATATCACCTATTGGGGGGAATCCAGTCAGAAAAGGAGCAAGTACGAGTATGTACCTCATATTTCAAATAATAACAGAAAAGTGCAAGCTAAACAGTTAAAACAATATTTTTCAGCAATTTAACAATTCAATACTTGAAACAATATGATTTGAATATGCAACGTTTATGACCGGCTTGGGTTGTACAATAGCATCCTAGCGACGCGATACGGCTTATCCCCGTGTGTAAGAGGGGTAAGCTCGCACAATAACAATATGCAATATGAGGGGTATTGGTCATAAATGCTACACTATTCCCCCGATATTCCCATAATCAATATCAATCAATATTTGAACCCTAGGAGAGAGTTCCGTGTAGCAATGTGGTTTAAACATGCAACTTGGGAATTACTAATTGAAATATAAGATAACATAACCGTAACTTGCCTTTGTTTAATGACTGGAACAGGATGTCGGTACCAGAAAGGAAGTCAAATACATCCTCGAAACCCTACAGTTGAGAACCCTGACTTAGAACCATAGAGAAAACCATTTCTAGGTGTGCTAGTTGCAATTTCTAGAAGCAAGTCCTAGTCCAGTTTTTAAGTTGTTAATTAAGCTATCAACCTACTCTACCGTCGCAGGATACAATTATCAATTAACGAAAAAGGAACCGATTTATTGATTTATTGGGTAAAGAACGTATTTTCTAATTCATTTAACAAAACTTGTACTTTAATAATATATACAAAAAAATTAGGTTTTTCTTTTCATGAGAAAAAAGTGTATTTGTTTAAATAATACAAACTTGAATTTTTATCCTTTTTATTTAGAAGTGAGAAAACTCTTATAATTTTTCATATAAAACTAATACCCATTTTAAGTACGCGTCTAATTACGCAAAGCAACAACCAAAAAGAACAGAAAATCCTAAACTACACAAATATAGGGCCACAGAAAAACAAAAGAAAACTGGGCTTATGCCCTTACAACAAATTAATTAATTTAATTTAAGCGAGCTCTGAATGCCGTGAAGCGGTCCAGTCAGGAGGCCGAAGCCCTGCACCCAAAATACTAAAGGCCAGTAGCAAATTCTAAAGTAAAATATAGTTAAATATAATTGATAAAAGAGGGTGTCTCAGACTTGGTCATGCAATCTCACGTTGCTGGCTTACGCCTCAACGTACAGGAAATTCTCTAGCGTTTGCGTTTCGCCGAGGCTCATCCGACCAATACGGTCGTCGCCTAACAGGGGATACAAAACTCACCAAATCCACAAAACCAAACCAACAAAACCAATTTTGGAAATTATTTGCAAAGACCGGGTATGAAAACAGGTTTTAATTTAACGAACTTAATTAATAATAATATTTGAAAGTTTTTACTGAAAATTTGGGCAGCACCTCCTCTGTAACTATGACAACCTAGCCACGAGGCGGTACTGCTCCCACACACAAGTAAATGTCCCAAACCAGGGAACACACCAAATCGTAACACAAAGATAATATCCAAACCCCAGAATAATAAACCTCAACCAAAAGAATGGAACATACCAACTAAAATAGGAAATAACCAACACAGCAACTAATATAATGAGTTGGGAAAACATACGCGTCCAGCGTACAATATCCAAACCACAGAAATACAACGTCGCGACGTAAAAATGTCGTGCGTATCCCCTAAACGCAACGGACTCAATTTTCGATCCCCGAAACGGGGTCGGGACCGCGTCATCATCGACTAACTACGAGAGGGACACGGGGACACGGAATTATACCTCGGGTGCTCGGCTAGAGCTCTCAGATGCAAGAAATAGGAAAAATAATCTGCACGGACAGCGGGATCGGCTGGGGACAGTACTGGAAAGCGCAGGAAAGCAACATGATCTCTGGACAACGTCTCGACGAGTTTGAAAACGGCGGCGATAGCCGCGCACGGCACGGGGCATGGCTCCGGCAGTGCTGGAAAGCGCAGATCGGGGATCGATCGGTGGCGGAAGCTGCTGGAAAGTCGCGAACGGGCGCCGGCGAGGGCGGAGCTCGACGGAGGCGGCGGCCTAGCGTGGGCGGCCGGTCGAGCGACGTGCCGGGGCTGTCGCGCCCGGGGCGCGGCTTAGATGAAGTGCACGGGCGCTGGTGCGCGTGCGGACGCACGCTGTTGTGCGCACGGAGGCGGGTCGATTGTTGCGAGCTGCGAGAAGGTCGGTGCCGGCGGTCGCGGGGTTCGCCCGAAAGGAAAAAGGGGGTGATGGGGGTGTGGGGATTGAGAGAAAAGGGAATTGTACTGTGGTCAATTTTCTTGATTTAGAGAAAATAGTGGAGAAAGAAGAGGGTGCTGGTAGTTGTTAATGAGAGAGATGGTGATGGTGGTAGTGAGTGAATTGAGGAGAATGAATATGTAGGACGTGGGTGAACGTGTAGAGGAAAGGGGGTTTAAACGGGTCAAAGGTGAGGTGGGTTTCCATTTGTTTTTATTTATTATTATTATTAGAAGGGGGTTTTACAAAATCAATTTAGAGGGTTGGTTTTACCTATTGGGAGTGAAATCCCAATGATACTCCCAAGGACACGGCTCCGACACAAAGATCTTCCAAAAAGGACACTCCTCCTTGCACTTTGCTCCAAATCTTTATTAGCACCCTCCCTTGGTAGTATGAGAAGGTTGGATGGAAGTTTTGGTGGAGGGATGTAAGGATTTGGAGATCAAATCAAAGAGGGAAGCTCTCTAATTTGGGAAAGAACACTTTGTGAAGGAAAAGAGGCAAGATGGAATGAAATGAAAGGAAAGGAGGCTAACCTACCTATAGTGGGTTTAGATGTAGATGGGTGGCTAAGGCTTCTCCACCAAATTTTAAGTCCTCCTATTGGTTCAATTTAGTCCTAAGGCTTTCTTTCTACAAATATCCTAAGGAGAAAATATCCTACTTAAAAATATCTAGATATTGCTAATCTTGTCATTTACTAGGTTATCCTAATCAAGACTCTAAGCTTAAGGCTAATCTAGATTAGGCTAAGATTCTAGGTCAAGTCTCAACTAAATAAATAACACATATTTAATTAATAAAATTTCAAAATCACCAAAAAGTCAAAATGACCAAAATACCCTCAAGCCAAAAATGTTGTAAATAGTCATTCTAATCACATGGTTAGGTCCCCATGGTCATGGTTAGTCTCTAGGCTCAACAATTCTCGGGTTCACTAGCTAACACATCAAAATTATAATTCACCAATTTTAACTAGTATTAAATTAATTAAAAATTCCCATAAATCATAAATCCTATTATTAAATAATAAACTTTTACAAAAGTTCAAAATTACTCTCATTTTAGAAAAGTGGGTGTTACATACCCACATGGGAAATCAACAACTCAATATCTCAACTCAGCATCTAGAAGATGAAAATAAATAGAACCGTCTCATAACAGAAGTGTATGATGACTAAAGACAAATAAAGTCTCAACTACATATCTAAAAATCAACTCAATATGCACTACAATGTCTTAGCACTAATTAAGATATCTAAGAAAGCGTAGCAGGATCAGATGCTGCGTACTCCTCCTGATAGGCAAAGTCTGTCTCTACTGTATCTCCCAAGTACGGGCCTTACTGGTCAGGGCACACGACCACTTCACAATCACCTAAAATTGATTGGTTACCTAGTCAGGATGGAACGAGTACAATTTAATAAATACAGTTCCAATATAAGAAAATGACTATACAACAGAGGTTAGCCTTTAAACATATAATTTGAAAAATAAGTGAATAAAGACAGAAGAAAACTAAATATCAAAAAACAGTAAATAAAATACAAGAAAATACTCACTGACTGACTGACTGAAGTACCTTTGATATATAACCGGTCTCGGGACAATTACACGACACTATCTATAATATCTACACTGTATAATGTAACACTGTCTACACGGTATACTGCAACAAAGAAACACTGTCTACACGGTATAATACAATAGTAATTACTGTCTATACAGTATAATGCAATAGTAAACACTATCTACACAGTATACACTGTAAAAGGTCAGATCACACATCCTTGGTACTTCATCTCCCCGACACGACAAAATATAACAACCATAAAAGACGAATATCACATATCTATTGATTAACAATAATGTATAGTAAAGATCAATACTGAAAACAAACAATAAACTATACTTGCCTGGCATCCTGTGCTGCTGGCACGGATCGGAGTCCGAATCGAGGTCCCAGTAACCTATTTAAGGAATTTACAATGTCAAGAGTGAAATCAAAGAAGAATTAATCTATTTACTTAGTTTTATACAACCCTGGTTGGACCTCCCACAATCCCTTGTTATCTAGTTGGCTTATTTCCTTTAGTTACTGTTTTTCCTAAAATTAACTGGAGTTAATCTTTCTCTTATTAGCACTGGATCCAGGTTTTAATGCTAGTATATGGTCTCCACTATTGACACTAGGGTATCACAGTATCCTACCAAGGTAGGTCCTCTTTAGTACTTGGATGACACTCAAGTTGACACCAAAAAGGATACTTAACTCCATCCAGGTTTTCTAGATAGCAAAGTCCTGTTACTATAATACAGGGCAGATGACATGGCTTGAACCATCTGTAGATTGGATGACACTAAGTCAAGGTGGCACTGGGAGTCACCTTAGCTACCAAGGCTTGCCTCTGGTACTAAAACATACTCAGTTATCAGTATCAGGGAGTTGGTCAACTTATATTGAGTGGATTGGTATTCAGAAGTGGCCCTCTACATGCTAGGTGATAGCTGATGTTCTTCGAATTACTCAGACACACCTGAGTACATTAGACAAGGAAGGGCTTGTAAGATCTCCTGCATCCCATGTTAGCAACCCTTGCTAAATGAACTCAGATAATGCAATATAGGTTAGTCTTGTACCATTGTTCAGTAGGAATATGTAGATCATACACACTAGGTTTCCCTTAATGTCATTCATTCCTGACTCATTAGTACAAACTAATGTTACAGGCCTCTCTCTAAATACACCAATATCTATAAGGATATGATCCCTCCTACTAATCTGCAGGTTCATGTATGGAACCTCGTGCATATTTCACCAGTATATAATGGATACTCCAAGTTCTGGTATAGTACTTACCCCTAGGCCATACTCCTTAATCTGCCTATAAGGCTTATCTTCTTTTAGAACAACTTTGCTGGTACCCTTAGCTTAGGTATGTACCAACCTATTGGTTATTGCTTATGGTTGTTAGGTTCGTTGGTTAAAAGAGTTTGGCTAAGAGACTTTTACCAATCTCTGCATTACGAATTTAAAGTCTAATTGGACTTAGCTATCCTTCTGGTATCATGTATAGTATCACAGAATTAGGGATAGGAACACATACCCTTGTGATTTGACCCAACTGTCATGGGATAGACTCTAAACTCCTATCCTGGTGCTAACTGACTCTAGCAGTGCCTCTAACTACTGTTACGTGCCCAGAGGAGTACCCTTAACCTCTGGTTTCCCCTTTCTACTACCCACATAGATTACTCGGTTTATTGCTTAACTGCAGGTCAACAAGAACCCTCCTGCCAACACACCATTATGTAGAAGTTACTACAAATGTCCTTGCCACCTGTCCTACCACCTGTAGGTGTCAGATTGCCCCTGCTTCCCTTCATTCTACTACTAATACTCTATGGTGTCTATGATCTGTAATTTAAGATTAACTCACCTTAGTTGGATAAGAGGAAGGGTTTGTTTGGAAATTCCCTGATAGTATCAGCCTGGGTAGAGAGGTGTGTCCATCCATCAATTTCGACTGATGGTAACATACATCCTACTGATAATCTAGTTCCCCTACCCTTTGATCTATTAAAACTTGCTTCCTTAAGTAGGCATCTACCTATAGTTGTCACTGCTATGAGGGTCCTGAATTCACCTGTGCATATAAGGGGCACTCACCAGTTTGCATCAATCTATTCGTAGGACTGAATTCATATGCTAATGTGCTATTTATGGAACACCTCTCCCCATACCTAAGTAGCTGTGCTATCCTTACATGGGTTTTCTAAGATTCCAACTAAGTTGTCAGTGTAGGCAGGCTTCCTGGTGGATCCCCTAATGGTTTAGTGCTCAAGAGAAAACATAACAAGATCCATTAGGTATTAGGGACTGTCACATGATGTTCTTAGGGATCCATCTATGTCTACCTGGTACTGGGATGAGAACCCGAGCCCTGTTTCCTGGAACTCACCAGTACCTCAAACTGCAAACCATGGGTAGGCCTGGTCCTACCCCTAACCAAATATCTAGCCTTCCATACCAGGACTACCTATGGTATCTTTGTTGAGATATGGCAAGTACCTATTGGTTTGATGCTAATCAAGGTTGGTACTTCCCATCCAAATACCAAGATTTGAAACCTTGCTTCTATGCTGTGGACTCAGTATCCTTAGTTACCAGGTTACTCCAATGCCGTTTTAATCCCTACAATCTATCCCTATCCTGATACATGCCTTGTAACAATATATAGGTAAAAGAAAAATTGGTAACTCAATAAGGAAGGGTAAAACTCTTACCTTATATCAGGAAATCTGGAGTTTGCTGATGATGTGCCACAGAGTTATGCCGCTTGGAAGGGAGAGCTTTGGTAGGGTTTTCAGGAAAGGATGGTTTGGCTAGCCCCCCTCTCAGCTTTATACTTGATTTGGATAACAACCGAGGGAAAGGTTTAGATAGAGGCTAGAAATTTGAATTTGAATTAGACTTATCACTAAGATTTGTATAATGATCCGCACTTTCTATTGTAAACATGTTCACAGGATTTGGTTTGGGCTTTTGGCACTTAGCCCTTTTCAAATGATCTTATGAATAAATAACAACTTCCTATTTTTGACCTTCTCTTAATTATGAATCATGCAAGTCTGCCTTTAATACAAGTGTTAGTAATGCTAATAGAATAATATAATAGAATTTAATAAATCCATCAAGAAACAGTTAGACAAATTTGGGTCCCTGAACTTACAGATCTACCCCCTTGCAAAAATTTCGTCCTCGAAATTTAGAGATGAATAAGGAGCAGAAATACCTCATGGCTCGAAGAGATAGGGGAAACGCTCACGCATCTCGTCTTCTCTCTCCCAAGTAGATTTGCCCGGAGAATAATGCCTCCAAGCGATACGGACCAAAGGAATCGCCTGATTCCTCAATACCTTCTCTCTGCGTTCCAGAATCTCCACGGGCTGCTCCTGATAGCTGAGACTCGGTCCTACCTCGATCTCCGAATGGTCCAACACATTACTGGGGTCCGCCACGTATCATCTTAGTTGAGACACGTGGAACACGTTGTGTACTCCTTCCAGTATAGGCGGCAAGGCCAATCGATATGCTAATGCACCGATCTTCTCGAGAATACCAAACGACCCAATAAAACATGGGCTGAGTTTACCGCCTTTACCGAAATGAATAGTGCCACACGTCGGAGAAATTTTCAAGAACACCAAATCTCCAACCTAGATGCACAAAACGTTATCACAAATCTCATAACTATACACGTAGTTAACAATAAGAAGATTCTATACCTCAAATTCTAACGGCCTACGGTGACAGTCGGCCTAGTACTTCTGTCTGTCCTGAGCCACGCGGAGCCGCTCTCTAATCAGCTTGACTTTCTCAACAGCATCTACTACCATCTTTGGTCCTAACAGTGCTCGCTCGCCTACGTCGTCCCAAGATAGCGGTGTACGACACCTCCGTCCATACAGTACTTCAAACGGGGACATCTCGATACTAGCTTGGTAGCTGTTGTTGTAGAAGAACTCCATGAGGTGAAGGTGGTCCTTCCATGAGCTGCCAAAGTCTAGCACGCACGTCCGCAACATATTCTCGAGCGTCTGAATGGTCCGCTCTGACTGTCCATCCGTCTTTGGATGATAGGCGGTGCTGAACTTGAGCGCTGTGCCCAAGCTAGACTGTAGGCTCCTACAGAAGTGAGACGTGAACCTGCCATCACGGTCTGACACGATACTCACTGGAACCCCGTGTAACCTGATTATCTGCTTCACATAAAGCTCTGCCAACTTCTCTGTAGATAGCCCCACTTTAAATGGTATAAAGTGGGCCGATTTGGTCAACCTATCGACGATGACCCAAATCGCATCTTTTCCGCCCGATGACTGCAAAATCTATAGTGATGTGTTTCCACTTCCACTCGGGTATCGGTAGCGGCTGGAACAATCCTCTTGGTCTCTGCCTCTCGGCTTTGACCTGCTGACATACTAGGTACCTAGAAATGAAGCAGGCCACTTCTCGTTTCATACCATACCACCACACGTGGTTTCTCAGATCCTTGTACATCTTGTTGGCTCCTGGATGTAGAGAATGCTGGGAATGGTGTGCCTCCTGCATAAATTCTTCTCTAAGCTCTCCACTAGGTGCACAAAGTCTCGTCCTGTGCCTCAACGAACCATCCTCTGCAATAGTGAAGTCGTCTAGCAAGCCGGCCCATGCTTGTGCTATGATGTTCTTCAGCTGCTCATCCTGGTACTGTACCCTCCAAATCCTGTCTATCAGCCCTGACTGGATCTGCATGCCGATCATCTGCATCTCGGCCCCTGGAATGATGATCTCCATGCCCAAACTCTCCAAGTTCACTAATAAGTGACGATCTCGAGTCAAGCACATTGGTACGGGATACCTGCTCAAAGCATCCGCAACAACGTTGGCCTTTCCGGGGTGATACTGTAGAGAAATATCATAGTCACTCATCAGCTCAAGCCATCTGCACTGTCTCATTTTTAACTCCTTTTGTGTGAAGACGTACTTCAAGCTTTTGTGGTCAGTGAAGATTTTCACTCGCTCTCCGTACAAGTAATGTCTCCATAAATTCAAGGCGAAGATCACGGCTGCCAACTCTAGGTCGTGTGTGGGGTAGTTCTTCTCATGCGGCCTCAACTGTCGAGATGCATAGGCTATCACTCTCTTGTTTTGCTCTAGGATACAACCCAGTCCCTTGCCTGAGGCATCACTATAAATGGTAAAACCTCCAGTTCCCGAAGGTAACGCCAAAATGGGGGCTGTCGTCAGCCTCTTCTTCAACTCGTCGAATGCAGCCTGGCAGTCCTCTGTCCACACGAACTCTACGTCCTCCCGAGTGAGCCTAGTAAGCGGCTCTACAATCCAGGCAAAGTCTTGCACGAACTTCCGATAATATCCTGCTAATCCCAAGAAGCTTCGTATCTCTGCCACCGTAGTCGGAGTAGTCCAAGCTTCCACAGCTGCAATTTTCTTTAAATCGACGGATATACCGTCGCCTGTCACCACATGTCCAAGAAACTCCACTTTGTCCAAGAAAAACTCACATTTCAAAAGTTTTCCATAGAGCTTCTCCTTCTTGAGGGTCTCTAGCACGATCCTCAGGTGTTCTTCGTGTTCTTTCGGTGTTTTCGAGTAAATGAGTATGTCATCTATAAACACCACTACGAACTTGTCAAGGTACGGATGGAATACCTTGTTTATCAAGTTCATGAAGACTACAGGGGCATTGGTTAACCCGAATGGCATCACCATAAACTCGTATTATCCGTACATAATTGTCCGGAAGGCAGTCTTCGGTATATCCTCTTTTTTCCTTCAGTTGATGGTAACCCGACCTCAAATCTATCTTTGAGAATACTCGTGCGCCGCTCAACTGATCGAAGAGATCGTCAATCCTCGGCAATGGGTACTTGTTCTTGATAGTACGATTATTCAAGGTTCGATAGTCGATGCACATTCGCACCGTACCATCTTTCTTTGGCACAAAAAGGACAAGGGATCTCCATGGTGATGAACTCTCTCTGATGAACCCCTTCTCTAGAAATTCATCGATCTGCTTCTTTAATTCTTCAGCTTCCTTGTTGTTGATCCGGTATACCAGTTGTGCCGTTGGTTCTGTTCCTGGCACCAGATCAATACCAAACTCGATGTCTCTATCTGGCGACAATCCTGGTAAGTCCTCAAAAAAAACGTCCATGAATTCTGCGATAATGGGATGCGGTACCTCTCCCTCCTGAATCATAGCTCCGTAAAAACCCTCACTCTTCTGCTCTATCGTTCCTCTGGCGAACTCGAATGCAGACTCCCCGGGAGGACTGAATACGACACATCCTCGGTGGCAGTCTATAATGGAAAAATTCTTAATCAACCGATCCATCTCGAGAATGATATCAAAACTCGGTAGTGGCATTACGAGTAAGTTTGTGCGCAACGCTCTTCCTCCCAAGGTGATGCGACACCTCATACAAATATCCTTGAATAGGATAGCGCCTTCGCCTGCCATAATTTTGCAACTACCACCCAAGGGTATAGATGTTATGCTATGTTTGAATACAAAAGCTTCAGAAATAAAACTGTAGGACGCACCCGAATCAAACAAAGCTATAACGGAGAAAGAATCGAGAAGTATGGAACCTACTATCACATCTGGTGTAGGCTCGGGCTCCTCAATAGCCATGACAAAAGCCCTATCCTGTTGGGGTGCTCCTCTCTGCTGGTGTTGTGCGAACCGCTGTTGCTGAGTAGGGAGGGGTGGACCTCGCGGCTGGGTGGCGACTGGTGGTCTAGCTGGTCCTCTCTGTACTGGAGCTGCCTCACGTCCTGCTCGATCGGGGACCAGTGCGCAATCCTTCAGCTGATATGAAGGTGATCCATAGTATAAACATGATCCAAGCCTCTGTCTGCAGTCGTCCCAAAGGTGTCCAGTCTTTCCGTAAAATGTACAATACGGAGCCTGCTGGAACTATCTCTGTGGCTGCTATGTCTGAGCTCTGACCGGGCCTCGATTCTACTGATGTGCTGGGGCTCTACCAGTGGACTAGAATTGCTGCTGGTGCTGGAAGGTCCTCGGCTGAACTTGGGGACGCTTCGCTGGCGTTGATTGGTTGTTGCCTCCGCCGAAAGTGTCTCGACTCCTCTTTAGCCTATAATTTAGTTCTTCCTCTACAGCTTGGGCGACCTCCAAAATCTCCTCGTAAGTAGTGGCCCGGCTGGTGGCGATGGCTAAACGGATCTCGTGCGATAATCCTTTTCTGAATCTTCTGGCCTTGCTCTCCGGGGTGTTGACCATACTCTCCGCAAAACGGATGAGGCGAAAAAACTCCGCAGTGTACTCCTCAACGGTGAGATTTCCCTGCTCCAAGTGCTCAAACTGACTCACCAATGCCTCTCGTGCTACGTCGGAGTAGAATTTCTTCTTGAATAGCCGCTTGAATTCTAGGACAGCAAATCGGGGCTCGCCTTGGTACCATGTCCGTATGATGTCGAAGAGTTGTCCGCTAGCTGACTCTACTTTGAGATCCTCTGAGATGCGGGCCATCTTCAGGTATCGCTCCACATTCTCCAACCAAACATCAGCGTAGATAATTCTATCTATCCCATGGAACTCCCTGGGCCTGACGTCCATGAAGTTCTTGGACATCCCAGGGCGCTGTTGGTGAGCATCTCTTTGCTGAAGGGCCTCTCGCAAGGTATCACGAAAGATGTTGGCCTGCTGCTGGAAAATTCCCAGGAGTGTAATATTGTCCAGTACTGGTGGTAGGGGCAGAGCAGTTGCCGGGTACATCACTGGCGCTGGATGCATAGTAGGTGCCGGGTACATAAAGGGTACATGCTGCATCATAGGTGCTGGATACATGGCTGGTGCTGGATGCATCGTAGGTGATGGATAGACTGCTGGTGTCGGGTACATGGTAGATGGAATAGGTACTGGAGGAGGAATGGGTGCTGGTACTGGAGTCTGCGGAAGGAACTGCGATGGTGGTGGAATGTCATCCCTGCGGAACCTCGAGTACGGTGGCTGAGCCGGATCGCCCTGGTGAGTAAGCTGGCCTTCCAGCGTCGGTAGGGTCCCATAGGTAAAAAATTTGCCAATGGTCGGTGGAGTGTTCAGTACAGCGTTGTCCCTGTCTTACGAATCCATTGGCTGAAAAACAAAGGAAATCATCGGACGGTAGAAGGATTCAAACATGATGCATAAAGGGTACTTGAAGTCGAGTATAGAAGTCAATAACGCAGTTTCAACTTGTGGAGAAGGTCCCAAGGTTTCTATTCCTAGTCCTAGTTACAGGCCCGCAGTAGTACGGCTAACTTAATTACTACCACGGTTTTGCTGTCCTTACAAAAATTGACCTGCATGGGCCACCAAAAAAATGTGTCACGACCCGTACCCAATAATTGGGCATGATTCATGCGCACGCCAGCCTACGCCGCAGAGTCGGCGGTAGAACGCTGTGATAATATGATGAACAACCACGCAATAAAATATATTATACACATGGGAAATCAACAACTCAATATCTCAACTCAGTATCTAGAAGATGAAAATAAATAGAACCGTCTCATAATAGAAGTGTATGATGACTAAAGACAAATAAATTCTCAACTACATATCTAAAAGTCAACTCAATATCCACTACAATGTCTCAGCACTAACTAAGATATCTAATAAAGCGTAGCAGGATCAGATGCTGCATACTCCTCCTGATAGGCAAAGTTCATCTGTACTGTATCTCCCAAGTACGGGCCATACTGGTCAGGGCACATGACCTCTTCGCAATCACCTAAAATTGGTTGGTTACCCAGTCAGGATGGAACGAGTACAATTCAGTGAATGCAGTTCCAATATATAAAAAGGACTATACAACAGAGGTTAGCCTTTAAACATATGATTTGAAAAATAAGTGAATAAAGATAGAAGAAAACTAAATATCGAAAAACAGTGAATAAAATACAAGAAAATACTTACCGATTGACTGACTGACTGAAGTACCTTTGATATGTGACCGGTCTCGGGACAATTATACGACACTGTCTATGATATCTACACTGTATAATGTAACACTGTCTATGTGGTATACTGTAATAAAAAATACTGTCTACATGGTATAATGCAATAGTAATCACTATCTACATGGTATAATGCAATAGTAATCACTGTCTATATGGTATACACTGTATAAGGTCAGATCACACATCCTTGGTACTTCACCTCCCCGATATGAATAAATATAACAACCATAAAGAATAGATATCACATATCTATTGACTAACAATGAGGTATAGTAAAGATCACTACTGAAAACAAACAATAAACTGTACTCGCCTGGCGTCCTGAGCTGCTGGCACGGGTCGTAGTCCGAATCGAGGTCCCAATAACCTATTTAAGGAATTTACAATGTCAAGAGTGAAATCAAAGGAGAATTATTCTATTTACTTGGTTTTATACAACCGTGGTTAAACCTCCCATAGTCCCTTGTTATCTAGTTAGCTTATTTCCTTTAGTTACTGTTTTTCCTAAAATTAACTGGAGTTAGTCTTCCTATTATTAGTACGGGATCCAGGTTTTAATGCTAGTATATGGTCTCCACTATTGACACTAGGGTATCATAGTATCCTACCTAGGTAGGTCCTCTTTAGTACTTGGATGGCACTCAAGTTGACACCAAAAAGGACACTTAACTCCATCCAGGTTTTCTAGGTAGCAAAGTCCTGTTACTATAATGCAGGGCAGATGACATGGCTTGAACCATCTGTAGATGGGATGACACTAAGTTAAGGTGGCACTGGGAGTCACCTTAGCTACCAAGGCTTGCCTCTAGTACTAAAACATACCCAGTTATCAGTATCAGGGAGTTGGTCAACTTGTATTAAGTGGATTTGTATTCAGAAGTGGCTTTCTACATGCTAGGTGATAACTGATGTTCTTCGAATTACTCAGACACACCTGAGTACATTAGGCAAGAAAGGGCTTGCAAGATCCCCTACATCCCATGTTAGCAACCATTGCTAAATGAACTCAGATAATGTAATACAGGTTAGTCTTGTACCATTGTTCAGTAGGAATATATAGATCATACACACTAGGTTTCCTTTACTGTCAGTCATTCTTGACTCATTAGTACAGACTAATGTTACAGGCCTCTCTCTAAATACACTAATATCTATAAGGATATGATCCCTCCTACTAATCTGCAGGTTCATGTGTGGAACCTCCTGCATATTTTACCAGTATTTAATGGATACTCCCAGTTCTGGTGTAGTACTTACCCCTAGGCCATACTCCTTAATCTGCCTATAAGGCTTATCTTCTTTTAGAACAACTTTGCTGGTACCCTTAGCTTAGGTATGTACCAACCTATTGGTTATTGCTTATGGTTGTCAGGTTCGTTGGTTATAGAGTTTGTCTTAGAGACTTTTACCAATCTCTGCATCACCAATTTAAAGTCTGATTGGACTTAGCTATCCTACTGGTATCATGTATAGTATCACAGAATTGGGGATAGGAACACATACCCCTGTGATTTGACCCAACTGTCATGGGACAGACTATAAACTCCTATCCTGGTGCTAACTGACTCTAGCAGTACCTCTACCTACTGTCATGTGTCCAGAGGAGTACCCTTAACCTCTGGTTTCCCCCTTTTTACTACCAACATAGATTACTCCTTGGTTTATTGCTTAACTGCAGGTCAACAAGAACCCTCCTGCCAACACACCATTATGTAGAAGTTACTACAAATGTCCTTGCCATATGGCCTACCACCTGTAAGTGTCAGATTACCCCTGCTTCCCTTCATTCTACTACTAATACTCTATGGTGTCTATGATCTGTAATCTAAGGTTAACTCACCTTAGTTGGATAAGAGGAAGGGTTTGTCTGGAAATTCTCTGATAGTATCAGCCTGGGTAGAGAGGTGTGTCCATCCATCAATTTCGACTGATGGTAACATACATCCTACTGATAATCTAGTTCCCCCACCCTTTGATCTATTAAAACTTGCTTCCTAAAGTAGGCATCTACCTATAGTGGTCACTGCTATGAGGGTCCTGAATTCTCCTGTGCATATAAGGGGCACTCACCAATTTGCATCAATCTATTCGTAGGACTGAATTCATATGCTAATGTGCTCTTTATGGAACACCTCTCCCTATAACTAGGTAGCTGTGTTATCCTTACATGGGTTTTCTAAGATTCCAACTAAGTTGTCAGCATAGACATGCTTCCTGGTGGATCCCTAATGGTTTGGTGCTCAAGAGAAAACATAACAAGATCCATTAGGTATTAGGGACTGTCACATGATGTTCTTAGGGATCCATATATGTCTACCTGGTACTAGGATGAGAACCTGAGCCCTGTTTCCTGGAACTCGCCAGTACCTCAAACTACAAACCGTGGGTAGGCCTGGTCCTACCCCTAACCAAATACCTAGCCTTCCATACCAGGACTACCTATGGTTTCTTTGTTAAGATATAGCAAGTACCTATTGGTTTGATGCTAATCAAGGTTGGTACTTCCCATCCAAATACCAAGATTTGAAACCTTGCTTCTATACTGTGGACTCAGCGTCCTTAGTTACCAGGTTACTCCAATGTCGTTTTAATCCCTACAGTCCATCCCTATCCCGATAAATGCCTTGTAACAATATATAGGTAATAGGAAAATTGATAACTCAATGAGGAAGGGTCAAACTCTTACCTTATATCAGGAAATCTGGAGTTTGCTGATGATGTGCCACAGAGCTATGCCGCTTGGAAGGGAGAGCTTTGGTAGGGTTTCCAGGAAAGGATGGTTTGGCTAGCCTCCCTCTCAGCTTTATACTTGATTTGGATAACAACCCAGGGAAAGGTTTAGATAGAAGCTAGAAATTTGAATTTGAATTAGACTTATCACTAAGATTTGTATAATGATCCGCACTTTCTATTGTAAACCTGTTCATAGGATTTGGTTTGAGCGTTTGGCACTTAGCCTTTTTCAAATGACCATATGGATAAATAGCAACTTCCTATTTTTGACCTTCTCTTAATTATGAATCATGCAAGTCTGCCTTTAATACAAGTGTTAGTAATGCTAATAGAATAATATAATAGAATTTAAGAAATCCATCATGAAATATTTAGAGAAATTTGGGTCCCTGGACTTACAAGTATTCCCTCAGAGTCTGAAGCAGAAGACATTCACACCGGGGGTAGCCTTCCAGATGACGATTATCTCTTCGAGTCTGACGGTGACTATCTATCTCCCCTACCTGAAGACGAGGGGCTTTTCAACTCAGAGACAGACAGTATCAGCACCATTTGTACTGTCTCCTCTATTCATCCTCGCATGTTATCTATATACATGACGGATGGAGAGAGACCTGAAGAAGCCAGTGATCAGACCAACAAACGGCTAGAGAGGCTTGAAACAGCATTTGCCAAGATCACTGATATGCTTACCAGTATCATAGCAGTCCAAACCGCTGGGGCTGTTCCTCCACCTCAACCAAACGTCTCAGCACGCGTGTCCGACTCATAGAAACAACCATCCTTCACTACAGAAGGAGTATCATTCTGTTGTGCCTTCTCCAAATCTTATAAATGCTTGGGGTGGTCCTTCACCAACGACGCCTGATAATCGTACAACAGCCGTTTCTTAACATCTGCTCAATCAATATGATGCAATTGATTCTCTTGTTGCCCATCTCTATACCATCTCACATAAAGAAGAGCTTCAGAAGATGGGGATATCTCAACCTTATCCTCCTGAATGGGAGAATGCTACTTGCCCTCCTAACTACAACCCACTGACGCTAAATTCATTTGACGGGATGACTTTTACTCTCCAACACATGACATACTTCAACACGCAGACTCTACACTTACCCAGGGACGATCCGTTCTTGTCAAAGCTATTTATTAGCACCTTGCATGGGGTAGCTTTTGAATGGTTCTGCAGTCTGCCTGATGGTTGTATTAATTTTTAAAGATTTGGAGAGGTTATTCCTCAACAGGTTTTATGAGAGTGGTATGCATGTTAGTATGTCCACCCTCATCGAGACCAAGCAAAGGAGGACTGAGTCTGTTATTGCTTTCATCAAACGCTTCAGGCGACTAGCATTGAAGATGCCTTTCGGTATACCAGACTCAGAACTTATGGATACTTGTCGACATAACTTCCTTCCTATAGTGAAGTTATGTCTGGGTATACATAAGTATGATATATGGCCTGCTTTTATTGGTGCCGTTGATGCTGCTAAAAATGACGTCCTTAATCTGGAATTACTGGAGTTAAAGATACCCAAATCTGAAGACAAAGGCAAGCACCCTCAAACTATCCCTGTCCGTGGGGGTAAAGGGAAAGAAGTCTTGAAGGTCGACACTTCCAAGGGAGCTTCCAATTCTCAAGGCGCTCTTGACAAACCTAAGAAGACTTTCTCCTTTGACGAAGATGATGTTATTACCATTTTTTACACATTAATAAAGGGTAATAAACTGACATTGCCTCCACCACGACATCCTGCGGAGGCGAACCAACTCAACGATCCCATGTACTGTCTTTATCATCAGTATGTACACCACTCTACCAAATATTACATCATCCTGAAGAAGAAGATACAACAGCTTATCGACAGCCAAGTGATCAACCTCGTAGCTGAAGACAAGGTCGTATCTTATAACATGATCTCTCTTCAATTTGGTGACTTTCCTCTCACAGAAGTCCCAGACGGCGTAGTCCCAATCCCCAAGAAAGTAATAGAAGTCGTCAACCTGCCGCCAGCTCATAACTCAACCTTGGTGCCACTCACGACTGAACGTGGTAAGATCATGTGGGTCCATCCAGACCTTATGCAAGAAATGACGCAGGGGTGGTATCTTCCAAAGTAAAGAGGGGCAAAAAATATAAATCATGTCATATGGTATCTTCTCCCATTTACGAAGTTCTATCTGGCGAGACACGATCTGGAAAGGCTTACCTACAGACTTATGATCCCATACAAGAAGAAACAGTACCTTCTCAAGCTCCTGTTGCCCCCACAAGTTTAGAAGCCGGTCCATCTAAGCCCTCAACTACCGACAAAGCCAAGCAGAAGGAGACGCGATTTGATAAGTCTCTGAAGGCACCAACTCCTGAAGGCATGGATCGACCTTACAACTTTGACATACTGGCACAGCTGGCCAATACACCTGCCTAGTTGTCTTTGTTCGATCTATTGTGACTCTCCAAAGAGACACAGAAGGCCTTAAGTGAGGCATTACTACATGCCGACTCTTATCTCGCTGAAGTCAAAGCCCCCGCTGAAGATCCCGTCTCCTATCCTCACTGCCACAACACTATAGAAGTGGTGCCCAACATCAACTTTTCACAGGGGGACATGCTACTAAAAAATAATCGTCATGATAGACCTCTTTACTATACAGGGTATATCGGGGCGATTAAGGTGGATCGGATGCATATCGATCCAGGTTCCTCCCTCTGCATCATTCCTAGAAGTTTACTCTAAATTCTATGGATCCCTCTGCACAAGCTATCTGTAACCAATACAAATATCATGGCTTTCAATGCTGGAAGAAGCCATGCGCTGGGCAAGATCCGTCTCAAGTTCCAGATTGGTGATCTTCGAACGGAGGTTTCTTGCTATGTAATCGACGCTAACGTGTCCTACAACATCTTGTTAGGACGTCCATGGATACACGAGAACATGATCGTTCCTTCTACCCTTCACCAGTACTTCAAGTACATCAACAACGATGGCATCCTGAAGACGGAGTTTGCCGATGTCGATCCTTTCAAGGGTATTGAAGCCTACTATGGAGATTCAATACTTTACCAATCTCAGCCCTCCAAGGATGACGGCAACGAAGCTGACGATGAAGCTGAAGTGAGTTCATCTGCCAGTGATGGTCCCCTGATTATCCGAGTCAAAAAATGTACTACTCCAAAAAGTACTCCAAAGCCTCTCATAATCGGGATTAAAAAGAAGAATCTTGATAAGGTCAAACCATTGACCATCACTCTCTGCAAAATACCTCGGGTAGAACCTGCTGAAGTCCGTCCTCCCAATCCTAAAGAGTTACCCTATGTGGCAAACTTGGCCAAGTCTATGGCTCCTGTTCCAGACAATGATCCCCTCAATAAGTATAACAATACTCAAAATAATGTACCTTCAGTGGATGATGTTATCCCTGAAGAAGAACTTGTATATTTTCTAAGTAAAGGTTTATCTTTGAATTACTTCGATGTCTACCAATCTGTAAACCAATACATAGATACGATATACGCCGTAGAGCACGGCATAGGACTACATCTTTGCATGTCGATCACGACGCCTCGTCTGCAGGAAAAAGTTTGGCCGGAAGATATCCACTACTTCATCGTCCCAGCTAGAAAGAAGGGTGAAGAATTGATTATCTTCGGTCAAATAATTGGCGAAAGAAAGTTCGTTCTGGACTTTACTTCTCCCAATCACAACACTGAAGCTGACTATGATTCTGAAAAAAATGCAACTTTACCGATATAGTTAGCAGGCCAAAAATATCATCCAGAATATGAGATATGATATAAAAAGCGACCAGGGGCTAAACCACGGTCAGGGACGACGATTGCCAATACGTCATTTTGCTCCTCCCGGCAAACCCGAGAACTATTATCAACAAAATGGTATTGGTTTGGGTTACGTTACTCCGCCAACAACTTCTAAAGGATCAGACGTCAAAGCAGATCGTTGTTCTCATTCTTCTGATTCCTGCCTCTGGGATTCAGACTCCAGCATTGGAGACATATTCAAAGTAACTTTATCCGTCAACAAGGTGTCAGTTGACCAAATTATAGACGTTGTCCAATCGATCGAGCTTGAACAATAGACTCAAAAGATGGATACTAGGTGGGAGTTATGTTTCGAACAACGTGAACCACCTACTGAAGACGAAGTCGTCCAAGTTAATTTAGGAGATGAATCATCTCTTAAACCAATCTTCATCAGCAAAAGTCTATCTGGAGAAGAACGACAATCTCTTATACAGCTTATAAAAGAATACATTGACGACTTTACATGGAGCTATGAAGACATGCCAGGCTTGGACCCTAAAGTTGCTATGCACCGCCTAAATATCTCGTCCAAAGCTAAGCCAGTAAAGCAGCAGCAACGACAATTCTGACCAGATATCATGGAGGCCATCGAGAGTGAAGTCAAGAAGCTTATTTCAAGCGGGTTCATTCGCGAAGAACAACACCCTGACTGGGTCGCTAACATTGTGCCAGTTATGAAAAAGAATGGTAAAGTTTGAGTCTGTATCGATTACCGCGATCTGAACTCTGCATGCCCGAAAGATGAGTTCCCTCTACCGATCTGTAACGCCCCAGTCCCAAAATACTTAGGACTAAGTACGTCGACATGACAGCTATATACATACGAGGTATATGGACCATCGTATGTGTACATAAGCTGTAAAATGCAGTACACCACGACACTAATCTCATCCACAAATAAAGAATAAAGAATTTATAATAACTCATGAATTATTGTTTACAAGTTGTTGGGCGGAGACAAATCCACTACCAACTAATTTTAATAGGAAAAAAATATACAAGAAAAGTAATTCGGTGGAGCGAAGGGGATAACGATCAAAGAGCAACACCACGAAGAATAGAGTGCAAGTCATGGCCTTAGCTAGAGCACCTACAAAAATCATAAGACACACCTGGAGGAATCACCAGGTCCTCAGAGGGACGTAACAAGATACGGAAGAACATGCCAATAAATACTAAATATAAAATATTCCACAATCAAAGAAAGTGACAAGACATAAATAAGGTAGCCTAACCGTACTAAAGTGAACACGCAATTAAGAAACAATCCTTCGACGCATGAGCCCTGGCTGTAAATAGGATCGACATAGTCCCCATATAGGACACCAGGGGCCTACGTCCGTAACGTCTGAAGATCGTCAGAGGGCATCATGTGTAAGGGGCTACGTGCATAACGCTCTGGATAACGTCAGAGGGCATCTGGATCCTGCGTCCCTGGTGGAGCGCATAGGTAAATCAGGGAAGTGCAACGAAGCCCATACGTCAGGTATTGTTCTCTCCACCCAATGCTCCTATCATGTCGCATCCACGACCAGGTAACACTACTAACTGTCAAGTCTTCTAACATATCTCTATTGACAGTTTAGACCTAATGCACGTCCCATATGCATCAGTGATCAACCAATACGCAAGTTCAGATGCTATATGCTACTCACAACTCACACATCTCGTGGCACATCAGTGTCAAAGTTTATGTAATGCACTAAACTAGTGGTAGTCCCTTAACTCTAGGTCCATATGCAATCAAAGGATAATAACAAAGTACAGCTAATATCACTGAGCAGGCAGTAAATCAGAAATTGTAATAATGGTACAGCTAAAAGAACTGAAAATAAATACACAGTGATATACAATAAAGAAAATATAGACTAATTATAAACAATAAATTATGGCAATATATCTTGCCTGGTGTGCTGCTTGGTACGGTACGATGTTCTGACATGTTCCGATTAGTCCAATAGCCATGGTCGATAGGTAGAGGCCTGAAGTTGCGAGGAATTAGGA
The DNA here is from genome assembly GCA_029216955.1 of Iris pallida. NCBI lineage: Eukaryota > Viridiplantae > Streptophyta > Magnoliopsida > Asparagales > Iridaceae > Iris > Iris pallida. The sequence goes on along the minus strand of JANAVB010032618.1, from coordinate 13,005,889 downwards.
GTAGGAACTAGTCATGATTAGTCACGATCAATAGTGCTAATCGAGGAGAATTTGTGGAAATACATACATATCCTATTTTGAAAATATTTATGATACTTAAAAACTATGTATAATTTTAAACAAAATATCATAAATACATATATATTTAAAAATCATAATGTGAAACTACCTTTTTATTAGTCAAAATATTTTAAAGTAATACTTTACAAATCTAGAAAATTATTCTTAGGGTTAAAACTAAATAGTAAAGATGTTGTTTTGTAGTTCAAAAATCCTTAGATAAAATAGTATGCAATAGTATATTTTTTCACAAATGTTTTTAAAATATTAATCAAATTATTTTATACAATTACAATTTTGAAAATAATATTGTCACTAATAATAACAATGGCAAAATACCCATACCCATATATACTTTTAACATAAAATAAAAGTATAAATAATACTACTGTTAATAATAATAATAATAATAATAATAATAATAATAATAATAATAAAAATAATACTAATACATATAGTCAGCAGAACATCTGCTGTTCCCTACATCTTTTTAGTGAGAAAGAGAGAGAAGTGGGTTACCATTGTGAAGGACCCGATCGAGAGAGACGACCGCGACGACGACTACCGGAGGTCGGAGGCGACCCGAAGAAGGACCGTGGGTCGAGGCCGGGAGTGAACGCCGGCGGTGGAGTTGGGCACCACCGGACGCAAGGAGAGAGAGAGAAGAACGAGACTGAGAGGGATGATGAGCGGAGAGATCAGAGAGCTGTGGGAGAAAGGGCTCGCCATGGAGGTATAGGCTCACACCGGACACGGTAGATGGTGCACGTGCAAGCAGTGTGTTAGCACTGCTGAGAAGGAGGCCCATGGCGACACGGCACAGATCTCGAGAGGCGAACGCACGGAAAATGAGGTCACCTGTGCTCGGCCTGTCGCAGAGGCGAGGAGGGCAGGGCTGTAGGCGGTGGAGCACAGGTTAGGGTTTCACCTTCTTTTTTTCTAATTTTTTGGGATGTTGGCGGCGGTGGCCGCCGTAGGCGGTGGTAATGGAGGTTTCGACCAGAAGTAGGGGTGGCGGAGATGGGCGACAAAGGTGACGGGGATGGATGTGGAGGAGTTGATGATGGTGTGGATTCTGGCTGGGTGCGCCGGTGGTTTGGAAGGCTGCCAGAAGTGGTGGTTTGGTGGCAGTCATGGTGGCGATAGCGATTTGTGATCGGCAGAAGCCCTGCTGTTGGTGGCGGTAGAGACCAGTTGTGATGACGGGTCTCGGGATGGTGGCGGGTGATGTTAGGAGAGGTGGCGTAGAGGCTGTAGGGGTCTTGGGGTTGCCACGGGTTAGGTTTAGGATTTAATTGTGTCGGGGGTGTGTATTCGGGTGGTGGTGATGACGGGACTGTCGTGTCCGGCGAGACACAGATGGTGTGTCCGGGATTGTCGGACATGGGGAAAATATATTTGTATAGTGGAGATATAGTAGATGGGAGGCACAGACACGATGCACAATCTGTGGATGGTAGAAAATTTGCTTGTGGAATTATGAGAGAATAGCCAAAGTACCTCTCCTTTTATAGGAGGTGGGAATCCTATTAGGATATGGATTTAGGATAGTTTAAGCGTCCATAGATAATTCATAATTTAATTCAAATTAGTTTAAACATAATTCAAATAAGTTACATCAAGATTTAGAGCTACTAAGCTAAATCTCTTATTTAATTCAAAACTTATTTTGGAAACATTCGGTACAATTGATTTATTAAAATTTATCCAATATTAAATCAAACGAGATTTAAAATATCTTTTTCATAATTACTAAAATATGATAATATTAAATTTTGAAAATCATGATAATTACTTAAATATTAAATCATAAAATAGCTTTTATAAATAACAAAAATATATTAATAAACAAATTTCAAATTTGGCAAATATCTGGAATACATTTTATATAAACCAAAATTTTCAAATCACTACTTATTTTTAAACGACGACTAAAATAACTCATTTATACAAAATAAAAATATTTATCTCATTTGTTTGAACATGTAATTTTCCTATATAAAATAAAATTTATAATAAAAATGTTTTTCTAAACTATGTACACATATTCGCAATTGTCGAGCAAATACAAAACGTAAATCTCGCACGCTACGCAAATACAATAATGCGAACTCGTATGCGACATGCAGATACGAAGTACAAAATAAATACAAATTTTTTTAAAAAAAATCGTAGTAAAAATTTAGGGGGTTTACATCCTATCTAACTTAAAAGAATTTTGTCCTTAAAATTTAGGAGTAATTAGGGTAGGTAGGGCGAAGGGGATGGAAAGAGTTTATTCGAATAGATGTATGAGATCTTCTTGGGACGAGAATGCAAACAAAATATTCGACGAGGAGTCGAGCGACATTTCAATGGCAATATGTCATTTGATCGACTAGAACAAAAAAATTCGATGGTTTCAGTTTAGATTACGATCATGTATATGACAACCAATCAATGACTAAGCTCGATCAACCTTAACATTAACCTTAAAAAGGGGCAACCTCATAAGTAGGTAATAAACTCCTTAATCCTTTGATATCATCAATATTCATGTAATCTCTCTTATCATAAATCGTTCTTTACAAAAATTACTTTCGTACCACGTTCCCTTAAAAAATTTAACAAAAACAAATATGATTATAAATGTACTCTAACTTCCTCTATCTCGTCATAGAATTTCAAATAGTCTCAAATTTTGAATTCCATAATCTCCATTATACTAGCTCACTTGTATATATCTTCCCAAGTTATAATTTTCTCTAAAATTAAAATTCCAAAACCTTCAACCAATTTGGCCCAAGTAAAGTTAAAATCTTCTTATTACAAATTTGTATTTATTGGTCAATGTACAATGCATCCATAGGTACCAAAATAAAAGTCCGTCTTCAATGTTCGATAAATCTCGAAAACTAACAATATGCCTTCATAACTCATTCTTCTATCGTCATAATTAAAATTTTCTAAAATATTTATTAGTCTCTCTCGAAAATTTGAATTCAATAATCTCCTATTTTTTATGGTAGAAATGAAACTCATCTTAACTCCATATTCATAATCATCTTAGAACTTAATTCTCCATGCATAAAAAATATAAAGGTTTCTTTCTTCAACAATTGGTTATCCTTGAAAACTAATATCATCATAACACTATATGTTATCGAAGGCAACATCAACATTGTCTTTATCAAAAATTTGCATCCGTAAATTTTTATATATAAACTTGGTTCTTAACCCACCAAAGCTTTAGAAATTCCACACTCAATATTTGATTACCTCAATACCCTCTTTATTAGCCGAGAAGTCCATTTACCCTTGATCATATTTTTTGATCAAAAACACTATATCACCTTCCTCACTTTAGGATTTATCGCATAATTATTTTAACCATTATGCCGTTAATCTCTTCTATGGGATTTTCTAATCTGGTTCCTTTATAACAGAAAGGTGTCGTGATCAAATTTTATATGCGTACAAGGAAATCACACAAGGAACAAGGTTGCATAACCACGGAGGAAACATAGTGAATATGAGCGGAGTAATTTAATTAGAAGGGAGAGAAGTAAGGGTTGCTAATTTTTTTTTTTTGGCATGAAGAGAAAAAGATGTTATGGATCTAAGTAAATCAAGATAAAGTATAAAAATAAAAGGACGAGGGTTAAGCAATCGAGACAAAACACAAATTAAGCATTAGGAAATTAAGTAGATCACAATCATATATCGGGTCAAAAAATTTGAATTGAGGTTGAGTCCACATCTGTAGTCAAAAGTGTAACGGTACTATGGTAAAGGTTTATAGTTTAATCTTTATGACCCAAAAGTCGTATCATAAAAATAGAGTACAAGGAGACGTGTTTTAGTGGGACATGATATACCTACATGAAGGTGGGTTCGTCTAGGTCTTGTATATAAAATTTGTTGGAAGGAAAAGTCTAGTGTTGTGCTCTAAATATCGATGTCATGGTCGGGGATACCAAATGATCTAAATAGAAAGTGAGTTTTCATGGGGTACTAATTAATGCCCAAATAAAATTTTAGGTTAAAGCACGAAATAAGTTAACAAGGAATCTATTAGATCAAAGTAAAATAAGTTATGGACACAGTTTCTAGAGAAGACAGTCTCTTAGATGGATACGACCAAAGAACGATTAAATCATTTCTTTTTTTACAAACGGTTAGAAGGTCACGAGGGAAGATCGAGTAAGTAAATATTGCGATATAGTCACATGGTTTGGTTTATGACTAACTACACTTAAGTATACACTACTATCATGGTCATGAGTGATATGGCAACTAGTGTGGGATACTTCTATCTCATTGAGGCTATATTGGTTGCCTACCATTATACTTTTAAACTCGAGCTTCCTCAAAAAGTTTCTTAAATAAATTCTCAAAAAAATTTCTACCATAATTTATATTCCTTCTAAGCCGTCCAACTTAATCATGACTTAAAATTTAGATTCCTTAATTCAATCTCAAAGTAAACCTTTATCATATCACTACTAACTTTTCCAAAATTTAATATTATTAATGCAACCTTTAAACTCAATATTCTAATAATCTTATCAGTCTTCAAATCCCTTTTTTCACTAAACTTCCATAACAATCATAACTTCAAAATTTCAAATTAACATTCCTCAATAAACCTCGAGATAACTCTTAGCATATTACAATCAACCCAAAACGTAAGCTCAAGTTTTAATTAATCTTATCAATTGTGATTTAAACAAAAATTGAGCATTTAAAATAAATCCTCGGATTGATTTTATATCTTTCAAAATTTATATCTAAACTTCCAATAAGTCACAACTATTCTAAAACCTTCAAAAGCCAAAATCTTTTCTTTTTTCTTTTTCTTTAAAAAAAATCCATAATCAAGGCTTTAAACTTGAAATCTAAATATCAAAATAACTTTATAATTCATAGATCATATGACACAATTTAATCCAAGAAAACATTTTACCAAAATTTATCAATCTTCCTCAAAGTTTGGTCAATCGTAAGTCCTATTTAAAAATTTAAGATCATTTTCAATCAAATTTATATCCATCCAAAGATGTATAGCTATAACTCAATAATTCATAAATATTTTTAAAGACCTTCAAAAATTAAATCAATTTATTTTTTCGATCAAGCTATCCTCTTGTGTATACTACCTTGTAATATCAAAATAAAATTCCAACTATCCTTTGAAGGTGGTAATATGCTACTACCCAACTTGGAATTTGCTAATCCTTAAGATCATACTTTTTAGGAAAAGGTCTTTATAACGCAAATAAGACCCCAATGCATACTGATTGTTAATGTAATCTTTCTAGCCATGGGTTGGACCTATAAGCATATAATAGTGTAGTTATCTTCCTAAATGTCACTAAGCACGAAAAATAAGAGTTCACGGTAAAAAGAGTTCAAGCAGGATGCAATTCAAGGGTGGTAACGCGAGTTCGAAACTTGAAGCAAGGGAGGAGGTCAAGCTGGTGGATGAGATCCTAAACTCTATTCCTATATGCAGGCTCACATCGGTACAATAACATAACCGAAGTGATAAACTTGATGATCGACAATACTTGCGGCTTCAAGCGGATGTCCTTCATGGATGGGTTCTCAGGCTACAACCAGATCAAGATGTTTTTCGACGATGAGAAACATCTTTTCGAACACTGTTGGGGGTATACTGCTATACGGTGATGCCCTTCGGATTGAAAAAATGCAGGGACGACATACCAGCGAGCTATGAACACAATTTTTTACGGTTATTTGTGCAAAATAGTGGAATGCTACGTAGACGATATTACAGTTAAAAGTCATCTCAAGGGCAACCACCTCCAAGATTTGAGAACGGTGTTCGAACAAATGCGTGCACACCAACTCAAGATGAATCCAACCAAGTCTTTTCTGGGAGTCTCCAGCGGTAAGTTCCTTGGTTTTGTTATCACTTCAAAGGGTATACATCTTGACCCAGAGAAAGTGAAAGCTATCCTTGATATACGTCCCCCAAGTAATCTCAAAGATCTATGCGGACTTCAAGGAAGGCTAGCCTATATCAGATGATTCATTTCAAATCTTTCTGGAAGGTGTCAACCGTTTACTCAGCTCATGAAGAAAGGAGTATCTTTCGTCTGGACTGAACAATGTCAATGTGCATTTGATGACATCAAGAAGTATCTCACAAGCCCCCCAGTTTTGGTGGCTCCAATAATGGGAAAGCCCTTCTTGTTATATGTCCGTGCTATGGATCATTCCCTTGGTGCCCTATTAGCTCAGAAGAATGAAGGCAGCCATGAACAGACAATCTACTACCTCAGTCGCATGATGGTTAGTACGAGCACAGATACACACCTATGGAAAAGGAATGTCTTGCACTGGTATTTGCTATCCAGAAGACATGCCACTATGTGTCTGGGCAGACTATCCACATCATATCTAAAGTCAATCCTCTCAGTATACTCATGACTAAATTGGGTTCTCTTAATTTCCGTTTATCTACATAGGTAATGTTGTTGACTCCATAAGATATGTTATTCGTTCCTCAGAAGGCAGTAAAAGGTTAATCTTTAGCTGATTTCCTAGCAGCTCATCCGGTGCCAGAATCTTCCAAACTCTACGATAAAATCCCAGACGAAGTAGTGAATTCTAATACCACAACTGAGGAAATCCCTATTTGACGAATGTTCATTTACGGTGCATCAACAATAAGACCTAAAAGAAATATCGTAGCCGGAGTAGGCGTCGTGCTTGTGTCACCCGACCATCTGGTTACACACCGTGCATATTCTCTTGTGGAACCCTGTACTAACTACGTGGCCAAATATAATGCTTTACTGATCGGCTTTCAACTAGCAAAATAGCTGGAAGTTGACTATCTAGAAGCTTTCTACGATTCTAAGATAATAGTTAGTCAAGTCCGAGGGGATTACGAAGTTCGTCACGAAGACCTCATCCCATATCACAAAGCGACAATCGAATTGGCTTCTACTTTTGCTAGATTCTTCATCGAGCACGTGCCTCGATTACAGAATATAGAAGCAGATGCTTTAGCCGGTCTTGCTGCTTCCTTGACCGTCCTTACTAATACTCAGCATTCGATCACAGTGTCTGGTCGAGAGCTATTCTGTGTGAAAGATGCCTTGCATATTCATCATAGTTACGCAACAGAAACAAAGGTCAATGTTAAAGACTGGAGATTTCCTTTCATAGACTACGCCATCTACAAAATCCTCCCTGAGGACCCAAAGGAAGCAGTATCTGTCCAAAGGCGATCCCACAGATTTTACTATAATACAGCTACTAAAATGCTGTATCGACACTCTTACGACGGGCGACTGTTACGATATCAGACACAAAAGCTAAACATGCACTCCGTGAGGCTCACGATGTATTTTGTGGTGCACATCAACTAGGCCCCAAATTACAAGACCGCCTCAGTCGAATGGGTTATTATTGGCCCACGATGATAGCATATGCTGTTGAATATACAAAGAAGTGTAGGGTTTGTCAGTTCTACGTCGACTTTATTCATCAACCTTCGGAGTTTCTACACCCGACAGCGGCATCTTGGCCTTTTGAAGCATGGGGTATGGACGTCATAGGCCCAATCAGCCCGCCATCCTCCAAAGGACATCGGTTCATCCTAGCTATAACTGATTACTTCGCCAAGTAGGCAGAAGCTATACCGTTCACCAAAGTAAAGACGTCGAACGTGATCAGTTTTATCAAACATCATGCTATCTATCGCTTCGGTCTATCTCGCAGGATCATCCATAATAATGGTCTACAATTTGTGAGCCATACATTCTATCGGTTTTGCGATAAGAATCGAATCCAGAATGTAGCCTCTATTGCTTACAATCCAGCGACTAATGGGTTAGCAGAAGCCTTCAATAAAACTATCATTAAACTTCTCAAGAAGTTCATATCTTCAAACAAGTACGATTAGAATGAAAAGCTCGGCGAATGTCTCTGGGCCTATCGTACAACAGTCCGGACTCCAACAGGCAGTACGCCATTCTCTATAGTTTATGGAAGCGAAGCAGTTCTTTCCCTAGAAATCCAGATTCCCTCTCTTCGAGTAGCCTTAGCCAGTGAGTTGACTGCCGAAGAAAGTTACCATCTGCGAATACAAGAGCTAGAAGCGCTAGACGAAAAATGCTTATTAGCTCAACAACGTATTGAGCTGTACTAAGCACACCTTTCTAGAGCCTTTAATAAAAAGGTGAAGGAAAGAATCTTTCAAGTTGGTGATCTGGTCTTAGTAGTGAGAAATCCAATGGTCATGACACACAAGACAAAAGAAAAATTCCAGCCTAAATAGGAAAGTCCTTTTGTTATAGAATCAGTGTATTCTAACGGTGCGTATCGACTAACCAAACCTGATGGTGACTTGCTCATGATGCTCAACGGCAAGTTCATGAAGAAATATTATGTGTAACCTTCATGAACAACATTCACATATACCCTATTTCAGTCATGTAAATATACAGTACAATGTTTATGTTATTCAAAAAATCATTTAACTATTATCCGTATTTTAAGAGTCTTGAATTCACCATGGATAATAGGTCCTCTAAAAAGATTCTCCAATGGAAGTATTTCCGTTTTGGACTCTGCCCAAACTTGGTCCAACAAAAACAAGTTACGTCCATATTACCTCTGAACTGTTTTTCGATAATTATTTTCCCAGTGGGATGATTAAGAAACGTTTTGTCACGTCCATATAACCTCTGAGCAAAGCATTCATCAAGGATAATTACGTCCATATTACCTCTGAATTATCCACTCCTACCTAATATTATATATCCTTCCACGTCCATATTATCTCTAGTCAGATATAGAACATCCTCTGCTATTACGTCCATATTACCTCTATTAGCAGCTTCTTTCAACTTATTATCTATTTTCAAGAACCTTGAATATAAAATGGATAATAAGTCCACATCAAATTCTTCAACGGAATACCCACCAGAAATATCCTTACTACGTCTACATCACCTCTAGTTCTGATATTTCACAAGCTTTATTCATAAGTTTTGAAAGCCAAAAGATTCTTTATTAAGAACATCTATCAGAAGACGGAGAAAAGAAAAAGATACAAGAGTCTTGACGGCTAAAAGAAACAGTTACAAACAAAAGACTTAAGGGATCCACAATCGATTGATGCTATCCCTCAGAGCCTTGATTTCAGCTTGAGATTTAATGGTGGCACGATGACGTGCTTCTTCCTGCCGAGCAGTTTTATCCTCGAAAGGAATCAGTTTCATATGCTCTTCTTTTAACTTCACCAGCTGAGCCTTCAATTGGTCTAAAGTTGTGGTAGTCGTAGTAGCCTGAACCACGTAGTCTTCTTGCTCAGATGCAACTGTTCGCAAGTCAGCCTCGAGCGGAGCAATCACTTTATGAAGCTGCACAATATGGTTGTACTTTTCTGCGACCTGGATGGCCAGCTTATTCTTTGAGGCAATATGAGCCCTACCGGCTGCATCAAACTGTTCATACTGATCTGCCAGCTCGCTGATCTCTTTAGCCAGAGCCTCGTTCTTCGCCTAAAAAGTAGCTTTCTCCTCCTCAATAGCCGCAATCAGAGCCTCATCCTCATCAAGAAATGATGATGTTGGGCTTCGCTGACTGACCTCTCGGAGTTTGGCCACTTAATTTTCTAGGTCAGCCATGACCTTCCTTAAAGCATTAGCTCGCTCTTCATAGCTAGAAATGCTTTCAGGAGCTGTCACCTGGCATTCAACGACAACCTTTACAGGCCCAAAGGTGGCATTTTGGTTCAAAACTCCAGGAAGCTTTAATTTCAAAATAGAGTAGAAAGCTCTTATGACTTATTGAGCCATCGTATCATCTTCAGAAGAGGTCATTGGAGATGAAGCTTGATGAGGATCTTCCATCCCAGGAAGAGCTACTTGGGAGGAAGCTGAACCTGACAAAAACGCAATACACATATCAGTAACAAAAAAAAACATACTTAAAGAAGGAGTTGTAAGCTCATACCTCTTGCCGGCTCAACATCAACTGGAACCGAAGAAATGAGAGCAGACCCATGTCGCTCACTGTCAACATCTGCCAAAGCAGCATCAGGCTGCTCGCCTTCCATGCTCCCAGCTAGACCCGAAGCAGATTTGATAATGGCCGCCTTAACAGGCCGATCAAGAACTTCTTCAGTAACCGATGCCGATTTACTAGGAGAACCAACGGCAGCTTCCTGTCTAGCCCAAGGATCTGGAGCAACCTCCGTGCTTTGTTCTCTTTCCTTGTCTACAAAGGAATATACGATGGAAGTCAGCCTCACAAGTTGTACGCAAAATTGAAGTCAGAAAATCTCATCCGAAGAAAAGTGCAAGAATGACATACCTAGAGGAGGGTGAGCTGATTGGACTTGATTTTCATCCAAGTCTTTCATCATAGCTCCTATTGCAGACATATCCTCCAAAGAAATGTCATAGGAGGGACTGACTTTCTGATCGCCGTCATTGTATGGGCCTTCGCCCTGATCATCTCTTTGCTCAAGCCTTATAACTGAAGAAGACCCACCCTCATCCATCGGTTGAGGACGAGCAGGAAATACTATTGTTATGTCCACCTCTTCAGACGAAGAAGCACCTGCTGCAGTCGTGACTTCAACATCCTGTGCAAAGGACAAACGCAATGGTAAGAAAGCTTCTAACGGTTTGACCAAAACGGCTACGGAGTCTAGGAAGGGGTCTACCTCCCGAATGGTAATGGCCCGTAATGCCATTCTGGTCTGCCGAGAAGATCTTCTAGGAGGAGACGAGCCAGCACTCACGTCCATAACCTTCTTTCTTCCTCGGAAGACAACATCCTTCTTCCTTTTGGACCGTAGAACCAGCCCGATGGAAGCTTTCCTCTTATAAGGAATGTTAGAAAGAGGTTTTTTAGTATCCTCTCTCTGAGGTGCTACAACAACAGGCTCCTCAAGAATAACTCTCTGCTGTGGCACTGCAGCCAGCTCCGCTGAGGGTACGACACCTTCCTTTTTGTGACCCCCCTATTGCGTGCACTCCTTCTATATCAGCAAGAGTAGGGGCAAGCCTAGTCCCTGATATTAAATTTTACTCATGGTCATACCGAGAATGAAGGGTATTGACCTGAATATAGAACTTGGCAGCAGCAAAGAGCATGTGGGTTTCGGGCTTATCTTCTGGAAGGGTAAAAATTGCCCCCGTACATCCAGCGTTATAGTAGCCCCATGCACGTGCCCCATCGATCAGGCTTCCTATCGACTGTAGATGAGGGCTGGGATTATCCAGGAGAAGCTGGCTGTAGTTGAACTACCTTGCAAAGCGGCTCGGCAAATAAGGTTCCAGGAAAGTGTGGTTCATATTCCTAAGCACCAGATGGGAAGACCTGATGGACTGGAGCCAACGAAATGCCCCAATAGGAAGACTAGTAATAAGTGCTCCCTCATCTACTAGGGTGTCTCTTGCATGGCCACTATCAGACGGAGGTGACACTCTAAAGAATTCATAATTCTGCAGGAAACTCAAAGCTTTCCTGCAAACAGGCACCCCTGTAACGGTCCAATCTGCATCTTTGAATCTCTGAAGAAAATTATCTCCCGCCAAAGAGTCTGCCATCAGCCCGGGAATCATTAATTTAGGACAATGCCTCACCAGCCATCCCATCAGATAATGAAAGGGAAACTCAGTCCTAATAAATCCTTTCTGCCATCGGGCGTCACTGCATTCACAACGAAGTGTCGCAAGCCCCGTTGGATGGCGCAGACCATCACAGGAAGCAGTGCAAGCTGGCATCCAAAGGCCAGATTTACAGCTAGAAGTATCATACCCCGACTTATTCTTTCAATAGACCCTGAACCACCAGGGACTACACAATCACGAAGCCATGTCATCAGGAAAGCGGCTAGTACAGCCTTTTCTGACAGCTTGAACTCGGCCTGCCTGAAGAAATGATAAATCGGGAAGCTTCCCTCGGGATTATCACGTTCTTCGGTGTCTATAGCTCCGTGATCTGCCATCAACTGCTCTATCTCAGATTTCATCGAGGGCTTGCGAGTCGAGAAAGAGACTGGGCCGTCTCCTTCTTCTCTGATGAAGATGTAGTTGGTCCAGGCCCTCGTATGGGGAAGGGACCCCTCAGTCTTACCCTTTTTTGTGACCTGGTGACAGATAAAGAGGTGACAAAGTAACTCTTTTTACACCTCCATCATCTCGGAGTTCTCCCTCTTCAAATCCATGAGCTCCTCATCATAGGGGACGTATTCTTTGTATGGCTCAGTCCCCCTAGAAAGTTTTGATATCGCTTGTATCTCGTGAAGAGCCAGACCCATCTCCCCACCCGGAGTGAAGAAGGTACACATGTAATAGTTATAAAACTCTACCAATGAGATAAACATAGGCCAGTTAACCTTAATGCCATATTGAGTGGCTCTAACGGTATAAAAAAGGCTGACAACTTTTAGGGTGGCCTCGTAAGTCGAAAGTTCCCATCCAGAAAGGTCGCTCCAGAATGGGACAGAGTACCTCCAACCTTTTATCTGTAGCTTCCCTTTCGGATACGACTCCTTCTTTGACAACATCAGATTGGAAACAGTCTTAGCAGCGTAAGGGTGAAGATTAGTCGGGACATCGTTTATTATGGCCCCAGGATGTAGCCCCCTCGTGGAGTCGTACATGGAGACCTTCACACACTTAAAAGTGTCCTTCTTTTGGTCACCAGCGTTGAATTGGATCCTGTCAGAAATGACCCCATGCAGTTCAGGGGTCAGGTCCCATTTCATCTGCCTCTGCAAAGCCAAATCAGTAAACGCTGACAGAGGGTATTGGCATTTCATCGATGGCAACCATATCCTTTGGTTATTTAACCTAACTACTAGAGGGTCTTCTAGACATATCATCTCGTCGTCCTCAAATCCTAGGCTATCACCAAACGGGAAGTACGGCCTCTTAAAGCTCTGTGCCCCTTCGAGTGTGAACTTATCATCATTTATCATCTGCTTCAAGAACATTTTGTCCTGTTCAAGCATAGCAATCACCCCCACCGAAGGCTGGACATGGCTGATCTTCACCTGATCTTTTGTGACCATTACGGTGACAAGACTTGAGTCCAGAGCATGGTGAGCAGAGCCAAGAGGAATCCCACCAAGAGCCGGGACAACCATGTCAACTACGAATATATAAGGAAAAGTCAGACTTATAATCTACAGAAAAAAGAGCTAAGTAGTGAGAAATTCTATGCGCCCTGATGTTATGCGTCTAAAGGGCCTGTGGGTGCATAAGCACAAAATTCTGCGTAGGCGCATAAGCACACGTTCTATGCGCCTGCACAAAGACAATCTTTTGCAGATTATACGCCTACTATCTGCTGATACAGACTATGCATAGAGAACGAACCTTTTCAAATTCTGTTCCAAAATGAGCATATCGCTTCAGATTTCCAAGGAAGATCTCAACAGCCATATTTCGACAGCCTGGCAGACACCTATGCACCCAAAGGGGTCATTTCTATCATGCACCCATAAAGTATGGAGACAGTTTTGCCCATGCTTCTTTCAAAGTATTCTGACACTCGTTTGAGTCTCAAAAACTTTGAAGGGGGTCTTGTAGAAGCATGAAAAATACAAGACTACGTATCCCACATGAAGAAGACAAAAAAAGCTATGCGCCCACATAGTCAAAGAGGGGGCTATGGGCCTAAATGGTCGAAGCGGGAGGTATGCGCCCACAGGATCAATGAGGAGCTATGCGCACACATGATCAAAGAGGGTCTATGTGCCCACATTATTTTTCTTAGATCAAATATGCACCCAAGTGTGGACGCATAAACTTACTCTCACACTATGCGCCCAAGACAGCAGATCCCTACGACTCAGTCAAACTCCACGATCAATCGTGCACCGAAGCATGTAGCAACGTCAGTCTCCACGAGCAATCTTGCACCGAAGCATACGGCCACGTCAAATCTACGTCAACCCCACAATCTACCCACGATCATACAGTATCCATGCGCCTACACCCTATGCGCCCAAAGGAGTGTTATGCGCTCACTGTGAAATCAGTGTATTTTCTACCTGTGGGTGCATAACAGTCATTTTTAGTACCAAAATGACTATAAATAGAGGGCGTCCCCTTCTACAAAGACAGACAGAACGGAGAGCATTTTAAGAGCCAAATTGCTGCCCTTCTTGCCAGTGAGCCGAGAGTTAGTAATTTTTTTAGGTTTTCTCCTACTTTTGTAATCGGAGTGTCAACGGAGTAAAGGAGCAACTGCCGCTCGATCTCCATCGTCCCATTCTCCAGAATTCTTTTTGTACTCGGGGATCCTCAGTGCAGGATCTCTCAGGCGTATTCGATTTATGGTACCTTGCGCTAGTAAGAAAAGACAGCATTTCTTCTTCTTTTTAATGTGTGTCCACAACGGTGACACGATACCCTGTTTAGTGTGTCATACTCACATGCTTGTGAGTATGTGACAGTTTGGAGAGGAGGGGACTGTTAAAAAATAGTTTTATGTGGCAAACCCATTGTGAGAACACATGAGTAGTTATGGGCTAATGTGCATCCTAGTGAGTGAGTGTTAGAGTGAGGTATCCTATGAGTGGACTTGAGTGTCTAGGAGGTGAGTATCCTGTGACAGGTTAGAACATGAGGTATCCTAAGAAGTATATACTATATAGAGTATTCGACTATCTAGAGTGTATTATATAGAGTATCATAGTACCTAGAGTGTATAGAGTATCCTAGTACCTATAGAGTATCCTCTAGAGTGTATAGAGTATCCTAAGATATTGGGGATTACCTACTCTGAGAACCTTGCTAAGAAGTATCCTAGTACCTGCAGTGTATAGAGTATCCTAGAAGTGTAGGTATGATTGGTACAGTGTTTTGAGCCCTTCTATAAAAATTAAATTTACTTATGCCAAGCCTTTTGGGCCTATCAGAGTTATAGATTTTTTCAAAAATCTAGTATAACGTTGATTGCCTCAAAATGCTTGCATAAGTAAGAGTGTATAGAGTGAGTATACTAGTAGTCTATCGTAGTATCCTAGAGTGTATAGAGTGAGCTTCCCTACTTTCTTTCTTCTCATTCGGGTCATTGAGCTGACTATTCCGCATCATAGGATATCTACCTCAACCTCACCTAGAGAAGTCTGAAAATATTAATATTAACCAAGGTTCACAGTATCGGTTTCGGTATCAGTATCGTTATCGGTATCATTTACGGTTGATATCATGAATCTCATGGCTTTCGCTAGAGAGCACAATGTAAAGCCAAACGTAAAGCAGAGCTTCATATTCAAAATATTAGAAGTAAAAAGTTTTCGATTGGTGGTGGGACGAGAAAGGATTCTGACTCGTCCCACCACCAACTGAAATTTTTTTACTTCTAATATTTTGAATGTGAAGCTCTACTTCACGTTTGTCTCTACATTGTGCTCTGCTAGCGGAAGCTATGAGATTCAGGATATCAACCGTAAATGATACCAAAACCGATACCGATACTGTGAACCTTGGTTAACATTAATATTTCCACACTTCTCTAGGCCGAGGTTAAAAAGATATCATATGATGCTGAATAGGATGCTGAGAGAGTCGAATGAGAAGCAGGAAAGTAGAGGGGGGTCAGAGAGGGGACCTTCTTGTTGAACATGTGACGACACTCATTTGATACTCATGTGTCTATATGTATTAATTTAGAATATACTCGAATAATATGTATCTATCTTTGCATAATTATTGTCAAATGGATATGAATTACTATCTGCAACATCGTTCCTGGATGTACAATCGTCATCCTGATGACATGTGCGGTGTGCATGATAAATTTATATATGGGGTAGAGCAATTCCTGCAGTTTGCCAAGGCGTTCCCTCAGTACATGGACCGTACCAAAATTAAGTATTCATGTGTGAGATGTCACAACATGAAATATTATCAAGAAGTGTATATGACATATCATTTGTATTCGAGAGATTTTATGTCGAATTACTATCAGTGGATGTCACACGGAGAACTTGTGCCTTTAGCATCGTAGCTGGAGCTAATTTCCATGACCACGCTGGTTATGACGAAGGGTAGGTGAATATGGTTTTTGATGCTGTGGGGCCTAGTTTCGATCCAGACAATTATGATACGGCAGAGGAGGCACCGAATGCCGATGCTGTGAAGTTCATGAAGTTGCTGGAGAATGCAAGGACTCTTTTGTATCCTGGTTGTGAGGATCATTCACCGTTGGAGGTGGTTATAAGACTGCTGAGCATCAAGTCCAATTTTAACATGTCTCAAGAATGCTACAACCGAATTATCGAATTGATTATGGAGATCTTGTCGGAAGGTGCAAAGTTACCTACAGACTTCTACCAGTCTAAAAGGATGGTGAGATCTCTCTGGATAGGATACGAAAAAATTGATGCATGTCGCAATGGGTGCATGTTGTACTACAAAGACGATAAGGATAAAGACGTGTACAGATTTTATGGTGCTGATCGCTACAAGACAACAAGTTCAAGTAGGACTCCCGGTGCAAGGAAGCCTACCGATTCGATGCACTAGTTGCCATTGACTCTGCGGTTGCAGAGGTTGTTTACGATGAAGTAGACTACAGAAAATATGAGCTAGCACAGACGGAAACAGATCGAAGGAGTATTGGATCACCCATCTGATGGAGAAGCATGGAAGAACTTTGATCGAGAGTATCCAAATTTTGCTTCGAATTCGCGTAATGTCAGATTGGGTCTCTCCTCCGATGGTTCTACCGCCTTGGATGTGCATGAAGAATCCGTACATGTTTCTTACCGTTATTATCCTGGGTTCGAACAATTCGAAGAGAAATATCGATGTGTATTTACAACCATTGATAGATGAGTTAAATCAGCTGTGGGAAGTAGGTGCCAACACCTACAATGTTTCTAGAAAGCAGAATTTTCAGATAAGGTTCGCACTGATGTGGACCATCAACGACTTTTTGGCCTATGGAATATTATCTGGATGGAGCACTCATGGTCGTCTCTCATGTCCGTATTGCATGAACCGCACGAAAGCTTTTCGTTTAAAATACGGAGAAAAATTGTTCTTCTTCGATTGTCATCGACAGTTCTTGCCGAAGGACCATCCATTCCGGAGGAACAGGAATGTATTTCATACCGGCGTTGTGGAGAAGGCCAATCTACCGCCAAGGTGGACCGGAGGCACGACATGAGAGGAGGTCAAGGATTTTCCAAGAACTATCAAAGAGCCTACAAAGGGATACAAGTGAGATGAATTTGGCCGCACTCATAATTAGACAAAAAGTAGTATATTCTGGAACCTGCCTTATTGGAGCACCAATCTGATCAGACATAACCCTGATGTCATGCATATCGAGAAGAATGTGTTTGACAACATAATCAATACTGTGATGGACATAAAGGAAAAGACGAAAGACAATCCCAAAGCCAGGTTGGACTTGGAAGATATATGCAGACGTCCTACGTTGAATTTGATAAAGGAAGGCAATGGGAAGTATAAGCAGCCTAACACAATTTTCTTACTAGACAGGGAGGATAAAGTGAGACTTTGTAGGTGGATTTAGGGCCTAAAATTTTCTGACGGATACGTGTCGAATTTAAGAAGATCCCTCGACCCGAAGGAGAACAAACTGACGGGTATGAAGAGCCATGACTGTCATGTATTAATGGAGAGGTTAATTCCGATCGTATTTTAGGAATTATTACCGTCGGTCGTGTGGGATCCGTTGACAGAGTTGAGCATATTCTTCGGAGATCTTTGTTCTACTAAGTTGCTTGTCGATCGTCTATAAAAGCAGGAGAAGGACATTGCAGTAACGCTGTGCAAGCTTGAAAGAGTGTTCCCTCCTGGGTTCTTTGACTCCATGGAGCATTTGCTAATTTATCTATCCTATGAGGCACATGTTCGTGGGCCTGTCGGTTATCGATGGATGTACCCGTTTGACCGGCATTTGAACCACCTAAAGAGAAAGGTGAAAAACAGGGCTCGAGTTGAGGTTTCTATTTGTGAAGCCTATGTTCTCGACGAGATTACAAACTTTTGCTCGATGTATTTCAAGCCACATGTTGCTACTAATAGAACAAAAGCTCATAGAAACGACGATGGATATCTTGAATCTAATGATGCAATACTAAAAGTCTTCAATGCTTTCAAAAAGCCTTCCGAGAAAATAAAGAAAAGATATTGAATGACGAGGAAATAAGGGCTACTCAGTTATATATATTGCTCAACTGCGACGAGGATGAAGTAGAGAAGTTCGAGTGGAAAGTAATTAATACGTCCACATTTACGTCATCTATGCTTGTAATAGTATCCAATATTATTATTACACTAATTGGTATATGTGTTGTTATTTTCAGCATATTTAATGATGAGGTGAGGTCGAGTAGACAGTACATAACGGATGAAGAACTGGAATAGGAAATGAGATGCCATTTTCCTTCATGGTTGAGTGCATATGTAATATGACGCAGTAATTACTTCTCGTATATGCACTTTGCACAGTAATTAACAGAACTCTGAATTTAATTTCTTATCTTTTGATATTTAGGTCGATCGTCCGAACGCAATACTAGAGAATGAGTCTATTAGAACTCTAGCCAAGGGGCCTATTTATTCCGTCAAAATATGGCCAAGCTATTGTGTGAATGGGTTTAGGTTCAAGTCAACAAATGCTCCGATCAGAGAGAACTTTGTAGATCTTAATTCAACCAAAAATAGTTGTTTCTGTATCCGATCTACAAACTACAAAGATGTAGATCCGGACAATGATTTCTATGGCATCTTACGGAAGATTGTGGAGTTGACATATAACTACGGCATAGAGCCGGCTAAGATCGTGTTGTTCAGGTGTGATTGGTTCGATCCGATCCGATCCAAGATCAAGATTGGAAAATTTACAAGCATGGCCTTGTAGATATTAACTACCACATCGATAACAAGCATACGAACCATTTGTCCTAGCTAGTCAGGCTCAACTAGTTTACTTCACTACTTATCCTAGACGGGGAACAACTAGCTTGGACTGGTTGGCAATATGCAAGACTAAAGCCAGAAATACCTACGATGTTGACGAAATAGCTTATCAGGAGGATGAGCTACCTCTCGTAACAAATACAGTTGACGTGGACACAATGGAAGTTCTATATTACATGTCTAATTGTGTAGAAGAGGTAGAAGTATCCGAAGAAGAAAAATGAAGTAGATGAAAGCGAAGATAAGGAGGAAGAGGAAGATGAGGATGGGAAGGACGAAGAAGATGAATTTTCAGAAGATGATTGAAAGTAAAATAAAATGTAAAAAATATTTAACCACTAATTAATCTCCATACAATAATAAATCTTCCATACTACACGTCTAATACTGTCATTTTGTTTAATTCTTGTTTGCCATTGAAAATGCGACAAGGTTTTTTTGATTAAAACTTTGGTATTTCAATTACAAACAGAACAGTATACAGTATAGAACTTAGACGTAGTCCTAGGAGTACACTTTTGTTTTTATTTGGGAACTGTGTCGATGGAGCGAGTGATAATGCGTTGACTCCGTTGATGATCTGACGATGATCTTGAACTCTCCGAAGGTCTGGGTTGCTCTGGATGCCGGAATGTTGCGAGGAGAAGCGGACGTTAAGTGTCTCTTCTGGCCTCTATCTGTGTGTATATGTCCATCCTTGTCTGTGTGTATGGTGTGAAGGAGTGATACTTCTATTTATAGATAGCAGGCGGGCTGCTCATGCGCGCATATGTCGGATGCGCCTGGACGTAGGAACGCCACGTGGCTGATGCTGGCGAGGGCGCATGGTTGATGCACCCTGGATTGAAGCTGAATCTGCTGGACTGCTGCGCTGGGCTGCGATGGAGCTGACACGTGGCTGTAAAACCCCTAAATTTTTACTATTTTTTATTCAAATTTTGGTACTGATATAATTTTTATTATCGTACGTCGCGTAGTCGTATTGTACGTCGCGTACGAAATTTTTATTTTTCTTAATTACTCGACGAGTGCGAATATGTGCGAGCGTACATATTTTTAGAAAAAAAAGGTTTCTATTTTCGAAGTGATATATATAATAATTATTTTACCATTTTACCGAATTTCTAAGTTTGTTATTTTAAGCCTTTTCTTTCTAACATTTATTAATAATAAATTATATTTCATTGTATACTAGAAAAGCATAATTTTGTA
The DNA here is from genome assembly GCA_029216955.1 of Iris pallida. Taxonomy (NCBI): domain Eukaryota; kingdom Viridiplantae; phylum Streptophyta; class Magnoliopsida; order Asparagales; family Iridaceae; genus Iris; species Iris pallida. The sequence goes on along the minus strand of JANAVB010032618.1, from coordinate 12,985,673 downwards.
TAAATAATTATGCATACATATCTCAAAATTAATTATTAGTTTATTTTTAATTAATAATGTAATTTTCGAAATTATTACTATTTGTATTTTTGGAAAACATATTTTGAATTTATTGTGACAATTTAAATCTTGATTTGGGCTTTGGATTTATTTAAAATAATATCTATAATTGAAAATTTGAATTATCTTATTTTTAAACTAAAAGAATTTAATTAGATTTAATTTGGATTCGTATTTGGATTGGATTTGATTTATTTTAAATTTATTTAAAAAAGGGGATTTAAATATTTTCCTAATCCTATCCAATTGAGAATTTTCACATCCTATAAATAGGCAGGTACTCATCTATTATTTTTTTCCACGAGCCAATTCTCCACAAAATTCTCCACAACCAAAAGTGAGTACATCGTGTCTATGACCGTGTCCGTGTCCCATCCACTACTTATCTTCCTTTACATATACATATGACTCTTCCCGTCCGACACACCCGGACATCCAATCCGTGTCTCACAGGACACAATCCCGACTCGATACAATCAAAAACCTAATCCTAATCCTAACCCTCTGCCTCCACCACCATCGTCGAAATGCCGCGACCACAGCCCGACCCTCGGCCAACGTCACCCCCATTACCACAGACCTAGCCACCACTGACCGACGACCCTAACCCAACCAACCCCGACGTCTTTCCACTGATCACCACCAAAAATCCCCTAACTGCCAACAAACTACCGCCACCAAAAATACACCATCGCCCAAAATTAACAGCAAGGAAATCGACACTCTCACCTGACCTTTCCGGCAATGCCGACGTCCGCCGCGTCCCGGCGCCTCCCACGCCGACGCACGTGCACAACCCCTCCGCTTTCCCTCTCCGCCAGCTGAACCCGGCCCCGGTCCTCCGACCCGCAGCGTCGACGAACGCGCTCGCCTCCGTGCCGAGTCGGGTCGCCCAGATCCTGTATGTCCTAAAAAAATCAAGTTACATCAATTAACAAATTCAACAATTCAAGATATTTATCATTTTGATGAGTTGAGCAGACAACAGATTGCGCAGACATCACTTTGCGCAGGCTGGTTTGCGCATGTTTCCAACTGCGCAGGCTGACGTGGCAGAAGTCATCATTGACTGAATCAAATCAGATCTTCCTGACAGCTGACAACATGAATAACGAGGAGGCCGTTCGTTTTTGACGCCGCACAGTGCTCGAGGGCGGCTGACAGGTGGCAGTGCAATCCGTGGTTGCGCAAACCATTCATGCGCAATCCGTGGTTGCGCAAACCATTTCTGCGCAGTTCACTTTGCGCATTCTACCAACATAACTGACAAATTACATGTGGCATTCATGCCATCAATTGCTCATTACGTGGCAACCGTCTATGCACGATCATGCGTATTTCAATCAAATGATGCCATGTGTCCCAGATAGTTGGCCCACGATCCAATAACTGTCTGCGCAAACTAGTGCTACGCAAACCAGTTACTGCGCAAATCAGCTTGCGCAGTCCAAAATAACTGAAAGTTAGTTATTTTCAGAACTCTATAAATAGAGTTTCAAGTCTTCATTTTAAGAGGATCAAGATCAGAGATCAGAAATCAGAGAGTTCAGGAGTTCTTGCCAAAGTGCTGCTGTATTCTTCCGAGACTTTTGTCTTCAACTTCAGAGGCTTTTGCCTTCAATTTCCAGAGTTGTTTTCAACTTCAAAGGCTTCGTCTTCAAAGTTCACATCGTCCAAGGGATAAAGCAATCGTCATCAAGATTGGATTCCTATAGTTGTAATTTTCCCAAAATTCTTGTAATCTTTATTACAGTTTGTATCAATAAAGTTTTATACTTTTGTTTTTGCAAACAAAATGGCGACTCTGCTGGGGACAACTTTCTCCTCCGACGAGGAAGTAGCAACTCAATGTGACGTAGTGTCTATCGGGAAGACGCAGAAGACGCTGGTTGTTAAGGTCAACCAGACAGCCTACGAGGCGATGCTCAACTCCAAGACCACTTCCCGTACTGTAGCCACTTCTGCCAAGAGCAAAGTACGCTCAGTTTGGGTCTCCAAGTCTGCACAATCTGACATTTTTGCCACCAAGGATGCTGTACCAACTGTTGCACAATCTGCTAGTCAGACTGCTGCACAAACTGCTGTGCCAACTGTTGCACAGTCTGTCTCAGCAACTGCTGTACAATCTGTTGCAGTCAAGACTGTGCAGTCTGCTTCAACTGTTGTACAAGCTACTTCATATGCTGCCTTGTCAAAACAGAAGACTCCTATGACTCTAGCGCAATTGGCAGTGACTTTTCATGCGCAAAATAGCATTCCAATAACTAAAATGCATTCCAAGCACTCTAAGACAAGAACTCCTGATGCACTTCCTACCAAAGTTTCTAATGCACAAATGACTAGTGCACCTTCCACCCATGCGCAAACTAAGTCTGCGCAATCCAAGAAAAATAGCCCTTTGGCTAAATTCCCTTCTTCTCACAATAAAAGAAGAGATTCTACTCCTCTTCCCAAACACCTTATTGCCTCTGCACAATCCACTGAGGGTATTCCTTTGACTATTCCTCTTTCTCTTCAAAGCAAAGGAAAAGGTCCATTGGTCTTTTCTCAAACTTCCTTGTCTCATGACTTGGAAGATAACAGAGGGAAACGCTCTTTAGCTAACCCTTCATCTCAAAACAAAAGAAAAGGCCCTTTGGTCTTTTCTCAGTCTTCTTCAGTCTTTACTGAAGAAGATCCATCTCAATGTGCCTCGGCACCAATCAGTTCGAGAACTCTGACGAACAAGGATTCTTCTTTCCATTATAACAAGAGTACCTGTACTAATCAAAGAGGTATTCTGCCTACTCCGATAGCAGAATTCCAGGACCTCCCGACTCTCCAAATTTGTCGTTCCAGACAGGGAAAACTGTTAGTGTCTCAAACAGAAACTCCTGGGGGTGAATTTGCTGACCTCAGAACTTATCTTAATCGATCCACTTCAGTAAAATGAAAACAGCCAATGCCAAAGGTCAAATATCATCAGAAACAAATCTCCAAGGTCAAAAATCCTGACACTTAAGCCAATGAAGTGAGTACTTCCCTGTATACTCAAGGGACTAAACATTTGAAGAATCAGAATCATGTTCCAAATCTTATCAAAGAACAGATCCCTCGGAACTTTCCTCGTCCTGTTGTAGATCTTCGAGAACATCTAAGACAAAAACAGGATAATGTCTCAATATCTCCATCTCAACCATCTGATCATCACTGTAATCATAAAGTCATCATCTAATGCTGTTGTCAAACGACAAAACGATCTGTCTTCGATCGTTTAACTTTTGCTAAATCTGAACCTATGACAGAAGAAGACGAAATTTTGTATGCTTCTGTAAACATGACTTCCCGAGACACTGGGGGTAAAAGATGCTCTAAGCATGGTAGACTCCGCAAGCCAAGCCAACGGTATTTGGAATTACTTCAAGAATCTTCTGAAGGAGTATTTCAACATACCCGTTCTCGAAGCCGAGATACAATCGGTCAAAGGAATCTTCCTCAAAACCTTTCAAGTCATCTTCCTGTTTCCCAGTCAGGAGATGATTCGTTTTCTGATTATGATGCATACAGTGAAAGTTCTGAACAAACAGTATCTTCCACTGTGCCAAGAGAAGTAACGGCTTATGTTGTCACCGATGATCCAGATGCTTCAACCTCCGCAAATCAGGAACAGCGAATTGCTGCACTCGAAGACAAATTAAAAACCATGGCTGAGATGGTTGCTAATATGCATTCCATCATTGTAGCACAACATGTTACACCACCAACTGCACCTATTACTAGTCCAGAAATCATAGCATCTTCAATACCTGCCAATACTGGGCTGGGGGTAGCGCCTCCCCAAATGCCTCCTGTACAAGTACAAGTACAAACTACGCCTAGCCATTCAGGAGCTGGGGGTAGTGCTTACAACGCTGTTCCTCCTCCTACCACTACAACTCAACCTGCTCCTTCTTCTTCATCAGAAGACGCCAATGAAGCTGTCAAACTCTTACGAACTCAGTTTGAAGCATTTAAAGAGAAAGACAATCTACAAATGTTGGGGATTAAACAGCCCTATCCGGTTGAATGAAAGGACGTTCCGTTTCCTCCAAAGTACAAAATCCCTACAATCTCTCTGTTCGATGGCAGTACTTCCCCGAGTCAATTCATCAATCATTTTGAGGTAATGACTGTTCAACTTCAGCCAAATGACGCTCTTCTTACCAGAGTGTTCGTCGGTTGTTTAGCCGGCGTAGCATACGACTGGTACAGAAGTTTGCCCGATGGTTGCATCACATCTTTTTCAGGTCTCAAACAAATCTTTCTGGAACGGTTCTATGAGGGATTTAATGATATGACGATGTCAGCTCTCAACAAAATCAAACAGAAACATAACGAAACTGCTGAGAGCTTTATTGAACAGTTCTGCCGTGAAGCTTTGAAAATGCCTCCAGGGACTCCAGCTGCCGTCACTATTGATACTTGTAAGGCAAATCTTTTGCCTATTATTAGTATGTGGAAGGGATCAACCCAATTTCAAGATTGGCCCTCATTCATCGTCAATGCCAAAGCTGCTAAAGTAAGTGCCGACAAGTTCAAACAATTGGTGGTACAAATGTCTAACCCTGATCGCGATGAGCATCAGAATTTAGGTGGTGGCAATCGCCAGAACAATCGCAAAGCAAAAGAGACTTTAAATATTAACTTGAACAAAAATAAAGAATCTTTGGCTGTCAATGTGGTCCCACCTACATCTACTCCTACTCCTTCTGTTCCTCCACCAAGGGAACCTCGTCCGAAGGTAGAATATTCCTTTGACGAAAATGACACGGCAAGTATCTTTGAGTGTTTACTCAAAAGCAATAAAATTCAACTCCCTGATCCAAAGAAACCTGATGAAGTCAATAAGACTGATCATCCCAAGTATTGTGTCTATCACCGATTCATTGGACATCCTACTCGAGCATGCTATGTGCTCAAAGGTAAGATTCAAGAGCTTGTCAATGCAGGTATAGTCACTTGCAACAAGATGAGAAGACTGTTACTGCAAATATGGTTTCAGTCCAATTTGGAGATTTCCCTCCGCAGATGATACAGCATGGTGTCATTCCAATTCCTAAAGCAACCCTTGAGATTGAGAATCTCCCGCTTCCATCCAATGAAGGTCTTATTCCCTTGTCTCTTGACAATGGTGAAATTATGTGGATCCATTCTGATCTTGCTCCAGAATTTGAGATATCTTCCGAGAAGAAAACTCGTTCTAAAGGCAAAACCAAGATTTGCAACATGGTATCTTTTGATCCCATTGTTGACGAAGAGATTCTATTAGGCACCAGATCAGGGAAAGCTTATTTGAAAGATCATTCTGAAGGTCAAAAGGATCCTGCTTCTTCTTCCGAACCTGCTCTGGCACAACCTGCATCTGCTGAAGAGGTCCCTTCTACATCTTCACCAGTTGTAGTATCAATTCCTCCTAAGCCAACAACGGCTAATAAAGGTAAGCAACAAGTTCGATTTGACAAACCTCTAAAGAAGTCATCTCCTACTGGGCTTGAGAAGCCTTACAACTTTGATATATTGGCTCAATTAGCCAATACACCAGCTAGGCTGTCAATCTTTGAACTCTTGAGTCTTTCCAAAGAGACACGAGAAACTCTAAGTAAAGCTCTGATGCAGGCTGAAACTTGCTTAACTCTTCTCAAGAAGCCAGAATCAGAATCAGTCTCTTGTCATCACAGTCATAGTGTCTTGGAACTGATCCCAAATATTACCTTCACTCAGGATGATATGCTAATGGAAGATAATAGACATGATCGTCCTCTTTATTATACAGGATATGTAGATTCAATGAAGGTTAATCGTATCCTGATAGATCCAGGGTCTGCACTTAGTATTATGCCAAAGATAATGCTAGATGCATTGAAGATACCAGTGCATAGTCTTTCAACCACGATAACTACTATTCTGGGATTTAATCAAGGAAAGAGTGAACCTTTGGGCAAGATCCGCCTAAAACTCCAAATAGGCAATCTTCGCACAAAGGTGACTTTTTATATCATTGACAATCATGGTTGTTCTTACAATGCTCTCCTGGGAAGGCCATTCCTCCATGAACACAATGTCGTTCCCTCAACTCTTCATCAATGCTTTAAATACGTTGATGACAAAGGACAAGTTCACAAGGAAGTTGCAGACCTTTATCCTTTCAAGGGTGTTGAAGCTTATTGCAACGATGCTCGTATGTACAAGGATGAATTTATGAAGGTGGTATTGGCTATGGATACTGAAGAAGATAAAAAAACAGTACCTCAAGACACTCTTATCATACCTGTTAAGGGGCGAGTTTCTCATCCTCAATCTTCCAAGCCACTGGTTATTCACTTACCAGTTCAAAAGAAATCAGTTGATGCTGATGAAAATCAAAGGGAGCTCACCTCTTTTGAGCCACTTGTTATTGACTTACGTCGTAACAAAGACAAAAAGCAGCTCATTCCTTCTGAGCCACTTGTTGTTGATCTAAATTGCAACAAGGAAAAAAGGGAGCTCACCTCTTCTGAGCCACTTGTTATTGACCTCCGTCGTAACAAGCTTCCTCCACGTTCTTCTTCTCCCCCTCTTGTAATCAATTTGACCAAACCTGCTAAGGTTAAAGGTCCTGTTGTAAATACTGATGTACAAATCAATGAAAAAGTACCTACTTTCCAGTATATTGATGTTATTTATTATACTAAAAGTTATCTGGATATGTTAGATAGCTTCCAATCAATTATACTGGGAGTCGTACAATCTCTTCAGACAGAAGTCTCACTTGAAGATCCAGATGATTCTTACCGTATTCACCCTTCTTTGAAGAAAGGTGAAAGTCCAGCATTTTTGTATAAAAGACCGGAAACAAAGATTAACTATTCGGATGATAGCAAAGTTAACGATACGGGACGTCTCCAGTTCCATCGTTATAGTCAACAATCAAAAGACATCCTCCGAAAGATGGGTTACGACTTCAAGAGCGGCCTTAACTATGCTAAAGGTAGACGAACTCCCATTCATACAACAGTTCCAAACAGAAAATCACAAATGTATTATGACAGGACCAAGAAAGGTCTCGGATATACTTCTCCTCCACTGTTATCCCCAGCAGCTTCTGAATCAGATAGTGAAGAACGTTCTAATTCTTCTGATTCCAGATCATGGGATTCCGATACCAGCATCGGTGAAGTCCATCGTATAATTGTATCTTCTAACATGGTCTCCGTTGAACTACCAGAAGGCTGTGATGAAGATGTTGAAGAAAGTCCAGAAACAGATCCTTGGGCTCAACATATGGATAACCAATGGGTACTTCGTTTTGAACAACGTGAACCTCCTACTGAAGATCAACTAATTCAAATTGATGTAGGGGAAAAAGAGTCACCTCGTCCAATCTTTATTAGCAAGAATCTTCCAGAAGCAGATAAGCAAGAGTTGATTCTTCTCATTAAAGAATATATAGACGTCTTTGCTTTGAGTTACGAAGACATGCCAGGTTTAGATCCCAAGATTGCTACTCACAAACTGAACATTCTTCCTAATGCTAAACCGGTCAAACAGCAACAAAGGCGATTTAAGCCTGAAATGATGGACGCAATTGATGATAAAGTCAAGAAGCTCATCGCTTGGGGCTTTATTCGAGAAGAGCAGCATCCTGATTGGGTAGCCAATGTCGTCCCAGTTCTGAAGAAAACTGGAAAAGTTCGAGTCTGCATCGATTTCCGAGATCTCAATGAAGCATGTCCGAAAGATGAATTTCCTCTTCCTATCACAGACGTCATGATTGACAATACTTGTGGGTTCGAAAGAATATCTTTTATGGATGGATTTTTCGAATATAATCAGATCAAAATGCATCCTGAAGATGAAAAGCATACATCTTTCTGCACTCCTCGAGGAGTCTATTGTTATACAGTGATGCCATTTGGTCTCAAGAATGCGGGTGCAACCTACCAACGGGCTGTGAGTACCATTTTCAGAGAACTTCTTCGTAAAACAGTCGAATGCTACGTTGACGATATTGCTGTTAAAAGTCGTCTAAAAGAAGATCACATCCAAGATTTGAGAACAATATTTAATCTCATGCGTCAACATCAGCTCAAGATGAATCCCACCAAGTCATTCTTGGGTGTCTCTAGTGGCAAATTTCTCGGCTTCGTCATTACCTCTAAGGGTATACACGTGGATCCCGAGAAGATCAAAGCCATCCAAGAGATGCGTCCTCCATGCAACCTAAAAGAGCTACGAGGATTCCAAGGCCGACTTGCGTACATCAGACGATTCATTTCGAACTTGTCTGGATGCTGCAGACCATTCACTCAACTAATGAAGAAGGGTGTATCTTTTATTTGGACTGAAGAGTGTCAACGAGCATTCGACGATATCAAATAATATCTTATGAACCCACCAGTTTTTGGTGCCACCTATCTCTGGCATTCCATTCTTGATGTATGTCCGTGCTATGGACCATTCATTGGGTGCTTTACTTGCCCAAAAGAACAAAGAAGGCCATAAACAAGCTATCTACTATCTTAGCCGAACTATGATTGGTGCTGAACACCGTTATAGTCCAGTCGAGAAAGAATGCCTAGCTCTCATGTTTGCTGTGCAAAAGACGAGGCATTATATCATTGGTCAAACTATTCATGTTATATCTCGAGTTAACCCTCTCCGGGTACTTATGAAGAAACCTAGTACACTTAATTCTCGGTTGGCTACATGGGCAATCCTGCTAGCTCAATATGACATGGTGTATGTTCCACAAAAGTCCGTCAAAGGTCAAGCGTTAGCAGACTTCCTAGCAGCTCATCCTGTGCCTGAGACATCTAAACTCTATGATGAAATTCCTGACGAGACATTAGAAGTCAACATGATTTCCGAAGAGTTTCCAACCTGGCATTTATTCTTTGATGGTGCATCAAGAATTGGACCAAATGGTGCTATAGTGGCAGGTGTTGGAGTTGTTCTCGTTTCTCTAGACGGATTAACTATCCAAAGAGCCTACTCTTTAGATGAACCTTGCTCCAATAATGTGGCAGAGTACAATGCCTTACTTGTCGGCCTTCAGCTAGCTAAACAACTGAATGTTGAATGTCTGGAAGTCTATGGTGATTCTAAACTGGTTGTGAACCAGGTTAGAGGAACCTATGAAGTTCGTCATCAAGACCTGGTGCCTTATCATGAAGCGGCGATCAATATAGCTACATCATTCAAAGCCTTCTTCATCGACTATGTTCGACGAGCTTGCAATACTGAAGCCGATGCTTTGGCCAATCTTGCAGCTGTCTTAGCCATCCCTATCAAAAGGCATCAGGTGGTGGTTTTCTAACCGAGAACTGTTCTGTATTGAGAACAATCGTAATATTGAATTTAGCAATCTTGCTGAAGTCGAAGTTATTGATGACGATTGGAGAACTCCTTTTATCGATTTTGTAGTACATGATATACTCCCTGAAGATCCTAAGGAGGCTACAAGCGTTCGACGTCGATCTCTACGATTTTATTACAATCAAACCACCAAAACACTCTATCGGCGAACTTATGATGGTCTTCTTCTACGCTGTTTAGCTGGTGATGAAGCCAAACAAGTGTTGCGTGAAGCTCATGATGGTGTCTGTGGAGCACATCAACCTGGTCCTAAATTACAGGATCGCATTAGACGTATGGGTTATTATTGGCCCTCTATGGTATCAGATGCCATTGAATATGCAAGGAAATGTCGTGCTTGTCAAATCCATGCATACTTCATTCATTAACCCTCGAAATTCTTACACCCGACTGCTGCTTCCTGGCCTTTTGAAGCTTGGGGTATGGACATCATAGGTCCTATTAATCCTCCTTCTTCTAGAGGACATCGGTTCATATTGGCGATAACCGATTACTTCTCCAAGTGGGCTGAAGCTATACCTCTGGCTGAAGTCAAGACTAGCAGTGTCATCAACTTCGTTAAACACCATGTCATCTATAGATTCGGTGTACCTCAAAGAATCATTCATGACAATGGACCTTAATTTATTAGTCAGAAGTTCACTAGATTCTGCGATGATCATCGGATTAACAATGTTGCTTCGACGGCCTACAATCCTGCTGCCAATGGTTTAGCTGAAGCCTTTAATAAAACCATTATTAAGCTCCTTAAGAAATTTGTATCTACTAACAAATGGAATTGGAGCAAGAAACTTGGCGAATGTCTTTGGGCCTACCGAACTACAGTCCGTAATCCCACTGGTTTTACACCTTTCTCTTTGGTATATGGCTGTGAAGCTGTCCTTCCTTTGGTGTTACAAATTCCTTCTTTAAGGATTGCTATTGCCAATGAGCTCACCACAGAAAATAATGACCTTCTTCGACTTCAAGAGTTAGAAGCATTGGATGAAAAGCGGTTAATGGCTCAACAGCATATTGAGTTATACCAAGCCCGCATCTCAAAGACATTTAATCGTAAAGTGAAGGTCAGAGCCTTTCAGCAAGGAGAACTTGTTCTAATAGTCAGACGTCCTATGACTATGACTCATATGAGCAAAGGGAAATTCGATGCAAAATGGGAAGGTCCCTATGTTGTGAGCAAAGACTTCTCAAACGGAGCTTATCAACTTTCAGAACTTGATGGTCGAGTTGGTATGATGCCTATCAATGGCAAATTCTTAAAGAAGTATTATGTATAAATGTAAATACTTGTAAATTATCAGACAGAATCAAGTTCATGAATAAAATTTAAATTTTATTATATATTGGGACGAGGGCCACTGCCGTCCTTCTCAAAAATACGGTCAGCAAAAGAGCCAAAAACCTCTTTGCTGGATCCCACAAGAAACTTACAGGCGGCCATCCTCATGGCTTCTTCTTCTTTAGTCTTTCCTGGTTCGAGCAGGAAGTCTAAAATGTCCCGTGGTGGCTGGGGTGCAGACGAACCTTCGCCTGCTTCTGCTTCCTTTGGCTGAACTGGATCGGCAGGGTGTTCTTCAATACCCTTCTGAACCTTCGAGACAATCTCAACCTTCTTAGATGCTTCTCCAGAAAACATTTTTATGTTGAAGAGTAGAAGTGTTCGTTCCTGTCTGATTTCTGCTATATTTATAGACAGAAGTTCCTCAATTAATGAAGCATTACATTCATCCGACGGTTCATCCGTTCATTAATACCTGACGGTTCATCCGTTCATTTATCACATTCATTCGATGGTTCGTCCGTTCATTAAACACCTGACGGTTCATCCGTTCATTTATTACACTCATCCGACGGTTCGTCCGTTCGTTAAATATCTGACGGTTCATCCGTTCATCTATTGTGACGGTTAACCCGTTCATTTATTATCATTTGACGGTTAATTCGTTCATTTCAGTATCATTTGACGATTTACCCGTTCTTTCATCATTACTTGACGGTATTCCCGTTCACTCATTTTCATATACATTGACGATTCATTATCGTTCATCTTCTACATCAGCAACTTGTCGTTTTCGAGTAAGTTGTCAATAAATATATCATATCTATCTATTATTTATATCTGAATAAGATATGCAATAAATAATGGAGCCACAACAAAATATTCTTTATATCAAAAAAATGAGACATTACAAAAAATACAGCGACATCAACAAAACCCAAATACAAAATCAAGAAGGAGGGACAATTAGATTGTCAATTTGCTGCTTCAAAGTCTGCAGCTCTTCTTCGTGTGTTGACGCTACTATCTTTTTTGCCTCCTCCATCCCGCTGTCTTCATCAAAAATGGGCATATCTACTGTTCTGCGGGTGATCTCTTCACCATGAGTGGTCTCATACTCATTCTTTTCTTCAATCAATGCATTAAATTGTTCAATCACCAGTTGGTGATTAACAGTTTCTTCCTCAAATTCTTGTTGGAGGCGAGTAATTTTAGCCTTCAGCTCAGCAAGTCGCCTTCCCTTATTTTCAGCTACTAGGGTAATTGATTCTATTTTAGAATTATATTCAGCTGATTTTGCTGAATGAGCTTCTAATAGATTTTGAAGAGTTAACCTTTCCATATCAGCAGCTTGAGCAAGCCGCTCAAATTTAGCTTGTACTAAAGAGTCTACATCTTTCTTTTTGAGTTCTTTATACTTCTTGATAGAGACTTCTAATTCATCCAGTATATGTTCAAGGAGAGTGGCCTGAGCTTCGTCTCCTTGGTCACTTATGGCTCTTATCAAGAAAGAAGTGGGCTTTCTAACCATAATGAAGTCAGGCCCTTCTTTCTCTATCATTTTATGGACGAGAGATCCCAGCGATTCAAAGAAGCATTTAGTAAATGACTAGATAACCTGCTGATTGATGGCTAAAGTTCCAGGAGTCGCTGCTACTTCCGATGATGACGGGGTAATAGGTAGCTCGATTCTTTGAGGTTGGACAATAGGCTCTTTAAATAAAGGAGCCAAAGTAGAGCTGGTTGCTCCTCCTGTTTGATCTTCTGCAAAAGTAAAATTATTATTTTACTAATTGATTGTTGATGAACAAAAAGATCAAATTAAGAGCAATGTTACCTTGGTTTGGTTTAACAACGAGTTCATTCCTTACTGGAATGGAATACTGTTGAACAGAAGTAGCCTCCGCTGCAACAGCCTGACTGCTGCCCGCCTCAGAACCACAAGATAAATGATGACTACTGCTAATAACCACCGTTGGTATAGGCACCATAATCAGGTCTGTTGGAGGTATTGGCAAAGTACCAAGATCTGCAAATGAAGATATTAGTTATTGGTTTATTGTAAAATAAGAAAAGGTTGTTAAATCTCGTTTTATACATTGAGGGTCGGTGGCGGGATTTTCTTTTAACACACCTTCGTCGGCTACTTCTTCAGGAGATATTTCTATTTCAACATCGACAGCCCTTTCTGCAGACGCCTCCACTTCAATATCCTTTTTAGGATTTGAAATATCATCGGCAGTATCAAGAGATCTGTGTTCTTCAGTTTGCTTTTCAGGATCTTGTAAATACTCATCAACATTTTTGGATGAAGATCCTTCCTCGTCTTCTTCTTCTTCTTCTTCTTCTTCTACTGCTGCATTTCCACTGCTAGTGGCAGCCTGATCTTCTTGTAAGCTATAACTGCAATCCTCCAGAGCTGCAATCATTTCACGGTCTTCGTCCTCACGAAGAGTCCTGGGAGTAGGAGGAGGTTGAGTAACATCTGCGATAGGAGAATGAGGTCGTACAACACTTTGATCTTCCTCTAAAATATGTTCTCTAGGCTTTTCAATTCTTGGGGCAACATCTCCCCTCTGTTCATTCTCCTCGAGAGTTTTGCTCCCTGATTCAGAAGCGGATGTGGGGGATGCCATTAAAAGTCCTGCAGCAGCATCTACTGAAGTCAGGAGTTGTATGGAAGAAGACTCTTCCAAGACTCTTCTGGTAACTACTCTTTTCTTTCTGTGTAGAGGCCTAACAGGACTCTCTACATTTTCTGGCTCTGTTCGCTTTTGCACGGAAGTTGGTGTACTGGCAATTTCTTGATGAGTCTCGGCCAATTGCCGGAATTGAGATCTGGTAGTCACCTTTTCAGAAGAAACATCAAGAATCAATTTCTTCTTCGCCACAGGAGCAGGAGGCTCCTCTCTTCTTCTCTTCTTCGCAGGAGATTTACCCACCTTCAGTGAAATACGAAGTGGTGCATTCACTTCTTGGGGGAATATAATATCCCTTGTAGTCTCCAGAGGTGAATCTGCCAGTTCCTGCGCCTCCTTATTTATAGGGATTGATGGAGCAATTCTCCCTCTTCTTAATCTTGTTGCAGTGGCAAAACTATCTGCGAGATGGAAATTCTCGACAAAAGTATTCGCTGATGTGTAAAATACGGAGTATGTAAAAAGCATTCGAGGACCCTGAGGAGTAGTCCTTGCTGGCATGGAGAAAGTGGCTTTTGTATCACGGGCATTGTAATAAGCCCAAGCCCTAGCTCCGTCTATCAGATAACCCTTGCCTTGGAGACAGGTAATTGCGTTCCCTACGTGGAACTGATCATACCCAAATTGTCTAGCAAAACGGCTTGGGAGGTATGGTTCTAAGTAGCACTCTTCTTCGAATCGGTAGACCAAATGAGATGGTCGAATTGTCTTCAACCATTCAAAAGCGACACGAGTTAGAGGCTGCAGTTTCGAATCCACCATATTCGTGGACATCTGATCATACCCAGTAGGAAAAGGAGCGTAGCAAAAGTTCCAGCCTCTGTTCAGATTCAACATAAATCTACATTCAGATAAAGAAGTATATTTCTATTTTCCATCGGAATACCTTCGAAGAAAACTGCCGTCAACTGGTCCCATGCCAGGATCCATTAGAGTTGGATAGTGAAGAAGCAACCATCCAAACAAATATGTATATGGCAGTTCTAAGCGAGGGAATTCTCTCTCTCCTTTCGCTTTCAACATCAAGTCAACATATAAACGGAGACTGGCGTTCAGCTTACAGGTCATTGCTGATAGTAAGTCCATTTTATAGCCAAAGACCAATTTAACAGCTGCAAACAAGACGCCACGGTGAAAATGATCCACTGCACTGGATCCGGGAACCACGAACCTTCGCAGCCAGTATGTCAAGAATCCCGCCAATTGTGCTTCTTCTGACATGGGCCTATAGCCCATTCTCAAGTAACTTTCCAAATTATCTCCTCTCTTCAAAGGAGGATATTCATGGTCATCGTTCACTTCTTTATCAAAGTGACCACTCTGTTCCATTAATTTTTCGACCTCTGTATGGCTCAAAGGTTTGAAGAAAGTTGGGTAACATTTATCGTTCTCCTTGGTTTTCTTCTCCTCTATATGATTAAGAAACAGATATGGTAGCCACTTTGAAGAATTACAAGTATTGGCAGTGGCACTCTTGTAAAATAAAGAGCAGATCTTGTAATGGCACAATAGTTCTTCGAACACTGTCACCATCTCTGGATTCTCTTTCCTGAGCTTGTTCAACTCATCATTTGTTGGTACATACTCCTCATACGGAGCATCTGCCATGGGCAAGAACGAGATATACTTCATCTCGTAGAGTGCAAAGCCCATCTCTCCCCTTGGGGTCATGAAAGTTCCGGTCCTGTAGTTGTATCTCTCAGCTAAGGCTAAGAACATATGAGGATTGGGAGCAAATCCATATACAGTGGCATGCACTGCTTCATACAGGTTGATTTGTTGGAGTTTGTCTTGGAATTTTCCCAGAACCCAATTCGCGATATAACTCCATCGCTTGTAGTCTGGATTCACCAGTCCAGTCATTCTTATATCTTGCTCCGGATATTTTCCTTCAACCTTCGCAAATTTATTTGCGAATATTGGTGTCCTAACAGGCATTAGCATGGAGGAGTTCTCTGGTGTAATGCAGCCAGGTCTTAAGCCTCTCAGTAGGATACTATATCTGTCAGAAGAACTATAAAACATGTCCTTATGATGTGGCCCCTTCTTTACGAAGATTTTTCCTGCCCGAGCATCCTGAAATAGAGTGATATTCCATTCCATCTTCCTAGGGTAGCTCGCATGAGCGTACCATGACAAAGGAAGGCAGCGAGCGATATCGGGTATAAAAAAGGATCTATCTTGCTGGTGAACTACCCTATCTTCCATCTTTGGCCTAGGCTGAGAGGCTCTCTCAAAGGCGTCACCGAATAGGAATAAGGGTTTCTTGTGAATTACAGCATCAGCTGATTCTAAAGGCTGTCCGTTCATCAAACACATCAAAGTTTCATTGTCCTGAAAAATCAATATAGCCTGACGGGAGGCCGGCAGATCATACTGAGGATAATGGACATGAGACAGATCCTCTTTGTATTCAGACTCTGTGAGGGTTCCCATAAAATGTTCGTAATCTGGATCTTCATTGACTTCAACTGCATCAACAAACAGATGAAAATTAGTCCAAGACAAAGTTTTTGTTTTTAAACATAAAACATGATTTGCGCAACCTCAGACTGCGCTGATATGATTTGCGCAACATCAGACTGCGCTGACATGATTTACGCAACCTCAGATTGCGCTGACATGACTTGCGCAACATCAGTTTGCACAACATAAAAGGTGCGCAAAGCAATGGTTTGCGCTGATATCTGCGCAACTTAATCGTTTGCGCTGACTTCCTGTCAGCACAAATCAACAAATTGCGCAAGAATGTAGCCTTCATAAAAATGAAGAACTGATAGTTGATGCAACCGAAACCCTAAAAAGGGTGGCGCAATATGAACTTATCTCTAAAAAGAGATGAGTTTCAAGGGAGTCGAATCACCCTAAGAAGGGGTTTTCGATCGGTTCAAACTACCTCTCAGAGCAGGGTGTGCGGATTCGTGTCGGAAAGCTCGCCGTGCAACCCTGTCAGAAGACTCGGTCGGAGCTTTTCCCTTCGCGGCGGCGACAGCGGCAGCATTTGATTGTCGTGGAGCCATGACAAATCGTCGGAGAAAAAAGGAAGAAAGAGTTCAGAAATTCTCTCTCAAGTGCACGAAGACAGCAAGTAAAGAATACTTTGAAGTATGAAGAGGACTATTTATAGTTTTCAAAAAACAAAACGGCCGCCTCGGATTGCGCCTAAACTTATGGTCTATTCGCTTTGCGCAGACAGCTCATCATATTGCGCAAAACGATTCAACATTTGAAAATTCAAAGTATTTCGAAATTTTGATTATAATCAACTTTCGAAAACTTTGAAGGGGGTCTTGTATGTCCTAAAAAAATCAAGTTACATCAATTAACAAAGTCAACAAGTCAAGATATTTATCATTTTGATGAGTTGCGCAGACAACAGATTGCGCAGACATCACTTTGCGCAGGCTGGTTTGCGCATGTTCCCAACTACGCAGGCTGATGTGGCAGAAGTCATCATTGACTGAATCAAATCAGATTTTCCTGACAGCTGACAATACGAATAACGAGGAGGCCGTTCATTTTTGACGCCGCACAGTGCTCGAGGGCGGCTGACAGGTGGCAGCACAATCCGTGGTTGCGCAAACCATTCATGCACAATCCGTGGTTGCGCAAACCATTTCTGCGCAGTTCACTTTGCGCATTCTACCAACATAACTGACAAATTACATATGGCATTCATGCCATCAATTGCTCATTACGTGGCAACCGTCTATGCACGATCATGCGCATTTCAATCAAATGATGCCATGTGTCCCAGATAGTTGGCCCACGATCCAATAACTGTCTGCGCAAACTAGTGCTGCGCAAACCAGTTGCTGCGCAAATCAGCTTGCGCAGTCCAAAATAACTGAAAGTTAGTTATTTTCAGAACTCTATAAATAGAGTTTCAAGTCTTCATTTTAAGAGGATCAAGATCAGAGATCAGAAATCAGAGAGTTCAGGAGTTCTTGCCAAAGTGCTGCTGCATTCTTCTGAGACTTTTGTCTTCAACTTCAGAGGCTTTTGCCTTCAATTTCCAGAGTTGTTTTCAACTTCAAAGGCTTCGTCTTCAAAGTTCACATCGTCCAAGGGATAAAGCAATCGTCATCAAAATTGGATTCCTATAGTTGTAATTTTCCCAGAATTCTTGTAATCTTTATTACAGTTTGTATCAATAAAGTTTTACACTTTTGTTTTTACAAACAGATCCGGCGACCCGAGCCGTTCCCGGCCGCCTACTTCCGCCGACCTGACCCGCTCTCCCCCGCTCCGCACTTTCCTCCGCCGCGCTCACCGCTGCCAGCAAACCCTCCGCCGCGTGCCTCGACCGCCAGCGAGCGTGCTCTCAAACCCTCCGATCTCTCCCGACCGTGGCCCTTTCTTCCGCTCGGCCGAGATCCGCCGCAGCGCCCCGTCCGCTCGCCGCCAAACCCCGGCCATCTCGGCCCAAGTGCGCCGCACGCGGCCACTGCCTCGCCGTTCCCCGCCGGACAACCGCTCATTTCCTCCGCGCCCTAGCCGCCCGCTCCTTCCGCCGCCGGCGACCCTTCCACTCCGCCGGATCGCCGACTTCCTATCCTTAAGCTCCGTTCCCTCTCTCTCTCCTCTCTTCTCACATTTTCGATTTTTTTCTTCTCTCTCTCTTTACTAGAGACAATAGCCAGCGGCTCTGTTGACTTAACCTTCGAAAGTTGTGCTTTTATTAGTTTTGTAACTTTTGTTCATTCCTTGTTTTAATTTTTTTATATCTACTACTATTACTTATTATTATTAATATTATTATTATTATTATTATTATTTATTACTGTTATTATTATTATGATTTTATTATTATTATCATTATTATTATTAGTATTATTATTATTAGCATTATTGTTATGGATAATATTATTTTTAGTTGATCTATTTGATAAAAACATATAGGTATGACTCATAAACGGGTATTGAAATATTTTGCCATTATTAATATAGTAGTAATATTTTTGGTAAATTTTATAAAATAATTATAGTAATATATTTGTGAAAAATATATATTATTACAAGTTATTTCAACTATAGCTCTTGAAACTATAAAATTTCTATCTTGCAAATTTTATTTTTAATCTAAAAATATTTTAACTAACAACATATAGATTTCTACCTAAAAAAAATATTATTTGACAAAACTTACAACTCTGCCTTAAAACGACTTTTGATTTTTCGGATATTTATTTGAAAGCATATGTTGACTAATAAATTATATTTTTAGTACTATAAATTAGTTTTCTAAAATCATATAGTTATTATTCAATTTCCTTTATTTTTCTATCCGTGACTAAACACCTCTTACCTATTTTCTTCGCCAATACCGTACTACCTTATGGCCACCCTAACTAAATTGACAGTCCCGGACCCAACGGAACTGTCCGTGCCATCAACAGAGGTCCACTTGCATAGTTGTTACACCGAAGTCGAAGTTCGTGCCACATTGATTATCGCAGCACATCAGGCGTACTACCAGCAAGACACCTTGCCATTTGCTGTTTATTTATTTTAGCTCATATTTTATGCATTATTTATTTTTTTTATACAAAATAAACTGTGATACATGGAATAACCTGTTAGAACTTACTGTTCAGTTATATTTCTTACTATGTATTATTTTTCTTACACATTAAACCTAGATTTAAGGGACCACCTTGTGTGTTGCATTCATTGGGCTTGACACGTTGTACCACAAATTTGTGTGTCGCATGTAGAACACGAACGTGCGTGATTGAATGGCCACCAGTACGTACAAGCCGTACGATAGGAATAACCGCTAATAGAATTGCATGCTAGTTTGACTTAGCGGTTATAGAGGTTAATGTTATGGATACAACATTGTAGGCATTGGACGAGAAGGACAATTCCTTAGCGTATGGGCTTCGATGCACTTTCCCTTTTGTAACCCGTGAGCTCCATCGGAGACGCGAGTCAGATTACCCATGATTACTGATGGCCACTGGCGATTCTACGGAACGTCATGCTCTTACTGATGGGGCCTCTGGTGCCCAAGGGGAGACTATGCCGATCCTATTTAGCCAGGGCCCATGCGTAGGAAGGATTGTTCTTAACTATATTTTACTTAGAACGGTTAGGTACCTTATCCGTTAGGTACGAGTACTTTTGGTTTGGGTACTTGTATCTGACCGTGGCTTGGAACAATAACTCGTCGCAGATTAGTTCGTTAGATCTTGTCCTTGTTTGGTTGTAGGTGTGACTTACTACTTCGATGAGAAGGTATTGAACCTTGTTGGGGTCCGGATACCATATTGGATTCATAGCATGGAAAGATACATCGCCGTGAATTAGTTTACCATCTTCTGTCCATGTTTGGTTGGGGGGATGGTACGCTCATTCAATAGGTGTGTATTGGACCATGTTATAATTCAATTGACTTATTTATTTGAGCAATATTTATTCAGTTTACATGGCATGATATTATGTGTCTTGTTACGTCCCTCTGAGGACCTGGTTATCTCGCCAGGTGTGTGCTATTGTCTTTCGCAGGTGCTCTAGCTCTAGCCGTGATCCGCTCTATTTTTTCGAGGATGATTGCACTTTGGTCGTCTTCGCTTCGCTCGCCAAAAATCATTTCTTTTCTCATGTATTTTTCCTTTACTTGTTGGTAGTGGATTTGTCTCCGCCCAACATATTATATCAAGACAAATTCATTATTATTATATCTTTTATTCATTTATTTTTGTGGATGAGATTAGTTATGGTTCTACTGTATTTTACAGCTTATGTATTCATACGAGGTTTCCATATATTGGAGTGTACTTTGTATGAGTACAGCTGGCATATCTACGTTCCTAGTCCTACGTATTTTGGGACTGGAGCGTTACATGTTTTTGTGGTGGCCCATGCAGGTCAAGATAAAATTGTTTGGTTACTTTACCGTACCAAGCAAGCCTGCGAATAGGATTAGAAGTCTAGGATCTCATCCACATACTTGACCTCTATTCTCGGTTCCATATTCGACCAACTCATCGATTGCATCTTGTTTGATTCCTTCTATCATTATCCTTATCTTCCCTTCGTGCTTGCTAGAGATTGACCCTACTAGTTAGATGTCCCAAACACCCTTA
Organism: Iris pallida; assembly: GCA_029216955.1. Taxonomy (NCBI): domain Eukaryota; kingdom Viridiplantae; phylum Streptophyta; class Magnoliopsida; order Asparagales; family Iridaceae; genus Iris; species Iris pallida. The sequence goes on along the minus strand of JANAVB010032618.1, from coordinate 12,965,172 downwards.
GCTTAACTCTTTAAGTTGGGTAGAAAATCCCACGACCTAACACACCATTGACCATTAAGGGAACATAAATAGTATTATCTAGACTATAGAGACTAGAGGAAGTTAACCCATTTGGTCAACCAAGCCTTGGTCAATAAAACCGTAGAATGATAGTATAGGGATAAACAAGACTTAGATCCTTATGACTCTTAGAGTATTCATATTGTTTTTATTCATCTACCATCGTGCCTATATTTTTACTATCTAAACTAATGATGCTAATGTAGCCTAGTTTTTGCAAGCTTATCCTTTCATCAAGCTTGTTCACGACATATGTTATTGGAAGCGCTCCCACTAACGTATCTTCTAATCAGAACCGGTGCATAATGGTCTGATCAACCAAGTGCACTTTGGTTCGCTTTATTTTATTGTTCTTCGTGGATGGGGACATAGCTAAACTTGTCCTTTAGAATCCTATCCACGACTGTCTTGAAAATTCCTTTGAAAATTTTCAGTCGTCTTTGAATCACGTATTCGTACTCGATAATATCGTCTTTGGAACCCTTATTGCTTTCGCCTTCACCTATTTTAGAAGGACGAAGGCGTTGTACTTTTCTCGGCCCTATCACGACTTTCAAATCACTTAAATATAGGAGTGAAATCTAATTCGCTCTCAAAATCGTGCCCTCAACCTACTCTCAAGACACCATAACTTTAAGGTCTCAAATTTATTTTATTTTACTTGAACCCATACTATTGCTTATTGTGCGTCATCTTAAAACATTTTCCACCTTGCGTTAATCCATGGTTATCTTCGCCTTTATTGAATTCGCGACTCTAATGCATGTTTTCATTCAACGTCGTTTCCTTGTCTCGCCCAATGATTTGACTGTGCTTCCTTTTCGATATACCCTTGCACCTCTCACCCCTACTAATTTTTAATTTCGAGGACGAAATTTTTATAAGTTGGGTAGGATGTAAAACCCCTAAATTTTTACTTTTTTTTATTTAAATTTTGGTACTGATTTAAATTTTTATTATTGTACGTCGCTTAGTCGTATTGTACGTCGCGTACGAAATTTTTATTTTTCGTAATTACTCAACGAGTGCGAATATGTGCGAGCGTACATATTTTTAGAAAAAAAAGGTTTCTATTTCCGAAGTGATATATATAATAATTATTTTACCATTTTACCGAATTTCTAAGTTTTTTATTTTAAGCCTTTTCTTTCTAACATTTATTAATAATAAATTATATTTCATTGTATACAAGAAAAGCATAATTTTGTATAAATAATTATGCATACATATCTCAAAATTAATTATTAGTTTATTTTTAATTAATAATGTAATTTTCGAAATTATTACTATTAGTATTTTTGGAAAACATATTTTGAATTTATTGTGACAATTTAAATCTTGATTTGGACTTTGGATTTATTTAAAATAATATGTATAATTGGAAATTTGAATTATCTTATTTTTAAACTAAAAGAATTTAAATAGATTTAATTTGGATTCGTATTTGGATTGGATTTGATTTATTTTAAATTTATTTAAAAAAGGGGATTTAAATCTTTTCCTAATCCTATCCAATTGGGAATTTTCACATCCTATAAATAGGCAGGTACTCATCCATTATTTTTTCCACGAGCCAATTCTCTACAAAATTCTCCACAACCAAAAGTGAGTGCATCGTGTCCATGACCGTGTCCGTGTCCCATCCACTACTTATCTTCCTTTATATATACATATGACTCTTCCCGTCCGACACACCCAGACATCCAATCCGTGTCTCGTAGGACACAATCCTGACTCGATACAATCAAAAACCTAATCCTAATCCTAACCCTTTACCGCCACCACCATCGTCGGAATGCCGCGACCACAGCTCGACCCTCGGCCAACGTCACCCCCATTACCACAGACCTAGCTACCACTGACCGACGACCCTAACCCAACCAACCCCGACGTCTTCCCAGTGATCACCACCAAAAATCCCCCATCTGCCAACAAACCACCGCCACCAAAAATACACCATCGCCCAAAATTAACCGCAAGGAAATCGACACTCTCACCTGCCCTTTTCGGCGACGCCGACGTCCGCCGTGTCCCGACGCCTCCCACGCCGATGCACGTGCACAGCCCCTCCGCTTTCCCTCTCTGCCAGCTGAACCCGGCCCCGGTCCTCCGACCCGCAGCGTCGACGAACGTGCTCGCCTCCGTGCCGAGTCGGGTCGCCCAGATATGACGATCCCAGCCGTTCCCGGCCGCCTACTTCCGCCGACCTGACCCGCTCTCCCCCGCTCCACACTTTCCTCCGCCGCGCTCACCGCTGCCAGTAAACCCTCCGTCACGTGCCTCGACCGTCGACGAGCGCGCTCTCAAACCCTCCGATCTCTCCCGACCGTGGCCCTTTCTTCCGCTCGGCCGAGATCCGCCGCAGCGCCCCGTCAGCTCGCCGCCAAACCCCGGCCATCTCGGCCCAAGCGCGCCGCGCGCGGCCACAACCCCACCGTTCCCCGCCGGACAACCGCTCCTTTCCTCCGCGCCCTAGCCGCCCGCTCCTTCCGCTGCCGGCGACCCTTCCACTCCGCCGGATCGCCGACTTCCTTTCCCCAAGCTCCGTTCCCTCTCTCTCTCCTCTCTTCTCACATTTTCGATTTTTTTCTTCTCTCTCTCTTTACTAGAGATAAGAGCCAGCGGCTCTGTTGACTTAACCTTCGAAAGTTGTGCTTTTATTAGTTTTGTAACTTTTGTTCATTCCTTGTTTTTATTTTTTTATATCTACCACTATTACTTATTATTATCATTATAATTATTATTATTAATATTATTATTATTAGTTATTATTACTATTATTATTATTATGATTTTATTATTATTATTATTATTATCATTATTAATATTAGTATTATTATTATTAGTATTATTGTTATGGATATTATTATTTTTAGTTGATCTATTTGATAAAAACATATAGGTATGACTCATAAACGGGTATTGAAATATTTTGCCATTATTAATATAGTAGTAATATTTTTGGTAAATTTTATAAAATAATTATAGTAATATATTTGTGAAAAAAAAAATATTATTACAAGTTATTTCAACTATAGCTCTTGAAACTATAAAATTTCTATCTTGCAAATTTTATTTTTAATCTAAAAATATTTTAACTAACAACATATAGATTTCTACCTAAAAAAATATTATTTGACAAAACTTACAGCTCTGCCTTAAAACGACTTTTGATTTTTCGGATATTTATTTGAAAGCATATGTTGACTAATAAATTATATTTTTAGTATTATAAATTATTTTTCTAAAATCATATAGTTATTATTCAATTTTCTTTATTTTTCCATCCGTGACTAAACCCCTCTGCCCTATTTCCTTCGCCAATACCGTACTACCTTATGGCCACCCTAACTAAATTGACCGTCCCGGACCCATTGGAACTGTCCGTGCCATCAACAGAGGTCCACTTACATAGTTGTTGCACCAAAGTCGAAGTTCGTGCCACATTGATTATCGCAGCACATCAGGTGTACTACCAGGCAAGACACCTTGCCATTTGTTGTTTATTTATTTTAGCTCATATTTCATGCATTATTTATTTTTTATGCAAAATAAACTGTGATACATGGCATAACCTGTTAGAACTTACTGTTCAGTTATATTTCTTGCTATGTATTATTTTTCTTACACATTAAACCTAGATTTAAGGGACCACCTTGGGTGTTGCATTCATTGGCCTTGACACGTTGTACCACGAAGTTGTGTGTCGCATGTAGAACACGGACGTGCGTAATTGGCTGGCCACCAGTACGTACAAGCCGTGCGATAGGAATAACCGCTAATAGAATTGTATGCTAGTTTGACTTAGCGGTTATAGAGGTTAATGTTGTGGATACAACATAGTAGGCATTGAGCGGGGAGGACAATTCTTTAGCGTATGGGCTTCGATGCACTTTCCCTTTTGTAACCCGTGAGCTCCGCCGGAGATGCGGGTCAGATTACCCATGATTACTGACGGCCACTGGCGATTCTGCGGAACGTCATGCTCTTACTGATGGGGCCTCTGGTGCCCAAAGGGGGACTATGCCGATCCTATTTAGCCAGGGCCCATGCGTAGGAAGGATTGTTCTTAACTACATTTCACTTAGAACGGTAAGGTACCTTATCCGTTAGGTACGAGTACTTTTGGTTTGGGTACTTATATCTGACCGTGGCTTGGAACAATAACTTGTCGCGGATTAGTTCGTCACATCTTGTCCTTGTTTGGTTGTAGGTGTGACTTACTACTTTGATGAGAAGGTATTGAACCTTGTTGGGATCCGGATACCATATTAGATTCATAGCATAGAAAGATACATAGCCGTGAATTAGTTTACCATCTCCTGTCCTTATTTGGTTGGAGGGATGGTACGCTCGTTCAATAGGTGTGTATTGGACCATGTTATAATTCAATTAACTTATTTATTTGAGCAATATTTATTCAGTTTATATGGCATGATATTATGTGTCTTGTTACGTCCCTCTGAGGACCTGGTTATTTCGCCAGGTGTGTGCTATTGTCTTTCGCAGGTGCTCTAGCTCTAGCCGTGATCCGCTCTATTTCTTCGAGGATGATTGCACTTTGGTCGTCTTCGCTTCGCTCGCCAAAAATCATTTCTTTTCTCATGTATTTTTTCTTTACTTGTTGGTAGTGGATTTGTCTCCGCCCAACATATTGTATCAAGACAAATTCATTATTATTATATCTTTTATTCATTTATTTTTGTGGATGAGATTAGTTATGGTTCTACTGTATTTTACAGCTTATGTATTCATACAAGGTTTCCATATATTGGAGTGTACTTCATATGAGTACAGCTGGCATGTCTACGTTCCTAGTCCTACGTATTTTGGGACTGGGGCGTTACAGTGGCAGCCGCGAAGATTTGGTTGTTGCTGAGATCTTGGGTGGTTAGCACCCATTCTTTGAATAGAACTGAGTCAAGGGACGCGTGACATATGCCTGTGGCTCAGAGATCTCGATTTTGGAGGAGAATGATCTGTCGGGGTGCGCCTAAGATCGGGCGCAAGGAGGCGACTTAATCTATGAGTTTTAGACATCATAGACGAGTCCAGGCGCATGTAGAGCTTCGCATCAGGGTGCGCCTAGGGTCAGGCACAGAGGAGGCGACTTGGTCTCATGACCTTTATGAGCCATGAGCAAGTCCAGGCGCATGGCTTTCAAGGCGCATGCATAGCCTTGTCTTCTGTTGCTTGGCATCAGAAGCAAGTCGGGGACGCATGACCACAGAGGCGCATGTCGTCTTCTGGGTGCATGGCCACGAGGTGCATACGACTGATCGGTTTGGCACGTTGTCGACCCCAGGTGTAATGATGGTGCTAACATCAGTGGCGCTTCATTTTCTGTACAGCTGATTAGACTGCTCTTGGAATGCATTGCCGTCTTTGTCTTTCAGCATTAAATGTTTGATGGAGAGGGTTCATTGGTTAGTGCCAATCTGGGTGTATAGCTATGGCCCGCTGGATACATCCATAGGGAGCGCATGATATCGACGGCACATCTGCCAATGTGTCGCATCCTCTTTGGCCCGCCTATTGGGTTCTTCGAGGCGTTAATGGTTGCCTTGACTTAGCCGAATACGAGGCGACGGATGCATTTGCTATTTAATACAAATTCATTGCATGGAATTTGGAACGTTGGCTATTTGGCACTCGGGTGTAGGCTGCCCGTGTTTATAAATAGCTGCATGAGAGAAATATTTTCTTTTATTCTTCATTTCGATATAAAGATGAACTTGGCCGGAGCTCCGCCTTGGCGAACTGCCGAACTCGAGCTCTTTCCGAGGGTAAAGTTGCACTGCCCCAGTCTTTCCATCACTCTGAGCTTCCGTGATAGTGTCTGTTGCATCCAAATATCGGGGTCGTTGTAGAAGCATGAAAAATATTAGAAATAAAGGCATAATGACCCATGCGGCTCTGGACAGCAAGCCTATGCGGTTCATACTGGAGTTGCTTTATACGGCCAAAAAGGAGACCCCCAGACTCATGCGGCTCGGGGACATGCGGCTCAAATCGATGCCACGTGTGACCCCCCCTACAGTTGGCCATTGGAGTAATGGCCTCATTTTAATGCTCTGACACGACTCGACGGCTGCGACGTCTCTGACATAAAGTGTCATAATGGCTCTGCCATAATGACAGATTCTTCGGAAAAAGAAAAAGATCTCTGACCCGATCTGTCAGAAATCCTATGTTGCCACGTGGCAAAAGTCTCATGCGGCTCGATTAAAGAACAGCTTCATGCGGCTCCGTGAGGCGTCATTCTAATATGATTAACAGAAATCCGCCATATGCGGTCCACTCATAGCCCGGCCTATGCGGCTCAATACCACATGCGGCCCACAGAAACTATACGGCTCATGGAGAGGTCGTCTCCTGCGGTTCGCAAAGACCACGCATATGAGGCTCACGGAAAGTTCGTCCCCTGCGGCTCGACGAGATGTTGACTCATGCGGCTCATGAAGGGTATCTCCCTGCGGTTCAAGTATTGGCCACTCTATGCGGCCCTGGCAGGATCTTCAATCAAAAGACGTGGCATTGAAGATTCGACCGAATCCCAACGAGAATATTTGACATCATCAGCAAGACACGTGGCGAGCAATCAGATATTAGCATAACCAATCACGAAGATTTAAAGCAATCAGCATTAACTGCTCATAAGATTTGGTGCTATCCGCATTAGTGGCCGAGATTCGTTATGATCAAGATCAAGGGTCCAGATAGAATGAAGGAGCGCCGACATTCCAAACAGATAGCAAACCCTAATAATCACATCCCACCCTTATAAATAGCCAGCAGCATTCCCATAAAAAAAAAAAAAGAGAGCGGCAATAATAAAAAAAAATAAGAAGAGAGAGATACCCACAGAGAGAGAGTTCCCCTTTTTTTCGTGACAATCACAGAGAGAGAGAAGCCCAGAGAGCAACCAGAGAGGAGCAAGAAGAGCCTTTCTTCGTCAACGCCGAGCAAATCTTCCCCGAGTCAAGACTGCATACTGATCGTCCAAGGAGTAAGGCAGAGCGGCCGTCGCTTTCCCGAGCCTCTATCGTCACCCCCCAGAATCAAAAATAAACAATCGCACTTAGTCTGCTGTACCTAGGTTTTCGTCCCTAGGCTTTCTTTGTGCGAGCGAGTTTGTATTGTGAGTCTAAGTTCAGTCCTCCGATAATTGTTCTGTTCTTTTACAATCAATGGCAAACACGATGGCGACTCTGCTGGGGACTAACTTCTCCACGGCTGAGGAGTTGGTGACGCAATCAGATGCAGCCAAACTTGGCTCCACACAAAAGAAGATGGTCGTCCGCTTCGACCAACAGGCGTTCGAAGAGATGCTCTCTGAAGGCAGCGCTGGCCCGACCCAGAAGCGTACCCGCACCACGAAGGCTCGCAAAGAATGGAGACCGAAGTCATTTGCTCCTCCTCAAGCCCTCGATGGGATGCCCTCTGTTGCTCAAGACGGCGAGAAGGATTCCCCTGCGGTCCCACTTCAGATCGTAGACAACTCTGCTGCCCCCAAGTCCGACAGAAGAAAACATTATGATGCTGGACTTGCAGGGACAAAGAGGGACTCTACGCGGTCCAAATCGCAGAAGAGTATTAGCCGCAGGGAGAAAGCCCATGCGGCTACATCCGCCAACCGTATGAAGAAAACTCATGCGGCTACTTCTGTCAGCCGCATAACTTATGCGACTACAGTTCCCGACCGCATGGATAAAACTCATGCGGCTAGAAAAGTCAATCGTTTGCAGAAAACCCATGCGGCCACAGATGCCAACCGCATGCGGCCAGCCTGCACGGTCATGGCTCCTAGCCGCATAAGAACTCGTCCGACGACAGGAGACAACCGCGTACAGACAGCCTGCACGGTTTCCACTCCCAGCCGCATAGCATCTGCTCCATGCTCCTCTCGATCAGTTTTCGACCGTCTCTCGTACGGCCCGAACCCTGATGACTCTCTGGATGATAAGCCAGACTCTGTGATGTTCAACTTGGACTCTTCTTATTATGCACCCACAAGTGCTAAAAAGAAGAAGTCTAGGGCAGCACGGGCTCATCAAGCCCAGATAGCTGCCCCAACCTCTGACAATCAGGGCGTCCCGCTGATTATCACACGGGCCCCTGATGGGAAGTTATACAGAACCGCTCAAGTCCAAACCCCGACGGCGAACGGACAGAGTGGTCCCTCTGACCTGCGTGAGGCGATCCTCCACAAGCGCAAGGAAAGAGAAGGGGCTTCGGCGTGCAGAGAGTCCTCGCAGGGACGTCACTGCGCCCATATTATCGTCAACTGCTGTTGCAGCAACACGGCAAACCGGCCATCCGCCTTCCAAAGATTACGACATCCGAGCTCGGAAGACGAGGCACCCCCTGTGGCCTCCTGCAATTCCGCACGGAAAGCCCCTGTTGAGGGGAGAGGAAAGAAAACCAGCATCTCCAGTCCAAAGGTGTCAACTATTGCAGCTAAGAAGCCGTCGTCTAAAGGATCATCCTCTGCTGGAGTATTCCAACACACCCGTTCAAAGACAAAAACGGCTGCAGTAGGAAGTTCACCGCCCACGTCACTGGGGGTTGTTGGAACTGGGGGTAGCTCTCCTCCGAACATCCACGACAACCCGACATTCCAAGAAGACGGACTGGAGGAAGCAAATCCTCAAACGGGTACAACAGATACCGACGTCCCCGAGGACATCCTAAACGAAGCAGGCTCAGAAGCTGGGGGTACTGCCCCTTCCGAGTCCGAACCTGAAGAAAACATACCCACATATCCTGATGATTTCTCGATGCATGAGTATGACTCGGAGAGCACGTCCGCCACCACTCCTTCTGTCACTCCTCACGTGAGGACGGCATTCATGACGGACAACAGCCAAGGCGGTTCCGGCGATCGCCAACGTATCGACACTTTGGAGGCCATACTGCACGCCTTGGTCAAGTCTATGGACGAGATCAAAGCAGCGCTTCCTACTTTACAGGGAGTGATACCTGGTCAGACAAGCGTGGGTCCCACGAACAACATAGATTCAAATTCAGCGGCACCAAACCCGGGCAATAATGCTCCCGAGATAACGGCTCCTACTGCGACAGATGAGGCTCGAGAAGTAAGAAGAGAGGTTCAGGAGCTCCGAGCAATGTTCCAAGCCCGAGAAAACTCTCAAGACCTCAGAATACGGCAACCATATCCTGCTGAATGGAGGGATGTTCCCTTTCCCCCAAGATATAAACCGTTCAATATCAACCCATATGACGGCAAAACTTCAGCAAGCCGGTACATCACTTATTTTGAGGTCACTACCGACCATCTGCCCCATGATGACGCCATCCTCACACGGTTATTCATTGGGGCACTGGAAGGAGTCGCCTTCGATTGGTACCGCAACCTGCCAGATAATTGCATTCACTCCTTCGCTGGCTTCAAGCGCTTGTTCTTGGAGAGGTTCTACGAGGTAGGGCAGGACGTCACGATGTCTACCCTCATGGACGTCGTTCAAGGAGAGAAAGAGCTGACGAGGAATTACATTGAGCGATTTCGTCAAACCGCAATGAAGTTGCCATCTGGCAACCCGGACTCTTCCTTGATTGAAATTTGCCAAAAGAGATTACTCCCGACAATTAGTCTCTGGATGGGCGAAAGCCAATTCAAGGACTATAAGGCTTTTATCATCAGTGCTACAAGTGCCGAAGAACAATTGAAGAAAGCTCGCCAGCTGGGGTTGCATATCTCAGAGGGAGAGAACAAGGGGAAGCGTCCCAATGCCAGCAGCGACAATGGGGGTAGCCCCTCCAACAACCGGGACAACAGAGGCAAGCAGGCTATGGTGACCGATACAGCCCAGAAACCCGAGCCACAGCCAGCAGACAAACAATGGCCTCAAATCACTTATTCTTTCGAAGACGGCCACGTCAAGCCTATCTTGGACATGCTTATACAAGGGGACAGAATTCAGCTTCCTCCACCAAGGCGGGAACCTCGGCCGGCTGATTTGGAAAATCCGAAATTCTGCCATTACCACCGCTATGTCCACCATGCTACACACGACTGCTACCAACTGAAACGGTATATCCAGAACCTCATCGATTCGAACGCTCTGGCTATCGACTTCGAGGAGGTAACCGTAGCAGCCAACATGGTGTCCGTACAATTCGGCAATTTCCCTCCAACAGAGACTCAAGACGGTGTCATACCCATCCCTCTGGCAACGATGGAAATCGCTAATCTTCCGCCCACCCGTGATCAAACTCCCGGTTTAGTACCTCTCACCACATCACGAGGGGAAATCATGTGGGTTCATCCGGACCTAATCCACGAGGTGACTCAGCCCACTTTACCTTCTAAAAAGAAAAGTGGAAAGGTCAGATCATGCCGCACCACCTCGACAGAGAAGGAGGAAGTCTCAGCTATCACTACTCGATCTGGAGCACAAGCCCAACCAGTGGCCGAGAATCCGACTAATGATCAGCAACCCACAAACGCTGATACTCCGGGACCGGCTCAGCCTTCGACGACCGACAAGCCTAGGCCAAAGGAGACTCGCTTCGACAAATCCCTCCGAAAGGAGACACCTCAGGGGCTAGAAAGACCCTACAACTTCGACATCTTGGCTCAATTGGCCAATACACCGGCCAAATTGTCTTTATACGAACTCCTGAGGCTCTCGAAGGATGTCCGCACAGCTTTAAGCGAGGCGCTCCAAAATGCCGACGCATATTTGGCTCAGGTCAACCTTACAGGAGATAACCAACCTGCAGAGCTCCAAGATAGTGCGTGTACAGGGGCAATGCCCAATATCGTCTTCTCTCCGCAGGATATGCTCATCAAAACTAACCTGCACGATCGCCCATTGTACTATACTGGATACATCGGCGACGTGAAGGTGGACCGAATGCATATTGATCCTGGATCCTCCATAAGCATCATTCCGAAGGGTCTGCTACATCATCTTCGCATTCCAATGCACCGCCTAACACCTACAAGCACCGCCATTAGCGGTTTCAATTCGGGCAGGAGCTACCCAATAGGGAAGATACGCTTGAAATGTCAGATCGGCGATCTCCAATCAGAAGTCACCTGCTACGTCATAGATGCCGACACATCTTACAATATCCTTCTGGGGCGACCTTGGATACACGATTACATGATCGTGCCTTCCACGCTACACCAGTGCTTCAAATATGTCGATAAGCACGGCTTCGTGAGGACAGAGTTTGCTGATATCGATCCCTTCAAAGGAGTCGAATCTTATTACTCAGATTCATGTCTGTACGAAAAATCAAAGAAGCACCTGGTCGAAGAGGAGGTGCAAGCTCACACCAAGACAACCACAGGATCAGAAGAACCTCTGACGATCCACCTCCAGGCTCGCAAACCGGGCTGTTCTGCACCCCTTACGGCTACTCAGCGTAAGGACGCAATCAGTCTGTCGGCACAAGAAGAACAAATGAGAATCCGGCTACCAAGGTCTGGCCAAGCGCCAAAACCCACACCAGGGCCACTTACCATCAGACTACCGAGAGTCGGTCAGCTCCAAACGGAGAAGCTCAAACCCTCCGATAGACCGCTTACGATACGTCTTCCTAGAAAGGGACATCACCCCGATGCGAAGTCAGACGCTTCTAGCGAACCATCCACTCCTCGCCCTGCGTTAGATGCCAAACTGGGGGTTGCCAGTCTGCCAACAACTCCACGATCTGCTCCGCCAGTCGAGCCTCTGAAGATCAAGCTGACTAGGTCGATCTCTCAGTCTTCACTTATACAGGGGGTGGCCGAAGAAGAACCAGAATTAGCCAAGTATGTGGCTGCCCACTCCGATACCCCTTCCGCGGATGAAATAATCCCTCTCGAGAAGATACCTTATTTTGTCAATAAAGGGCTATCTTTGAACTACACCGAGCTCAATAAGCTATGTGCAATGTATGCTATGGACCACGGTATAGGCACTCACCTACACACACAAGTGGTAAATGTATATACCACAATCCAGCTTACTCCAGCAGAAGACGCTTACCGAATAATCGAGGGAGGGAACCACCCGATTATCTTCGGCCGAAAAGACGATCCGTACCCCTTCACCGTAAAAGAAGTCGATCTTGAGTCAGATGCCGGGAGATTGCCTCTATACCTTTATAGTCCCCAGTCCAAATACCTCATGCAGAAGCAAGGATATGATCTAGAAACTACACCAGGTCTGAATTACGGTACCGGACGGTGACTACCTTTAAAGCCCCCAGTACCGTCTGGTAAGCCACGGGACTACTATAGCAAAACTCGATGCGGACTAGGGTACGTAACTCCCACGACGACCCCGGAGAATTCAGATGAAGAATGCGACTGCCAGTCACATTCAACCGGGTCACCAACTTCCGACTCGGATACCAGCATCGAAGACATATTCAGACAGGTCCTGTCAGCCAACATGGCATTCGCCGACGCTTACGAAGAAAACGAGGACATTCCTGAAATCTTCGAGCTTGAGCCATGGGCCCAACAGCTAGACGCACAATGGGAAAAGCAGTTCAAGCTGAGAGAACCTCCTACAGAGGATGAAGTTATGCAGGTCGACCTCGGTACCGAATCCTCTCCAAAGCCAATCTTCGTCAGTAAAAGCCTAACAGACGAGGAACGAGAATCACTACTGGAACTCATCAGAGAATATATTGACGTATTTGCCTGGAGTTACGAAGATATGCCGGGATTAGATCCCGATATTGCTCTTCATAAACTCAACATACGGCCGGATACAAAGCCAGTCAAGCAACAGCAACGACGTTTCAGCCCAGGAGTCATGGACGCAATCGAAGCCGAAGTCAACAAGCTGATAGCCAGCGGCTTCATCCGAGAGGAGCAGCACCCTGATTGGGTCGCCAATATAGTCCCGGTCCTTAAGAAGAACGGAAAAATCCGAATCTGCATCGACTTCCGTAATCTGAATGAGGCATGTCCGAAAGACGAATTTCCCCTCCCAATCACGGACATCATGATTGACCACACATGCGGCTTCGAACATATGTCATTCATGGATGGATTCTCGGGATATAATCAAATTAAGATGTCCCCCGACGACGAGAAGCACACATCATTTAGAACACCGATCGGCACGTACTGCTACACAGTCATGCCTTTCGGTCTAAAGAACGCTGGTGCCACATATCAGCGGGCTATGAGTATCATTTTCAGAGAACATTTGCGCAAGACAGTGGAATGCTACGTCGACGACATCGCTGTCAAGAGTCGCCATAAGGAAGATCATCTGCAAGATCTGAGAACGGTATTCGACCTGATGCGAGCCCACAATCTGAAGATGAACCCTACAAAGTCATTCTTGGGCGTATCCAGCGGGAAGTTCTTAGGTTTCATCATCACTGCACGGGGTATCCATGTAGACCCTGAGAAAATCAAGGCAATAATGGAGATGGGTCCCCCGAAAAATCTTCGCGAACTTAGAGGCCTCCAAGGGAGACTAGCTTATATCAGAAGGTTCATTTCCAATCTCTCCGGGCGATGCCGATCCTTCACACACCTCATGAAGAAGGGAGTCTCATTCGTATGGGACGAGGAATGCCAGCGTGCTTTCGACGACATCAAAGAATATTTGTCAAATCCCCCAGTCCTGGTGGCCCCGGTCCCTGGAAAACCATTCCTACTCTATGTACGAGCAATAGAACACTCCCTCGGTGCCCTGCTGGCACAAAACAACGACGCAGGCCACGAGCAAGCTATATACTATCTCAGCCGAATGATGGTCGGGCCCGAACATCGATACACTGCCGTGGAGAAAGAATGCCTCGTCTTGGTATTCGCCATTCAAAAGATGCGGCATTATGTTACAGGACAAACCATACATGTGATCTCACGGGTAAATCCCCTCAGGGTCCTCATGACTAAACCAGGGGCGCTTAGCTCTTGCCTCGCTACATGGGCGATACTACTATCCCCATATCATATGATCGTCGTCCCACAGAAGGCTGTCAAAGGCCAAGCCCTGGCAGACTTTTTGGCAGCCCATCCAGGATCGGGGCTATCCAAAATATACGAGGAAATCCCAGATGAGGTCGCCGATTCGAATACAACCACCCACGATAACATATGGAGGATGTTCTTCGATGGCGCTTCAAGAACTGGACCCAAGGGAAATATCGTCGTCGGGGTCGGAGTGGTATTGATCTCTCCTACCGGGCTAGTGATCAATCGCGCCTACTCTCTCACGGAGCCCTGTTCCAACAATGTGGCCGAGTACAACGCTTTGGTCATTGGCCTCCAACTCGCGAAGGAGCTGGGGATAGAATATCTTGAAGCATACGGCGATTCACAATTAATCGTCAACCAGATTCGGGGGTCGTACGAAGTCCGCCATGAAGACATGATCCCCTACCACCAAATAGCAATCAACATCATCTTCTCATTCGAGGGATTCTTCATCGAACACGTCCCCAGACTTCAAAATATCGAAGCCGATGCCCTAGCAGGCCTTGCCGCTTCCTTAGCAGTGCCGAACCAAGCCCATCACTCGGTTGACGTGATAGGCCACGAACTGGTCTGTCCCAAGAACAATATCCAATTCATGGCAAGCTATTCCGCCCAGTCAATCGACGAAACACCAGACTGGAGGCAGCCGTTCATTGACTTCGTCGTATACGACATCCTCCCCGAGAATCCAAGGGAAGCCACCTCCATCAGACGACGTTCCCTCAGATTCTTCTACGACACAGAGACAAAGATGCTATATCGACGATCCTACGACGGGTTATTGCTCCGGTGCTTATCAAACGCAGAAGCCAAAGAAGCTGTACGAGAAGCTCACGACGGTGTCTGTGGGGCCCATCAGCCTGGCCCTAAACTGCAAGACCGCCTTTGCCGGATGGGCTACTACTGGCCCACGATGGTGGCAGACGCAATAGACTACGCCAGAAAATGCAAGGCCTGCCAAGTCCACGCAGACTTCATTCACCAACCATCCGAGTTTCTACATCCAACGGTGGCGTCTTGGCCATTTGAAGCATGGGGAATGGATATCATTGGTCCAATCACCCCACCTTCCTCTCGAGGACATCGCTTCATACTTGCGATCACTGATTATTTCTCCAAATGGGCGGAAGCTATCCCACTCGCAGAAGTCAAAACTTCAAACGTGATTAGCTTTCTCAAGCATCACGTCATATATCGCTTTGGATTGCCACGAAGGATCATCCATGACAATGGTCCGCAGTTTATAAGCCACGTATTCTACCGATTCTGCGATAAGCACCGCATTCAGAATGTTGCTTCAACACCATACAACCCGGCATCGAATGGGTTAGCAGAAGCATTCAACAAAACAATCATCAAACTCCTCAAGAAGTTTGTATCTTCCAACAAATGCGACTGGAACGAGAAGCTCGGCGAATGTTTATGGGCCTATCGCACCACGATTCGAACAGCTACTGGGAATACACCATTCTCTCTAGTATATGGGAGCGAGGCAGTCCTCCCACTGGAAATTCAGATTCCCTCACTCCGCGTCGCCCTCACTTATCAATTGACAACAGACGATAACTACCGACGCCGACTACAAGAGTTGGAGGCCCTAGATGAAAAACGCCTCTTAGCTCAGCAAAGGATCGAGCTATACCAAGCACGTGTCTCAGGGGCCTTCAACAAGAAGGTCAAAATCAGAACATTCCAAGTGGGCGATCTCGTTCTGGCAGTCCGGAGGCCAATGGTCATGACTCACAAGACCGCAGGCAAAT
The DNA here is from genome assembly GCA_029216955.1 of Iris pallida. Lineage (NCBI taxonomy): Eukaryota > Viridiplantae > Streptophyta > Magnoliopsida > Asparagales > Iridaceae > Iris > Iris pallida. The sequence continues at coordinate 12,949,392 of JANAVB010032618.1, read as the reverse complement.
TCCAGCCAAAATAGGAAGGCCCATTTATCATTGAGGCCGTGTTTTCCAACGGCGCCTACCGTCTCGCCAAACAGAATGGGGACTTGCTTATGTTGCCCGTCAACGGCAAGTTTCTGAAGAAATACTATGTTTAGACAACATTTTCCAAATTATCGAGTCATGTATCCATTGATACCACTGAACCCACATCCACAATATTTCAGATTACCGATCCATACACCTGCTGGCGTCGCTAAACCCTCACTTCCTCAATATTCTAAATCACCAAGTTATGTACCTGCTGGTACCTCTGAACTTACATCCCGGTCACTCTATCAGATAGTAAGTCACGTATAATTACGCCTCTGAACTTTCTTCCTGAAAGAGATCCTCCCTCATGATCCACTACCCGTACTCCCAGTGCACAAAAAAGGGTAATCGATCCACCAATCTCCGAAACGACCATGTCCTCATTACCTCTGAGTCATTTTCACTACCACCAAAAAACAAACCGCCCCCTCGCATAGAACTTCCATGTCCTCCTACCTCTGAGTAGCTCTATGCACCCCTTCTTCATTGAGCCCACTCCTGCCATGTCCTCATTAACTCTGAGTGGGAAGGCTCCGTCGAAGAAATCACCATATTTGCCATGTCCACATTACCTCTGAGCAAGTATGTTGGTTCCCTCTCAATCTATTATCTGTACTCACAACCAGAGTACGACAAGGATAATAGGTCCACAAATGTCCTCTGTTGACCACAAATGTCCTCTGTTGACCACAAATGTCCTCTGTTGACCACAAATAGCTTTCGAAAAGTCTCTTCTGCCATGTTCTCATTACCGCTGAGCAGGAAGGTTTCAGGATAAAACCTTCATGTTTGCCATGTCATCATAACCTCTGAGCAAATGTGTTCGGTTCCCTCTCACCCTATTATCCGTATCCTGAACTAGGGTACGCCAAGGGTAATAGGTCAACAAATATTCATTCGCTAAGCTTCTTAGCATAAATCCACCATCTTACCGCGCCCCGGGAGCCCAGCTGCTCTACGGCATTCCTTCCCCCAGTACCAAAAACATCCATGACCACTTTGTTGTGACTGTCCCGGACATCCTATCTAAACTGTTATCCGTACCTAAAACCAAGGTACGCCTAGGATAACAGGTCCACAAATAAATCCCCCAGCAAGTCCAAATTCCATAAATACCGCAAGTACAAGATGAAGATGAAACATATCCATTTTCGAAGTTTCACATCCTCCGGGATTATATCACTGCTACAAGATAGAAATAAAGAGAAAATAAGCAGGATAAGACAGAGGAACAACTATGATCCGGAGGCCACAAAACGTCAAGAAATGGTCTTTCAGCGAGGCAGTCGACCGCTCAAACCACTGACTAGTTCGATACACCGGCTCTGGAGGCAACGACGTCGCCCAAATGAGCAAAAGATCCCGTTGGGAAATAAAGTCCCCAGACTTGACATAACCCCATTCTTTCAGGATAAGCATGCCAGTCATAATCCAAATTATCGTGGGGTACACCAGGGATACAAAGTTCACACAGAATATCCTATTGAAAGTAAATCATGACAAGAAAGGAGGGAAGCAAATACATTTCTTTCATTAAAAAGTTCAGTTACATTCACGCAATTAACAAGCAAAACTAAAGGAAATTCTTCACCACTTCTTCAGATGGAAAGGAAAGACACAAACCACAGCTAAACAGATAGAAACATGCAGACAGAGAATAGATATCCGCAAGAGATTCCTAAAACCTAGTTACAGAAACGCCCATACCACTCCCTCAACCACCTTACATAGGAAGGATGCAGTTGAAGGAGATCCTCATCTGGAATAGGAGTATCAGAATTCCCCGAGCTATCACCCCCAGTTGTTTCGACGCTCGGAGAGAGACTATCCTGTGCAGACGACGAGTCTTCCTTCTTCGTTTCTTCCTTAACAGAGGGAGACCCCTGGTCGATGACAGGGGGTGGCGGTTCCTCTGTGACTGCAACCTCAGCGCTCAGCGGAGATACTGAAAGAATCAAAGGCGGAAAGACAAAATAAAAAGATATTCAGAAAATAGTCATGCGGCACGTTTAAAGACAACTCACAGGCGGCTCCCATGCATGAGACGTGTAGGCAGACCATGTAATTCGTATGCGGCTCAGACATGGGGTATACCCCATGCGGCTCGATCAAAGGACGTGTATGCAGGTCATGTGGTTGCGTGCACAAAGTAAGCAGTAGATCGGACCCTATTAGGGTTTCATGGACGTGCATGCGAATCACGTAACTCGTCTGTGGCTCAGACATGGGGTATACCCCATGCGGCTCAATTAGGGAACGTGTATGTGGGTCACGTGGTTGCGTGCACGGAGGAGACAGTAGAGCAGACCCTGTTAGGGTTTCAAAATACCCAATCTTCTACATACGTTATTACCTTCGATGGCGACGTGCACATCAAGGCAGATGGGGGGTGCGACGGTCGACGACGAAGCCGATTTCTTTCTCCTCGCCGCGGCCTTCTTCACAATCTTGGAAACCCTAGGCGCCATTACTGTTTGTCAGTTGAAGAAGAAAACAAGACAGGAGTTTTCAGTCAAAAAAATCTAAAACCCGTCTATTTATAGAAAAAGAAGGATTACTGAACGACGCCTCGAACGACATGATCGACCCTTCGGCTATCGAGGCAAACTGGACAATCAGAAGGAAAAAACCCTTAGGATCCTCCCCCAAGAGACGGCATGAAATCAAAACAAATCAAGAGCATTTAATCAGGACATATGGAAAAGAGTCTATGCGGACAGCTAACTCTATGCGGCTGAGACACTTATGCGGCATGAACGGGGCCATGCTTCTTATTCAAAGTGTTCCAATTTTACAAATTGAAAACTTTGAAGGGGGTCCTGTAGAAGCATGGAAAATATTAGAAATAAAGGCATAATGACCCATGCGGCTCTGGACAGCAAGCCTATGCGGTTCATACTGGAGTTGCTTTATGCGGCCAAAAAGGAGACCCCCAGACTCATGCGGCTCGGGGACATACGGCTCAAATCGATGCCACGTGTGACCCCCCTACAGTTGGCCATTGGAGTAATGGCCTCATTTTAATGCTCTGACACGACTCGACGGCTGCGACGTCTCTGACATAAAGTGTCATAATAGCTCTGCCATAATGACAGATTCTTCGGAAAAAGAAGAAGATCTCTGACCCGATCTGTCAGAAATCCTATGTTGCCACGTGACAAAAGTCTCATGCGGCTCGGTTAAAGAACAGCTTCATACGGCTCCGTGAGGCATCATTCTAATATGATTAACAGAAATCCGCCATATGCGGTCCACTCATAGCCCGGCCTATGCGCCTCAATACCACATGCGGCCCACAAAAACTATACGGCTCATGGATAGGTCGTCTCCTGCGGTTCGCAAAGACCACGCATATGAGGCTCACAGAAAGTTCGTCCCCTGCGGCTCGACGAGATGTTGACTCATGCGGCTCATGAAGGGTATCTCCCTGCGGTTCAAGTATTGGCCACTCTATGCGGCCCTGGCAGGATCTTCAATCAAAAGACGTGGCATTGAAGATTCGACCGAATCCCAACGAGAATATTTGACATCATCAGCAAGACACGTGGCGAGCAATCAGATATTAGCATAACCAATCACGAAGATTTAAAGCAATCAGCATTAACTGCTCATAAGATTTGGTGCTATCCGCATTAGTGGCAGAGATTCGTTATGATCAAGATCAAGGGTCCAGATAGAATGAAGGAGCGCCGACATTCCAAACAGATAGCAAACCCTAATAATCACATCCCACCCTTATAAATAGCCAGCAGCATTCCCATAAAAAAAAAAGAGAGCGGCAATAATAAAAAAAAATTAAGAAGAGAGAGATACCCACAGAGAGAGAGTTCCCCTTTTTTTCGTGACAATCACAGAGAGAGAGAAGCCCAGAGAGCAACCAGAGAGGAGCAAGAAGAGCCTTTCTTCGTCAACGCCGAGCAAATCTTCCCCGAGTCAAGACTGCATACTGATCGTCCAAGGAGTAAGGCAGAGCGGCCGTCGCTTTCCCGAGCCTCTATCGTCACCCCCCAGAATCAAAAATAAACAATCGCACTTAGTCTGCTGTACCTAGGTTTTCGTCCCTAGGCTTTCTTTGTGCGAGCGAGTTTGTATTGTGAGTCTAAGTTCAGTCCTTCGATAATTGTTCTGTTCTTTTACAATCAATGGCAAACAGTCGTCGAGTCCCGACACAGACCGATGGTGCCTATTGCATCAAAAGATCAGGGTGGCCGCGCTCTGTCTTTTGTTATGCTGGCAGAGCCACAGGTTTTCGAGTGTGCCCGTTGCTTCCGAAGACCGGGGCATCGTACTGTGATCTTTGTCGAGCTGGGAGAGCTCCTCCTTCTGCTACATAAGGGCTGACTGGTGTTGATAAAAGAGTGTGATTCGCTCTGACTATGCATGGAGATGCGCATACGTTGAGATGCTGGGATGATGCGCTTGGACGAGACATCAGTGTTGTACGCCTGACAGATGATGCACCTGGCAGGGGCGCATGGCAGTTGCTGCACCTGGTTGTAGCTTTAGGATCTTTTTTTTTGTAGAAGTTCTCTGTTGTAAAGTCTTTCTTTAGACATGTAATAAACTTTCATATGAAATAAAAATTACTTTTGAATGTCTTTAAAATTGTACTTTTCTTTGTTGTGCCAAATATCTGTTTGAGCTTCCAGGCGCATTTGAGTTGGTCGTATGGTTGGGTTGAGCGCATAGGAATTCTGGCCTAAAGATGTGCATGAAATTCCATGCTTCAACAAGACCCCCTTCAAAGTTTTCAAAACTTTCTGGGCAACTTTTGGAATACTTTGAATAAGAGGCATAGGGATTAACGACTGTGGGCGCATGCACTTCGCTTAGGCGCATGGCTCTTTTTGGCGTATAGTCGTTCTGCATGTCGCTGTGGGGAACGCTTGTTGTTTAGGCGTATACTGCTAGGGCACATGCTTCTTCTGAAGAGATAGCGTCTCGATCTTAAAAAATATTAATGATGATCTTTTGAAGATAAGCAGTCGTCGATTTCTCGAGACCCGAAGCGACTAATTGCTGATGTCATGCCTCATCGATTTACGTGCAAGGCCAAGCCTATAAATAGGCGGCTTGTGAGGAGAGAGAGTCTTCTACTTTTCTGTAAAAGTTTTCATCTTCCTCAGAACTCTTTTCTTCCTTCTTTTCTTTGTTAGAGAGATGGCTCCCAAGACTCCCCGAGGCTGTGCTGCTAGTCGAGGAAGGGGCCGAGGCAAGGAACCCTTGAAGGTCGACACGAAGGAAGTCCCCGTCGTCAGGGCGACCCATGCAGACAATTTCTCGAAAGTGCTCAGTGGATATTCTCTTGCCTTGGTCTTTGTTGCAGTGATGTTGCGGTGTCCCAACTATAGATGAGCCACCTTATATAGATGTGCTTAGGTTGACATGCATGGACTTTTGTCCTGATGATGCGCTGAAGCCCTTTCAGCTGACGCGCATGGACTTAAGTCCTGATGATGCGCCGAAGCTTCCCTTCAATTGCACCCGAACTTTTTATCCTTTGTTGGGTTTCCCTCTATACGCATGGGTTTCAGCCCAGTTGGTGAGCCAGAGTGCCTGATGGCTTTGTTTTACTTGTTTTGAGCTTCTAAGTATTTTTGCTAACTTCTCTTTGACTCTGTTGCAGTATCCATGCCGAAGGCGGAAGCTTTCGTGAAGGAAGAGATACCGTCTACTCTCGTCAAACAAGAGGCGGTGACCGTTAAGGAGGAGGCGTCACCAAAGTTCGAGGTCAAGGAAGAACCGATGACCATCAAGGAAGAGATTGCTCCCAAGGTTGAAGTTAAAGAGGAGCCACCGTCAAAGAGTATTAGCATCGGGACTGACCCACCTGTCCCTGCAGAAGACCTCAACCAGATTGAGCCTTCGTATGCAAAGTGGCTGAAGAAATGGTACATGCCTCAACACAACTATGATCCCTGACTGTGAGGATTCATCTGTTGGAACGAAGTTGTAAAGCATAATACTCTAGAGGGGGGTGAATAGAGTAGGCAGCAAAATATTGCTAATTAAAACTTGTTAGCAGTTAGATCACAAAAATAATAATAATCATAAAGTAATAACTGTAAAAAAAAGAGTGATCAGAAGGCAAACACAAACACAGAGATTTATACTGGTTTCCCTCTTGTGAGGACTAATCCAGTCGGAAGAACTCTAGCTTCCAGTTGAATCCACTATTAGAAAATCTCGCAAGTTTTCATACGAAATTCTTGCAACTTCTACAGACGCGAGCTTTGATACGAAAAACTCGACCAACTTCAGTTTTGAAGAGTCTTTCTTCAATCAAGCCTCTGATTACAATATCTCTAAAATCTTCTAGACCGCACCGTACCAGCAAATTGACTAGAGAATTGTAACTGGCTTGGGATTTAAAAATGGAAGCTTTTTGAAAACTCTTTGGAAGAAACGTAAGCTTTAGAAGAGAGAAGATGAAAATGAATGAGTGATTGAAATGATCAGAATTTCTCTCTATTTATAGTTTTTTCAAAGACAGAACTCTAACAGAATTCGGGCAGAATTCGGACCGAACTCTTTGTAACAAACTGTAACTGAAGGGAGACCAAGTTCAAAATCCAATATTCACATAACGTTTACCTTGGCCGAACTCTGGCCGAGTGGGGTTTGGTCAGGTTTATTTTGTGAAAAATAATTTTGGCTTTTTGAAAATCCTTCAGAAGCTTTTTGTAAAAGCAGATGTTTTTCAAAAACATAAGTCATTTTAAAAATGATAGGGCAATTTTGAAAAACGCTTTCGGATAGCCTATTTGCCAGTACGACTTTGTGTACAATGTATTCCTAGACTCAATAAAAATAAAAATTATATTGTGTAAGAAAATACAGTCTTGAGTGGCAAACAGAGCTTCGGTCTTGAGCAGTGTCCAAAATGTCTTGAGTAAACATCTAAATTGTTCCGTATATCGAGACAGAGTTTGATCAATTATTAAAATTAGGTTTGACCATGACCAATGGGCCAACAACCTCTCCCATTTTGATAATTGACAAACCTGGACCGATATAACATCTTTGGTCTTTATCAACTCAAAATTGTACCGAGATATATAATAAAAAATTTGTTCATAACTTGTATCAATGAGATGTTAGATCTTATTTCTCCTCCATTGTCACTTAGCAAAATAATTGCAAAGAGAAAGCTCCCCCACAATATATGCGTAAGTTACAATAAGTGAAAAACACAAAAATATGAATAAAAATATTTATCACAGGCATGGTATTACAGACAACAATAAGATAAGCAGATAATGATTGTCACAGGCAGTTTAAATGGAAGCATACTAAGATAATGCTATAATAAAAGCTGAACTGAATAAAATGCTAAAGTGAAGCATATAACATATCCATCAAAAAGTCACAAATCATATTCAAATAAGAGTACTGATACTATCTTGAAATATCGGAGCATTTCCAAGTAAACAAAAGACAAAATCATCAGTATCAAAAAGTATGACAACTCAAAAATCATCCTCATCCTCATCGTCATCAGCTGCAGTGCCAGCATGTCCAGATGGACCAGCTCTAGATGTGCCAGCTCCAAAGGTGTGTGGAGTAGCACCAGAAGTACGATACCAATTGTAAGCGTTCCCTGGTTGGAAGAGAGAGTGGACCGTCTTATCATCAATGCGGTAACCAGATACAGAAGGGTCTCTAGGAAGAGAGCTAGCAGAGTGACCCGTCTGAGCAAATCGAAGATCAGAAAATGAGTTGGCAATAGCCTGGAACCGAGTCACGTCTTGGAACTCATGTTCCCTAGAAGTATCAAAAAAGAACGTCTGCAGATCCGATAGGTGCTGATGAATACCCTCAAAAGTCATAGGGTAAGACTGAGGAGGAACAAGTGCAGTAGGAGCAGGTACAGTAGGAGCAGGTGCAGGAGGTGGAGGAGCAGTGGCAATGCTACGACAAAAAAGCTTGAGGAACTTGGGCTCAGGGTCCAGAGCACAAGTGGATAAGTTTATGTCAAAACGCTGAAAAATGCGTAGGATAAGCATCGCATAAGAAAGGTTGCGGTCTCTTCCGCGATATCTATCCATCATCTGAATGATAGTCTTAGGGGCAGAAAAAGGAATCCCCTTAAGAATGTGATATAGGGCAGAGAGTTCTAGTGCCGTGACATCATCTTTTGAAGTGGATTTGGGAAGTAGAGTGGAATAGATGATGCGATGTAACTCTTAGTTAAAGAAGTTCAAGTTATTGCTTTGAACTTTCCAGGATGAGCACGTGCGGGCGCACAAAGCTCATTCTTGAAACTAACAAGAGTCGTGCCCTCGGGAAAATCGAACTCAGTGATGTCATCGAGCGGAACACCTTCGTTTGGAAGACCAAGGATTTTCGCTAGCAATGCATCATTGAACTCGATATCGATCCCGCCAATACGAGTTCTTACGGTAAAAGTGTCTAACACGAAGTTACAATAGAACAGTCTAATAGCATTAGTAGCTATAGGAAATTATAGGGTGGCAAGATAGTGTAACCCTAATGCCTCAAAGTAGGGACGGTGATCAGGAAATAAGTCCATATAATCAGAAAGCCGGTGCATATAGTACGCATAGCAAAATTGGCATACCAAAGTAATGCTTGGTCGTGAGTTTTGCCGTCATCCAATTGGACCGGAGAAAAGAGGGAATCCGTGTTCAGATCAGATGACGATGCCTTTTCTCTGGCATGGGTCTTCTTCCTCTTGAAAGGATTGAATCCCTTAGGCATTCTTTCCCAAAACTAGAAACTCTAAAAATTTGAAAGTGAAGGAGAGAAGGAATTATACCTTCCGAGAATCAAGTATGCTGTAGAGGACGCAATTTTTTACACGAATCCAAAATTTGGATGGATCTCTCCACGTAGATTGGAAGAAAGGAGGTGGAGAAAAACTAGGGTTTGGGGACTTCGGGCGGCTGCTGCTGCTGTTTTGATGTGGTTTGGAAGCGATGAAGAAGAGGGGCCTCGGGTTCTGACTTAAAGACATATACCACCAGCTGAACTCTGGCCGAATTCGGACCGAACTCGAGCCAATTTAGCCTAGGGTTCTCCTCTTTTTTTTTAAAAGAAATTTTTGTGGACCACATCTTTTTTATCAACTTATTTTAAATATTTAATTCAAAGTTTAGTAATTTTAAATTTCAAATAATATAATTAATATTATTTTATAAATTAATATTCTTTACTCAGCATCTGTTTTAGATTAGCTGTAGGAGTAATGTCCCAGCTAACGGAGGTTCACCGGAGAACTCTTAAGTACCGCTTCGCTTCGACCGTAGTTGTGGTGACAGACAGACTCTTTTTAGGCTTGTCTCGAAAACAGTTATTGAGTATTGAATAAATTAATTAATAAAGCAAAATTAATTAATATTATTGACATCTAAAATTCCTAATTATCGATGTAAATAATTGAAACGATATTCCGCTAGAGATTTTGTGAATATGTCAGCTAATTGATTCTGCGTGTCTATGTATACAAGGTCTATATCTCCATTTTGTTGATGATCTCTGAAAAAATGATGTCGAATCTCGATGTGTTTAGTACGAGAGTGACATACTGGATTCTTAGTCAAATTAATAGAACTAGTGTTATCACAGAAAATAGGTATGTGTGTGTAATGTAATCCAAAGTCTTCTAAAGTTTGCTTCATCCATAAAATTTGTGCACAACAATGTCCTGCGGCGATATACTCAGCCTCGGTTGTTGATAATGCGACAGAATTTGACTTTTTGCTAAACAAAGAGACTAGGACTTTTCCTAGAAAATGACATGTACCGCTGGTACTTTTTCTATCTACTTTGCATCCGGAAAAATCAGCATCAGAATAACCTGTTAGGTCAAATGACGTAGTTTTGGGATACCATAAGACGACAGAAGAGGTGCCTTTAAGGTATCGAAAGATATGCTTAACTGTGCACAGATGTGATTCCTTAGGATTGGCTTGAAAACGTGCACACAAGCAAACACTAAACATAATGTCTGGTCGACTAGCAGTTAAGCACAGTAAGCTACCGATCATACCTCGATACTTATGTATGTCGACGGGTTTGCCTTGTTCATCAGTATCAAGCTTGGTTGAAGTCGCCATTGGAGTGCTAAGTGATTTGACTGCTTCTAGGTCGAACTTCTTTAGTAGATCTTTTGTGTACTTTGCTTGATTTATGAACGTCCCATTGTTGGTTTATTTGATTTGCAGTCCGAGAAAGAATTTCAGCTCTTCCATCATGCTCATGTCAAACTCATTCTGCATACACTTTGAAAAGTCTTGACAAAGAGATTCATCAGTGGATCCAAAAATAATATCATCTACATAGATTTGAATCAAAAGAATATTGTTATTCGAAGATTTTATAAATAATGTAGTTTCAACCTTTCCCTTTAAAAAACCGTTGTCAAGTAGAAAAGAGCTTAGACGATCGTACCAAGCACGAGGGGCTTGTTTCAAACCGTAAAAGGCTTTCTTCAACTTGAAAACATAATCAGGATTTTTGAAATTAGTAAAACCTGGAGGTTGAGCTACATAAACTTCTTCTTTTATAAAACTATTCAAAAATGCGCTTTTAACATCCATTTGAAATAACTTAAAATTATAAAAACATGCAAATGTACATAACATGCGAATGGATTCTAATCTCGCAACTGGGGCATAAGTCTTATTGTAGTCGATACCTTCTTCTTGATTATATCCTTGAGCTACGAGTCGAGCCTTATTGCGAGTCACTAAACCATTCTCGTTCAGTTTATTTCGGAATACCCAACGGGTGCCAATGACCGGATGATCAATGGGCTTAGGAACAAGTTTCCAAACTTGATTCCGTTCAAATTGGTTTAATTCCTCTTGCATAGCATCTAACAAAAAATTATCACTACATGCTTCTTCAACGTTTTGGGTTCAAGCTGCGAAACAAAAGCAACACAAGAAGCTATATCTTTATTAGAGGAATGAGTACTTACACCCTTGGTAATCTTACCAATTATCAAGTCCTTTGGATGATCTGCCAAGAATCTCATCTCTTTTGGTGTAACCTTAGGATTGTTGGTTCCGGCTTCTTTGCTTGAAAGTTTTGCATCTTTGTGTAAAGTTTTTGCAGTAGCTGTACTTGGTGTAATTACGTCTTCATTGTCGTCATCGTCTAAATGTTGATTTAGTTTATCAAACTTGACATTAATTGATTCTTCTTATCATGGTTCTCTTGTTGAAGACTCTGTACCCTTTGCTCTTTGCTGCATAACCTAAAAATATACCTTCATCGGACTTTTTTTCAAATTTACTCAGATTGTCTTTAGTATTTAGAATAAAGCATTTACAACCAAAAATCTTAAAATAAGAAACAGTGGGTGTTCTATCAAACCATAGTTCATAGGAAGTCATCTTCGATATAGGTCGAATTAGAACCCTATTGAGAATATAATACGTTGTATTGACAGCTTCAGTCCAAAAGTATCTAGGTAGACTAAACTGGTTCAACATTACTCTAGCTATTTCAGATAGAGTCCTGTTCTTACGTTCCACAACTCCATTTTGTTGTGGAGTCCTAGGGCAGGAAAATTCATACAAATAATCGTGTGTGTCACAGAATTGCTTGAACTCTGCATTCTCAAATTTGTCGCCATGATCACTACGAATGCGAGTAATCATGAAACCTTTTTTATTCTATACTTTTTTGCAAAAGGTAGCAAATTCTGACAAAGCATCGTTCTTGCGTGCAAGAAAATATGTCCATATGTATCTAGAGAAATTATCTACAATAACAAATGCATATAACTTACCACCTAAACTAGCAATTCTAGTTGGTCCAAATAAGTCCATATGCAACAATTGTAGAGGTCTAGTGGTACTTATAGCGTTCTTGGATTTAAAGGCGGATCGGGTAGCTTTGTTCTTTTTACATTCGTAATATACCGTATCCTTCTTGAAAGATATGTCCGGTAAGCCGCGTACCGACTTCTTTGTGGATAGTTTTAAAATTGTGTCCATGTTTGCATGACCGAGTCTCATATGCCATAGTTGACTCTCAATGCTCTTGGCCATCAAGCATCTACCTGTTTTGTTAGAATCTTTTAACAGATAGAAAACATATATGTTGTCTTCCTTGATACCTTCAAAGATAGTACTTCCAGTTGAACAATCAACTATAGTACATTTGTCTTTAACAAAGTTAATGCCATAACCATGATCAGCTAAATGGCTTATGCTGAGCAGATTATGATTTAACTCGGTAACTAGACAAACATCTTTAATCACAGGATAGGGAGCCTTACCAATGTCATCGATATCGATTATGTACCCTCTTAAATTATTACCGAATGAGACGTATCCTTCTTTATTCTTCTTCGACAGTGTTGCGAATAATGAAGCATCACCGGTCATGTGCCATGAGCAACCGCTGTCGAAGATCCATTTTCTTCTAGCATGTGAAGGACGTTCCACCTACAAAACAATTTACAGATGAAACTCTTGGTACCCATTTCTTGTAGGGTCCTGACAGGTTAGTTTTTGGTATCCATGCATAAACACTTAAATCTACTAACTTTTTGATTCTACATGCAGAGGATATATGACTAATAAGGCCACAATAATAACATTTTGCATGTTGAGTCTTGAAAGTTGTGTGAAGTGCATGATTGGTAGGTTTTGGCTTTCTAGTATAGAAAAATGCATGCATATTAGTCTTCTTGGGCATAAGTTTGGTATAGTTTGGTCTGACAATGTTTGGTTTGGGTGTGTTCCGATGATTCGATAATTGACACGTGTTAGAATAGGAAGCAGCAACTTCAGGCCGTTTTTCTAAACTAATTTCCAACTTTTTAGAGGTGTCATATAATCTAGTGTAGTCATATGTAAGTGTTTCCATTCTGACTTGTGCACACTGAAGATTCTTTCTCTCCTTAGATAAGTCTTCCTTTAGCTGGATGATGGTTTGGTCTTTTTCTTCGGATAACTTGATAGTCTCGTATAACAACAGCTTAATAGATGAAGGCTTACCAGACTCAATAGAAGTATCACTATTTCTAACATCAGCTAGTTGGTCGGTAAGTCTTCCTATCTCACCATTGTACTCTTTGAGTACCTTCTTAGAGGTTTCATATTTACTACACAGTTTTCTGTAGTCATTTAACAGGTCACTGAAAGCCTCTCCTAATTGCTCAAAGGTGAAATCATCATAAGGATCAAATAGAGGATTTGTGGTTACCTGATCGCACGCCATCAAGCATACATTTGTAGCATCATCTGATTGTTCGACTTCTGAATTGCTGGCTTCGCTTTCATGCCATATGCTTGTATTGGCATATTTCCTTGATGTAGATCTCTTTAGGTAGCCTTTGTCATATTTGCTGCTTTTTCTTATTGATGATGATGCTGTTGGACAATCTGTCTTCATATGTCCTTTCTTCTTACATCCGTAGCAAATAGAATCTTCCTCGTTGTTGTTGATGTTGCTATCTTTTGTTCTTCTGTTGAATCTCATGAATTTCTTGAATTTTTTTACTAGAAGAGCTTGATCTTCAGAGTCAGAGTCGCTATCGTCAGAATCATCTTCGACAGTTCTTCTATATTGAGCCTTTAGAGCGATTGACTTTTCTGACTTCTCTATTGGTGTAGCATCTTCAAAGTCTTGAAGTTCTAACTCGTGAGTGAGTAGCTTACCCATGAGTGTTTCCAGAGATATTGTTGAGAGGTCGTTTCCTTCAATGGTTGTTGTAGCCTTTGGAATCCAGTTCTTTGTGAGAGCTCGTAGAAGTTTGCGAATCTTCTCATGGTTACTGTATTCCTTGCCTAATGAAGACAAAAGATTTATAATATCCAAGAATCTCGTAAACATCTGAGTGACTGATTCACTTGGCTTCATTTTAAATGCCTCGTACTCTTGAGTAAGTCTGCTGATCTTTGACTCCTTAACTTGTGTTGTTCTTTCGTCGATTACTTCGAGAAGTTTCCACACTTTATTTGATGTTGTACAAGTCGACACCCTATTGAATTCAGTTCTGTCTAAAGCACAAAATAAAGCGTTAATAACACTGTTTGCCATTGATTGTAAAAGTATAGAACAATTATATAGGAGGACTGAACTTAGACTCACAATACAAACTCGCTCGTACAAAGAAAGCCTAGAGACGAAAACCTAGCTACAGCAATCTAAGTACGATTGTTTATTTTTGATTCTGGGGGTGACGGTAGAGGCTCAGGAAAGCGACGGCAGCTCTGTCTTACTCCTTGGATGATCGAACATAGCCTTGGCTCTGATGAAGAAATGCTCTCGGGATGCGTAGAAAGAATCTTCTATGCGTGTCTTTGTCTCTCTATATGTCTAGCCGGGTGGAGAGAGTCTCTTTTGCAAGGGAATGGCACCTTGCTATTTATAGGAGTGGGGTGTGATCATTAGGGTTTGCAATGATTACCCTTTGAAAAGTCGATGGCCAATAATATGGACCATTAATCTTGACCGTAACAAATCTGGACAGTTATTTTTTGATTGTGCTAAATCCGTATGGGCAATTAATGCTGATTGCAATGAATCTTCATAATTTGTCACGACAAGCTCGGATCTTCTGCCATGAGTTTAATTTGCTTAATTATAATAAATCTGATTTGATCCGAGTAATTATGATGATTATAACAAATCTGGGTCGTTATGATTTGCTAGCAGCCATAACTCCAAGGGGATAAAATTGCCACGTGTTTCAACTGTCATGGGGACTGCCACGTGTCTCAACCGTCGTGAGTGGGACATCCTGACAGAGCCACATGAATGCTGTCTCTAAATGAACCGTATATGGATGGTCCTCACACTCCTAGCCGCATAAAAGTAACTGCCGTATGAGGGTGGAGGCCGTATGAAAGAGATATCCGTGTGAGGATGGCAACCGCATGAAGGTGGCAACCACATGAAGGTGGCAGCCACATGAAGGTGGCAGCTGGATGAAGGGGACAGCCGCATGAAGGAGGCAGCCGCATGAAGGTATCAGCCGCATGAAGGAGGCAGCCGCATAAAGGTAGCAGCCGTATGAAGGTGGCAGCCGCATGAAGGAGGCGGCCACATGAAGGAAGCAGCCGCATAGGGGTGACAGCCGCATAGGAGTGACAGCCGCATAGGGAGCTTTGGACTTGGCGGATCATGCCAACTAAAAAAGATTTTCTTCTTTTCCCAAGGAGCACGCTATCATGTTAGGGTCATCATTGCAGCTTTATGTCAGAGTTGTCACTTCGCCTTTCTGTCAGAGCTGCCGTCAGGATATTTAATAAGGCAGTACTTTATGGCCAGCTGTAAAGGCAAACTTCTCAGGGTCACGTGGCTCCTTCCTGAGCCGCATGGAACTATCCGAGCCGCATGAGGCTTTAAATGACTTTTGAACTGCATGAATGTCTAACGGATTCCTGAGCCGCATGAGGCTCTTTCTGTTTGAGCCGCATGGGCTTTTCTTGTTATTTTTCATGCTTCTACAAGACCCCTTTCAAAGTTTTCAATTTACAAAATTGAAATATTTTGAATAAAAAAGCATGGCTATGTAAACTCTTCTGGCCGCATAGGATGTTCTTGTCGCATGGACTTCCTAGCCGCATAGACTTCCTAGCCGCATGGACTTCCTAGCCGTATAGACTGTCTGGCCGCATAGACTCTCTGCCACATGTACTGTCTGGCCGCATAGACTCTCTGCCACGTGTGTGACTCCTGCCACGTGTGCGTCTCATTAATTGCTCTTGATTTGCTTTGGATTTAAAGCTGCCTTTTGGGGCAGGATCCCAAGGGTTGGTTTTAAATATCCAGATTTTCCTCGATGACTGAAGAGTCGATTTTGTTTTTATGTCGCATGCGGATCGAAGCGTCCCCCTTTCCTTCTGCCTATAAATAGGAGAATTTTTTGGTTAAAGAGACTTCTTTACTTTCTTCTGTCTTCAACACTTCTTGCCCTAGGTTGCTATCTTCGTCTTCCTTCTCCGCTTATCCATCAACAATGGCCCCCAAGTCTTCCAAGGCCGCGGCGAAGGGTAAGGGAGTGGTTTCTTCATCAGCCACGACGCCTGAAGTTCACCCCGACGTTCACCCCACCATTGCTGGTAAGGGTTTGGTCGGATCGTATACTTCAAAACTCTAAAAAAGACGGCTCTGTTGCATGCTTTATGCACAAGCCTTTAATGCGTCCCTCGTCTTCATCGAACTGTTCAAATTTTATGGGCCGCATATATGTCCCACGTCCAAGCCGCATGGGGGTATACCCCATGTCCGAGCCGTATGGAAGTTTGTCTAGTAACCTCATAAACACTTCACAATTGAACCGCATAATGACCCTTCGAACGGAGCCGCATAAGTCCTTCTGAATCGAACCGCATGAAACCCTCTTCAAATAGGGCCGCATAAGCTTATTTGGACTGGGCCGCATAAGGCTGTGCTAAACCGAGCCATATAAGCTCGTCTGGACTGGGCCGCATAAGGCTGTGCTAAACCGAGCCGCATAAGCTCGTCTGGACTGGGCCGAATAGGCTGTGCTGAATTGAGCCGCATAAGCTCCAAAACCCTGAGTTAGTTTCATCTGGCCATCTTCTAGCTTTTTTCTTTTATCTTTGATTCTTGCAGCGTCCCTGCCGAAGGCTAAAATCATTGTGAAGGAGGAATTGCTGCCTTCTTTCATCAAACAAGAGTCATCGCTCGTTAAGGAGGAGGTGATACCAAAAAAGGAGGAATAGAACGAAGAGCTGGCGCCTATAGGGGGGAAACACTTCCAACATTGAAGTTGCTGTAAAGGAGGAGCCCCAGTCTGAAGGTTGTAATATTGGGAGTTCTGACCTTCCTGCTCCGGACGAGGATCTTACTCAAATAGATCCTTCATACGAAAGATGGTTGAGGGAATGGTATATGCTCCCCCACAACTAGGATTCGTGGGCTCCCCTAAATGTCCGTCCTTTGTCTTAATATTCCTGTCTGTCTTTAGTTGTGTTTCGCTTCTTTTTGGACATCAAAGTAATCTTCTTCCTTCTTGTCTGAATGAAATGATAGAGAACTTTTATGGCTTGCTTATGAGAAGTAGTCATATGAATGTAACTGATTTTGAATGAACAGAATACATTTGCTCTATTCTTTGTTGGCAGTAGTTTCCCTAATAGGAGACTTTTTTGTGGACCTATTATCCTTGGCGTACCTTGGTTCTGGATACGGATAATAAGTTGGAAGAGAACCAACATACTTATTTAGAGGTAATGATGACGTGGTAAATATGAGGGTTTCTTCGATGGAGCCTTCCCACTCAGAGGTAATGAGGACATGGCAGGAGTGGGCTTCATGAAGGGGTACGTAGAACAACTCAGAGGTAATGAGGACATGGAAGTTCTACGTGAGGGGCGGTTTGTTTTTGATGGAAGGGAAACAACTCAGAGGTAGCATCGACGTGGTTGTTTCAGAAAATTTGTGGATCTGTTACCGTGTTTATGCACTGAAAGTGCGGGTATTGGATCATGTGGAGGGAGCTCTTTTTAGGAGAAAAGTTCAGAGGTATGATCATACATGACTTAATGCCTAAAAGATGCGATATAGATTCATTTGTAGTGACCAGAGTGCGAGTTCAGCGGTACTTACGGGTACATAACTCAACAATATGGGAGATCTGGAGTCAAAATGTGAGTTCAGCGGTACCAGGGGGTACATGACTCAACAAGCTGGGAAAATTGGAGTCAGAATATGAGTTCAGCGGTACCAGGGGTACATGACTCAACAAGCTGGGAAATTTGGTGTCAGAATGTGTGTTCAGCGGTACCAGGGGGTATGTCACGACCCGCACCCACTGTGAGGGTACGAGGACGTAACGACGCCCAGCCTACGCTGCAGTGTCGGCGGTAGAACGTTGTCCTAGGTTACTATCTAACCAGCAACTCACACAATTATAATGTACTCATCAAGATCAACTCCGAACGGAGGACAAGTATAAGATATTGAACTCAATCACAGTCTAAGCATGATAAGATAAACACAGAAGAATTAAACTAAGAATAGAAGAACAACTACTAAAATAATAACAACTCTCTCAACAATCTCAAATACTACACAAGTCTCAAAACTTCTATAACAAGTTCAACATAAAAACAGATACTAGTCTACTAAACTAAATCCCGATCACTCCTGAGAGTCGGGGCCAAAGGTAGTCATCCCGTCTCCGGGTCCATAATATATAGGGCATGCATCCTCAGGGCAATCATCTGTAAAATTTCAACAGGTCCAGTCAGGACAGGAACGAGCACATCTCATCTAGAAAACCCAAGTAAATGACAGAGAACTATAAAGCAGTTATAGACAGTTGTATGGATGAAAATGGCAGTTTATATTCAGGTGATGGTAAGAAAGACAGATAAAGTACAAGAAAAGTAAATAACTAAACAAGAGAAGAATCATAGCAATGAAGACTATAAAAACAGAACTAGCTGAACCAGGATAATATGATATAAAGTCCAGACAGAAAATGTAAACCAGTGTAACTCCAATGTAAGTCCAGTACAGGATGAATCTCATACAAGATGAATCCAATAAGGGACGATTCCAGTTATAGTGATCAAGGATTTCGGGGTGAGTCTAGCCTATACTCTAACAGTGTATTTTAAAATATCGGGATCGACATGTGAACGGCTGTAGGTAATACGGCACACCGCACACCTGGCCGGGTGTGAGATGGCTATCATTCCAGTATTATTCCAAGGGAATGGTTCCAGTATTTGGGTATGTTCACATGCCTATTCTAATATTTCCCCGCCCAGCAAGTACAAGTGAATCCAGAAAACGATACGAGAAATCGGGATGAGTCCAGATAAACATAATGATACCAGCAAAAGATTCCAGGGTGATTCCAGTAGGTGGTTCCAGTAGTGGTTCCAGAAGATGATGCCAGTAGTGGTTCCAGAAAATAGAGGCCAGACAGATGGTATGTGGGTCGCATACATGAATCCAGAATATCCATACGTGTTGTAAGAATCACATAAAACTATCTAGAACTGAAGTACAGTAATTGACAAGTAAATGAGAGAACTATCAGAGAATGTACTCGCCTGCTACTCTGAGGAAAGTAGTGAAATATCAGATGTCTGCACCGGAGTCACAATGTCCTAAATAGAGCAGTACAGGTTACAACATGTTTAAAATAAGGAATTTAAATCTACGATGCAATCTACATGATTTCTAGGTCTGAGTCAATCTGGGTCAAAGTCAACTCTGAGTCAAACCTGGTCAACTGTCTAGGTCAAACTAGGTCTAAGTCAACTTGGGTCAACCATGGTCAACACTTAGTCAAACTAGGTCAAACTAGTCTATCCTAGTTAAACTCTATATCTAACTCAACTAACTCATAGGCTAGTGCACTAGGATACCATATCCTATAGCAATGTGCATACCAACCCAAGGCTAAGGTATCTCTCATAATATAGTACATACATATATGCATAGCTTATATAAAATCCACTAACCTATCACACATATGTATATACATATATACCCTCTCATAATATAACATATGTATAGGCCTAACCTATATATCATATAAGTACCATATATATAACTATATCTCATATAGCTAACTAGCCTACATGGCACTATATATAATACAATATATATGTATTACACCATATATATCTATATACAACTATCCATCACCTTAGACATATATACAAACACATACACCCTCACATCAATACCCCCCTCTAAATCCAAACTGGACTAACCTTCTTCTGAAACTAAAATCTAGACCCATATCCTCATACCTACTCAATGAGTGATACAAGGCTAAAGGCCTATAGCCTTGCCCAACACACTCCCTGGCTCAACCCACTCTCTATTACCTAGTGTGGCACCAAGTCCACCTGAGCTATGCAAGGCCAGGCCACACATTGGCCTGGCAGCCCCAAGGCCACTGCTCTGCTTGCCTGCTACAGCTGCAACCCCACTAAACTAACTCACTCACAATATCTCTATCATTAACCCTCATTTCAAATTGACACCAACTCAACCCTTCTAATATTTCTAACAATACCTTACCCTAACACTAACTTACCTTACTAACAATATCCTCACATCACATCCTAATTGAACTAACCAAAACACTAGTACATGTAAGAAAAGGAAAGGGTTCTACTGTCTCTAAGTGGCAACCAAAAGCTGCTACAGGGGGTTTCAAAGCAGTCAGGAATGCACAAGCAACAGGCTGCCCTGCTGCTACAACCTGGCTGTGGTTTCCTCCCCTCCCCTCTACTCATATAGCTCCCCATTCTAAACTTATAGCTAACACAGCTCATGGACCAAGCACACATGTGCACATACACATACATATCACTCTACAAACTCATTTCAGCCTTACATAAATATACATACATGCATTTACATACATATAGGCCTACCTACCAATGCTAACAAAAGGAAATATGGACATGTGTGAGGAAGGAATGTGTGACAGGTAACTAGGATATAGTGTGTGTGAAAAAATCAATAATGTGTATAACAGTGTATGACAGTTGTAGGTGCTTAGATAAGTTATATTAGAATCAATGTGAAACCAACACCAACATAACTCCATTTAATTTCAGAAATCAGTAGACCTAAACTCAGGATTTCATTACAATGAACCAACCTTCATTCCCTTTGAAAACTCAGGATTTTATTGGTTCATGACTGAAATCGCAAGTATCAATCCATAGGTTCAGTTTAAAATAGACTTGTGTGTGTGTGCTGTGTGTGTAGGGACAGTGAGGGTGTATCAACTCAGGGAATTCCAGCTAGTGTCATCAGTTGGAGTTCTCAGGAAAATTGAAAGCAAGTGACAGAACAATGTGTGTGGGGAAACATATGTGTGGGGAAACAGTGAACTAGTCTATACTTGCAAGAAAACCAAATCCAATACTATAAAATTGGGTAAAAATGCACATGATAGTATGATACTTCTCCCTTAATGATGGCTTATGTTATTAAGGTGTAGTAGGTGCTTTATTCCCTCTATTCTCAGTTTAACATTTAACAGTGAACAAACCCATCTCAGGTTAATAGAGATTTGAATCTCATGAATAAATCCCCTGGCAATTTCTGAATTTAAAAAAAACTGAAAATCAGTATTAGTCAACATTCATATCATTCCACCTATCAAAATCCCATAATCAAGTGCAAAAACCAAAACTAACAGGTAACACCCATCTAGCAAGTCCTATTACACATGTATAGGAATCTACATGATAATTAACATCAAGGAAAATAGTTTAATTATACTTCAAAATTAGAAAAAAAAAAGGGAAACTGGACTGTGTATCAGTTGAATAGGAGGAATCCAATTTCGAAATCAAAAACTAAGTTAAATATACAATTTGATGGTTGGTAAAGCATTTACATGATGTGTACATGTTACACAAGTGGTTTGTGTCCACAAAGTGGACACAACGTGTCCATACGAGTTAAAATACAAAACAGTGCACAAAGGACTGTGTACACAGAAAAATGATCGTGCACGGGTGTCGGTCGACCCAGGACACGACACACGACACCAGTGTCCTCGTGCACATGTCCCTGTATTCACCCAGAGTAGGGCTACACACTCAAGTGCCTGAAACATGTCCAAGTGACTCGTGTCCAAAGTTTGGAACGCGTATCAGTGGCCGTTCCTGCGCGTGCACAGCCTGCGCGCGCGGCCAGTACGGCCAGTGCGAGGAGGATTTCTCCTCGCACACGTAACCACGTGCTCCCATTTTTTGGGAGGATGGTGGCATTCGATGCCCCAAGCTCCTCGCCAAAAATGGCGTGTCCACGTGTCCTGTGTCGGGATTTATTGACCCCGTGATGCAGGACACAGCAAGTCTTTCAGTCCCCGCGTGTTCGTGTCCCCGTGTGGACACGACACGACACAAAAATTAGGAAATAAAAGCAGAAATCATTAAGCAAGCCCTAGGACTAAAATTCCATTCAAAAACATTTCAGAAATTAGAACAAAATATTGGTTGAGGCATTACACCAAACACATCAAACACGACACTGATACGTGTCCTGTTTGGACACGAAATGGACACAACTTATGGGGATTCCTATTCCTAGAGTTAGGTTAGGGCTAGGGCATCCTAGAAATGCAATTAAACATGAATTTCATGGGTTAGAATGGATTATACCTATTGATGTGCAAAGCTCACAAAAGCCTCAAATGGAATGGTTCTCCAAGCCTCAAAAACTTCCACAAATTGATCCTATTCTAAAATATTCTTGCACAAACAGAAAGAACAGAAGAATTAGGTCCTAATGCAATTGATTTGAAGGAAAATGGAGTTGAAATGAATTTTCTATGATTTTAGGAAGATGGAGGCTCACCTCTTCCAAAACTTGCACAAATCCCAATGGAGGCTAGCCCTAAATTCTAGGAGGGGATTAAATAGGGGGAAGGGATCAATAGTGGCTGCCATGGGCTGATTAGGGTTAGGTTTGGTTCATGGTGTGGGCCTATGGGCTATAAGTCAAGTCATTAATCATGACTTATGAAGTCATAAGCTATATTGGCCAAATCAACTCCAAATCTCTCCAAACAAGTTCCAATGACTTAAACTTCACTAAATTAGGTCAAACCAAGTTTACTTAACCTAACAAAGGGGTCTTAACCTAGGTTAGTCACTAGATTAGTCTTCTAGTCAATACTAGTCAAAGTCAACTATAGGCCCAAAATCAATTCTACTAAAAATTATTAAAAATCACTAAAAATTATAATATGAAATAAACATCCTTAAACAATAATTATAATTACAAAATTTCAAAAATACCCTCATCTGGAAAACTGGGTGTTACATGGTACATGACTCAACACCCTGGGAAATTTGGAGGATGTCGTTTCAGAAATAATACTTCTTTAGGAACTTGCCGTTGATGGACAACATGAGCAAGTCTCCGTTTTGTTTCGCGAGGCGATAAGCACCATTAGAGAATATGGCCTCGATGATGAATGGGCCTTCCCACTTTAGCTGGAATTTGCCGACGATTTTGTGAGTCATAACCATCGGCCTCCGCACTGCCAGAACGAGATCACCCACTTGGAATGTTCTAATTTTCACCTTCTTGTTGAAAGCTTTCGAGATACGTGCTTCGTATAGCTCGATTCGTTGTTGAGATAATAGACGCTTCTCATCTAGGGCCTCCAACTCTTGTAGTCGGTGATGGTGGTTACCATCTGTCGTTAGTCGGTATGTGAGAGCGAATCGGAGTGAGGGGATTTAAGTCTCTAATGGGAGAACTGCTTCGCTACCATATACCAGAGAGAATGGTGTGTTCCCAGTGGCCGTCCGTACTGTAGAACGGTACGCCCATAAGCATTCGCCAAGCTTCTCATTCCAATCGCGTTTGTTGGAAGACACAAACTTCTTGAGCAGCTTGATTATAGTTTTATTGAACGCTTCTGCCAACCCATTCGCTGCCGGATTGTACGACGTTGAAGCAATATTCTGGATTCGGTGTTTGTCGCTGAACCGATAGAAGGCATGGCTTGCGAACTGTGGACCGTTGTCGTGGATGATCCTTCAGAGAAGTCCAAAGCGATAGATGACGTGATGCTTGAGAAAGCTGATCACGTTTGAAGTCGACTTCTGCCAGCGGGACAGCCTCCGCCCATTTGGAGAAGTAATCTGTGATTGTGAGTATGAAGCGATGTCCTCGGGACGAAGGCGGAGTGATCGGACCAATGATGTCCATTTTCCATGCCTCGAATGGCTAGGATACCACCGTTGGATGTAGAAACTCGGACGATTGGTGGATAAAATCTGCATGGACTTGACAGACTTTGCACTTTCTTGCATAGTCTATTGCATCTGTAACAATCGTGGGCCAGTAATAGCCCATTCGTCGAAGGCGGTCTTACAATTTTGGACCAGGCTTGTGGGCCCCGCAAATGCCGTCGTGAACTTCACGTACAGCTTCTTTGGCTTCTTTATTTGACAGACATCGAAGCCATAATCCATCGTATGATCGCCGATACAGTATTTTTGTTTCTGTATCGTAGAAGAATCTGAGAGAACGTCTTCTGATAGAAGTAGCTTCCTTCAGATTCTCTGGCAGGATGTCGTAGACTACGAAGTCAATGAATGGCTGTCTCCAGTCTGGTGCTTCGTCAACAGTCAGAGCGGAGTAACTTTCCATACATTGAACATTATTCTTGGGACAGACCAATTCACGGCCTATTATGTCAACCAAGTGGTGAGCATGATTCGAAATTGCTAAGGAAGTAGCAAGGCCTGCTAGGGCATCAGCTTCGATGTTCTGGAGCCTGGGAACGTGTTCTATGAAGAACCCTTCCAAGGATGAGATGATGTCCATTGCTATTTGGTGATAGGGGATCATATCTTCATGACGAACTTCGTATGAGCCCCGGATCTGGTTAAAGATTAGCTGCGAGTCACCGTATGCTTCCATATACTCAATCCCTAGCTCTTTTTCTAGTCGGAGGCCAATGACTAAAGCGTTGTACTCGGCCGCATTATTTGAAAAGGGTTCCGTGAGGGAGTAGGCCCGATTGATCACCAACCCGGAGGGAGAGATCACCACTACTCCAACTCCAGCGACGATGTTGCCCTTGGGCCTAGTTCTGGAAGTGCCGTCGAAGAATATTCGCCATATGGCATCATGAGAGGCCACATTTGAATTGGCGACCTCATCTGGAATCTCTTCGTCTGTTCTAGTTGCCCCTGAACCTGGATGAGCTGCTAAAAAGTCTGCCAGAGCTTGACCTTTAACGGCTTTCTGTAGGACAAAGATCATGTGGTAGGGGGATAGTAATATCGCCCAGGTAGCGAGGCGAGAGCTGAGTGCGCCCGACTTAGTCATGAGGACCCTTAGGGGGTTGACTCTTGATACGACATAGATGGTTTGTCCCGTGACATAGTGTCGCATCTTCTGAATGGCGAACACCAGAACGAGGCATTCTTTTTCTACGACAGTGTATCGATATTCCGACCCCATTATCATTCGGCTGAGGTAATATATAGCTTGCTCATGGCCTGCATCATTATTTTGTGCTAGTAGAGCATCGAGAGAATGCTCCATAGCTCGCACATAGAGCAGGAATAGTTTTCCAGCAACTGGGGCCACCAGGACTGGAGGGTTCATCAGGTATTCCTTGATGCTGTCGAAGGCGCGTTGACATTCTTCATTCCATACGAATGAAACACCTTTTTTCATGAGGTGGGTGAATGGCTGACATCGTCCGGAGAGGTTGGAGATAAATCTCCTGATGTAGGCCAGCCTCCCTTGAAGGCCTCGGAGTTCACAGAGATTTCTCGGAGGACCCATCTGCATGATTGCCTTCGTCTTCTCGGGGTCTATGTGGATACCCTGAGAAGTAATGATAAAACCCAAGAACGTCCCGCTGGATACGCCCAAGAAGGATTTTGTGGGATTCATCTTCAAATTGTGCGCTCGCATCAGGTCGAACACTGTCCTCAGATCATGCAGATGATCTTCCTTAGAACAGCTTTTGACGGCAATGTCGTCGACGTAGCATTCCACTGTCGTGCGTAGGTGGTCGATGATGCTCATAGCTGTTTGATAGGTAGCGTCTACATTCTTCAAACCGAAAGACATGACTGTGTAGCAGTATGTGCCAATTGGTGTTCGGAATGATGTATGGTTTTCGTCATCAGGGAATATTTTGATTTGGTTGTACCCCGAAAAACCATCCATGAATGACATACGCTCGAAGCCGCAGGTGTTGTCAATCATGATGTCTGTGATAGGGAGAGGAAATTCATCTTTGGGACATGTCTCGTTCAGATTGCGGAAGTCGATGCAGGTTCGAATCTTTCCGTTCTTCTTAAGGACTGGTACTATATTGGCTACCTAATCTGGATGTTTTTCCTTGTGGATGAAGCCGCTAACTATCAATTTGTTGACCTCAACTTCAATGGCATTCATGATGTCGGGACAAAACCGTCATTGCTGTTGCTTGACTGGTTTTACGTCCGGCCGAATATTGAGTTTGTGAAGTGCAACCTCTGGGTTCAGTCATGGCATGTCTTCGTAGCTCCAGGAGAATACGTCGATGTATTCTCTAACGAGTTGCAGTAGCGATTCTCGCTCTTCGTCTGTCAGATTCTTGCTGACGAAGATGGGCTTTGGAGAGGACTCATCACCGAGATCGACTTGCACAACCTCATCTTCGATGGGAGGCTCTCTTTGTTCGAACTGCTTCTTCCATTGTGCATCTAGCTGTTGTGCCCATGGCTCTAACTCAAGAAGTTCAGGAATGTCTTCATCTTCTTCATAGGCGTCGACAAATGCCATATTGACGGACAAGACTTGCCTGAACACGTCTTCGATGCTAACATCCAAATCGGAGGTGGGTGATCCGGTTGAGTGTGAGTGCCAGTCGCATTCCTCATCTGAGCTTTCAGGGATCGTTGCAGGTGTAACATAACCTAGCCCACATCTGGTTTTGTTGTAGTAATCTCGTAGTTTCCCTGCCGGGACCGACAACTGTAAGGGTAGCCGCCGTCCAGTACCATAGTTCAAGCCTGGTGTAGTTTCCAGATCGTACCCCTGTTTTTGCATGAGGTACTTGGATTGGGAGCTATACAGATAAAGAGGCAGTCTTCTGGTATCGGATTCAAGATCAACGTCTTATATCCTGAAGGGTTGTGGATCATTCTTCCTGCCGAAGATGATTGGATGATCCCCTCCCTCGACTATGCGGTAAGCGTCTTCCCTGGGAGTAAGTTGGTTCACGGTGTAAATATTTGTTACCTGTGTGTGCAGGTGGGTGCCTATACCGTGTTCCATAGCATACATTGTACAAAGCTTATTAAGCTCGAGGTAATTCAAAGATAGCCTTTTATTGATAAAATAAGGTATCTTTTCTAGCGGGATTACATCATCTGCGGATGGAACATCAGTGTGGGAATCCACATCCTTGGCCAGCTCTGGCTCTTCTTTAACCACCCCCTGTGTCAATGTAGATTGGAAGGATAACTTGGACAGCTTAATTATTAGGGGCTCCATGGGCGAAGCAGAACGTGGATTCATTGGCATACTAGCCATCCCCAGTTTGGTGCTTGGTGCTAGGTGTGGGATTGTTGGCTGGCTAGCAGTCCTCGACTTAGCACTCGGCTGTTGATTTATTCGGGGAAGATGAATCATCATCGGCTTGACAGAGGGATTGAGCTCCTCTATTTGTTGCTGACTCACTCTAGGCAGCCTGATTGTCAGTGGCTCTATCGTGGGTCTTGGCACTTGGCCAGACCTTGGTAGTCGGATTATCATCTGCTCCTCCTGTGTCGAGAGGCTGATTGCATCCTTACGCAGAGTGGCCGTAAGGGGTACAGTTCTGCCAGGTTTGCGGGCTTGGAGGTGGATCGTTAGAGGTCCTTCTGATCCAGTTGCTGCCTCAGTTGGAGTTTGAGTATCTTCTTCGACAAGGTGCCTTTTTGACTTCTTGTACAAGCATGAGTCGGAGTAGTAAGATTCAACCCCTTTAAAGGGATCGATATCGGCAAATTCTGTCCTCACGAAGCTATGCTTATCGACTTACTTGAAGCATTGGTGTAGTGTGGAAGGCACGATCATGTAATCATGTATCCAAGGATGCCCCAGGAGAATATTGTAGGAAGTATTCGCATCTATGACATAACAGGTCACTTCTGATTGAAGATCGCCGATTTGGTATTTCAGACGAATCTTTCCGATCGGATAGCTTCGGCTTGAATTAAAACCGCTAATAACGGTGCTTATCGGCGTCAGGCGATACATTGGGATGCTCAGATGGTGTAGCAGGCTCTTTAGGATAATGCTTATGGAAGAACCGGGGTCAATGTGCATCCGATCCATCTTGATATCGCCAATGTACCCAGTATAATATAGAGGGCGATCATGCAGGTTGGTCTTAATAAGCATATCCTGCGGAGTGAAGACAATGTTGGGTATTGCACCCGTGTAAGCACTATCTTAAAGATCTACAGGCGAGCCCTTCCCAGTGAGATTGGACTTAGCCAGATATGCGTCGGCATTCTGGAGTGCCTCACTCAGTGCGATGCGAATATCTTTAGAGAGTCTCAGGAGCTCGTATTGTGATAATTTGGCCGGTGTGTTGGCCAATTGTGCCAAGATGTCAAAGTTGTAGGGCCTCTCCAGCCCATAAGGTGTCTCTCTTCGGAGCAGCTTGTCAGCCTCCTTCGGCCTAGGCTTGTCGGTCGTCGAAGGCTGAGAAGGTCCTGGGGCATCAGCAGCTATCGGCTGATGATCTTCAGCCGAGTTACCCGGTGGATGTTGGGTTTGTGCGTTGGATCGGGTAACAACAGCAGTAGCTTCTTCGACCTCTGTCAAGATTGTGCAGCATGATTTAACTTTCCCACATGACCTCCCCTCGTGATGTGGTAAGGGGCACTAGACCAGCAGCCTGGTCTCGGGGAGGTAGAAGGTTAGCGACTTCCATTCTTGCCCTAGGGACGAGCACTACTCCATCTTGAGTCTTTGTCAGAGGAAAGCTGCCAAATTATACTGACACCATGTTGGCTGTTACGGTCACCTCTTCGAAATCAATGGCCAAGGCCTTAGAAACGATGAGATGTTGGATGTATAACTTTAGTTGGTAGCAGTCTTGTGTAGCATGGTGGACATAGCAATGATAGTGGCAGTACTTAGGGCCTTCCATATCTGCAGGACGAGGTTCATGTCTTGGAGGAGGGAGTTGGATTCGACCTCCCTGTATGAGCATGTCCAAGATGGGCTTAACATGGCCGTCTTCGAAGGAGTAGGTCATTTGAGGCCACTGCTTCTCTGTCGGCTTCGGTTCAGGCTTCGGAGCTGTGTCGACCACCATAGCCTGTTTCCCCTTGTTGTCTCGATTGTTGGAGGGGTTACCACCATTATTGATGTTGGTGTTAGGGCGTTTGCCCTTATCCTCTCCTTCCGAGATGTGCAATCCCAGTTGGCGAGCTTTCTTCAATTTGTCTTCTGTGCTAGTGGCACTAATAATGAAAGTCTTCCAATCCTTAAACTGACTTTCGCCCATCCAGAGGCTGATTGTGGGGAGCAGCCTCTTTTGGCAAATCTTAATTAAGGAGGAATCAGGGTTACCGGAAGGCAACTTCATCGCGGTTTGACAAAACCGCTCGATATAGTTTCCTTGTCAGCTCCTTTTCTTCCTGAACAACGTCCATGAGGGTGGACATTGTCACGTCCTGTCCTACTTCGTAGAACCTCTCTAAGAATATACGTTTGAAGCCGACGAAGGAATGGATGCAGTTGTCCGACAAGTTGCAGTACCAGTCAAAGGCGACCCCTTCCAACGCCCCGATGAACACCCACGTGAGGATGGCATCATCATGAGGCAGGCGGTCGGTTGTGACTTTGAAGTAGGAGATGTACCTGCTTACAGATGTCTTCCCATCATACGGGTTGATGTTGAATGGTTTATATCTTGGTGGAAAGGGCACATCTCTCCATGCAACAGGATACGGTTGTCGTATCCTGAGGTCCTAGCAGTTTTCTCGGGCATGTAACATGGCCCGAAGCTCCTGAACCTCTTTTCTTGCCTCCCTGGCCTCGTCTGCAGCAGTAGGAGCCTTTGTTGTTGGAGGGTTGTCGCCCGGGTTTGGTGGAGCCGAATTTAAGTCTGCATTCGTCGCGGGACCCAAGCTTGTCTGGCCAGGCGTCCTTCCTTGCAGAGTTGAAAGGGCCGCTTTGATCTCGTCCACAGATTTGACCAAGGCATGCAGTATGGTCTTCAGAGTGTCGATGCGTTGGCGATCACTGGAACCGTCTTGGTTGCTATCTGTCATGAATACCGTCCTCATATGAGAGATGGAAGGAATGGTGGAGGATGTGCCCTCTGAGTCATACCCTTGTACAGAGAAGTCGTCAGGGTATGTGGGAATGTTCTCCTCTGGTTCGAACTCGGAAGGAGTGGTATCCCCAGCTTCAGGGCTTGCCTCGTCTTGTGAGTTTTGGACATCCTCGGGGACGTCGGAACCGGCTGCTTCTGTTGGGGGAATCGTTTCCTCTGGATTATCTTCTTGGTACACTGGATTGTCGTGGATGTTTGGAGGAGTGCTACCCCCGGCTCCAGCGCCTCCCAGAGATGTGGATGACTAACTTCCAAGCGTGGAAAATTTCTTCTTTGAGCGAGTACCTTGGAAAACTCCTTCTGTATCGATCGTTGACGACCGCTTAGAAGAGAGTTTCTTAGTTAAGATTTTTGGGCTAGAGACATTTGTTTTCTTCCCTCTCCCGCTGCCAGGGATCTTGTGAGAAGAATTACAGGAGGCGACAAGAAGTGTCTCGTCTTTCGAGCTTAGGTGTTGCAGTCGTTGGAAGATGGATCGTCGCTCCTCTTGTGTGGCTGCCTTGCTGCAGCAGCAGTTGACAATGACTTGGGTACAGTGATGTCCATGGAAGGACTCTCTGCACACCGAGGCTTCTTCTCTTTCCTTGCGCTTGTGAAGGATCACGTCACACAAGTCACTCGCTTTGTGGGCCCGGGAGTCCTGAGCACATGAGTGTCTTGGCGTCCTGCCTGCTCCCTGATGTGGGGGTAGTACGAGTACTTGTCCTTAATCATTGTTGGGAGATTCTTGATAACTATCCCGTTCGTTGGCCGCCGGAGACTGGACACGGATACTTTTATACAATATTCCATCAGGGGCCCGCGTAATAGTCAGCGGGATGCCCTGATAGTCAGAAGTTGGGACAGCTGTATGAGCTCGACGAGCCCGCGCTGCCCGAGACTTCTTCCTTTTAGCACCTGAGAGTGCATAGTAGGAAGAGTCTATGAAGACTGGCACATGAGAGCATCTGAGGTCAGGATCACCTGAGAGACGGTCGAAGACCGAACCTGAGCCGCATAAAGCAGATGGCCTGCGGCTGAGATGTTCAGCCGCATAGTCTTCCTGCATGGGCTGGCATTTGTGGCTGCATAAGCAGCCCGTATGCGGCTGGCAGTTTGCATACGGCTTGGAGCTGTAGTGGCCGCATGGGCCTCTTCCATACGGTTGAAAGTCATAGTGGCCGCATGAGCATCCTCTATGCGGCTGGCAGCACTGGCCGCATGAGCCTTCTGTCTGCGGCTGGCTTTTGTGGCCGTATGAATCTTCATGCGGCTAGCGCACTTATGCGACTTCTTTCCTGACCGTATAGAGTCACCCTTTGCCCCTGCAAGTCCAGCATCGTAGTATTTTCCTCTGTCGGACTTGGGGACAGCAGAGTCCTCTATGGTCTGAAGTGGGGCCACAAGAGGGTCTTTTTTGCCGTCTTAGGCAACAGAGAGTACTCCTTCGAGAGCTTGGGGATGAGCGAATGATTTGGGCCTCCACTCCCTGTGGGCCTTCTTCGTGCGGGCTCGCCGCTGGACCGGGCCAGCAATCCCGTCGGAGAGCATTTTTTTAAACGTCTACTGGTCGAACCGGGCGACCAACATTTGTTGAGTGGAGCCAAGTTTGGCTGCGTCCGATTGCGTCACCAACTCCTCAGCCGTGGAGAAGTTAGTCCCCAGCAGAGTCGCCATCGTGTTTGCCATTGATTGTAAAAGTACAGAACAATTATATAGGAGGACTGAACTTAGACTCACAATACAAACTCGTTCGTACAAAAAAAGCCTAGGGACGAAAACCTAGGTACAGCAATCTAAGTACGAATGTTTATTTTTGATTCTGGGGGATGACGGTAGAGGCTCGGGAAAGCAACGTTAGCTCTGCCTTACTCCTTGGACGATCAGACGTAGCCTTGGCTCTGATGAAGAAATGCTCTCGGGATACGTGGAAAGAATCCTCTGTGCGTGCCTTTGTCTCTCTATATGTCCAGCCGGGTGGAGGGAGTCTCTTTTGTAAGGGAATGGCACCATGCTATTTATAGGAGTGGGGTGTGATCATTAGGGTTTGCAATGATTACCCTTTAAAAATTCGGCGGCCAATAATCTGGACCATTAATCTTGATCGCAACAAATCTGGACAGTTAATTTTTGATTGTGCTAAATCCGTATGGGCAATTAATGTTGATTGCAATGAATCTTCATAATTTGTCATGACAAGCTCGGATCTCCCGCCACGTGTTTAATTTGCTTAATTATAACAAATCTGATTTGATCCGAGTACTTATGATGATTATGATAAATCTGGGTTGTTATGATTTGCTAGCAGCCATAACTCCGAGGGGATAAAACTGCCACGTGTCTCAACTGTCATGAGGACCGCCACGTGTCTCAACTGTCGTGAGTGGGACGTCCTGACAAAGCCGCATGAATGCAGTCTCTAAATGAATCGCATATGGGTGGTCCCCACACTCCTAGCCGTATGAAAGTAACAGCCGTATGAGGGTGGCGACCGTATGAGGGAGATATCCGCATGAGGATGGCAGCCTCGTGAAGGAGGCAGCCGCATGAAGGTAGCAGCCGCATGAAGGGGGCAGCCGCATGAAGGAGACAGCGGCATGAAGGTGGCAGCCGCATGAAGGAGACAGCCGCATGAAGATGGCAGCCGTATGAAGGAGGCAGCCGCATGAAGGAGGCAGCCGTATGAAGGTAGCAGTCGCATGAAGGAGGCAACCGCATGAAGGTGGCAGCCACAAAAAGGTGGCAGCCGCATGAAGGAGGCAGCCGCATGAAGGTGGCAGCCGTATGAAGGAGGCGACCGCATGAAAGAAGCAACCGCATAGGGGTGACAGCCGCATAGGAGTGACAGCCGCATAGGGAGCTTTGGACTTGGCAGATCATGCCAGCTATAAAAGATTTTCTTCTTTTTCCAAGGAGTACGCCATCATGTCAGGATCATCATTACAGCTTTATGTCCGAGTTGTCCCTTCGTCTTTCTGTCAGCGCTGCCGTCAGAATATTTAATGAGGCAGTGCTTTATGGCCAGCTGTAGAGGCGAACTGCTCAGGGTCACGTGGCTCCTTTCTGAGCCGCATGGAACAATCCGAGCCGCAAGAGGCTTTAAAGGACTTTTGAACCGCATGAATGTCTAACGGATTCCTGAGCCGCATGAGGCTCTTTCTGTTTGAGCCACATGGGCTTTTCTTGTTATTTTCCATTCTTCTACAAGCACGTACGTCAAGACTGGCCTTTTTCTTTTCATCCTCCGTATATTTATCATGGGGTTTTCCAACTAAAACTCCATCAGCATTAATACAAGGAGGCTTTTTGTAGCCATCAATAACTGTAGATCATAAGCCAAAATCAAGAGATTTTAAGAAGAAACTCTTCCATATTTTCCAATAAGTCTAGTTTGTGCCGCCAAACAGTGGAGGTCTGTTTGTGGCTTGGCCTTCACTTGTGAATTTCACAGTTGCCATGTGTAATGTTGTGATCTATATAACAATTAAAAATAACTGAATATAACTATAATTTTACCTTGCTTTACCAGTATAATCCGCTCTGATACCAATTGTAGGAACGAAGTTGTAAAGCAGAATACTCTAGAGGGGGGTGAATAGAGTAGGCATCGGAATATTGCTAATTAAAACTTGTTAGCAGTTAGATCACAGAAATAATAATAATCATAAAGTAATAACTGTAAAGAAAAGAGTGATCAAAAGGCAAACACAAACACAGAGATTTATACTGGTTTTCCTTTTGTGAGGACTAGTCCAGTCGGAAGAACTCTAGCTTCCAGTTGAATTCACTATTGAAAAATCCTGCAAGTTTTCATACGAAGTCCTTGCAACTTCTACAGGCGTGAGCTTTGATACGAAGAACTCGACCAACTTCAGTTTTGAAGAGTTTTTCTTCAATCAAGCCTCTGATTACAATATCTCTGAAATCTTCTAGACCGTACCGTACCGACAAATTGACTAGAGAATTGTAACTGGCTTGGGATTTGAAAATGGAAGATTTTTGAAAACTCTTTGGAAGAAACGTAAGCTTTAGAAGAGAGAAGATGAAAGTAAATGAGTGATTTGAAATAATCAGAATTCCTCTCTATTTATAGTTTTTCTAAAGAAAAAACACTGACAGAATTTGGGCAGAATTCAGACAGAACTCTTTGTAACAAACTGCAACTGAAGGGAGACCAAGTTCAAAATCCAACGTTCACATAACGTTTACCTTGGCCGAACTCTGGCCGAACTCTGGCCGAGTTCTGTCAGGGTTTGGTCAGGTTTATTTTGTGAAAAATGATTTTGGCTTTTTGAAAATTCTTCAGAAGCTTTTTGTAAAAGCAGATGTTTTTCAAAAACATAGGTCATTTTAAAAATGATAGGGCAGTTTTGAAAAACGATTTCGGATAGCCTATTTGCCAGTACGACTTGGTGTACAACATATTTCTAGACTCAATAAAAATAAAAATTACATTATGTAAGAAAATACAGTCTTGAGTGGCAAACATAGCTTCGGTCTTGAGCAGTGTCCAAAACGTCTTGAGTAAACATCTGAATTGTTCCGTATATCGAGACAGAGTTTGATCAATTATTAATATCAAGTTTAACAATGACCAATGGGCCAACATCATCATCTGACTTGCGGTCTTTGTTGAGGCCGAAGTCGATTTTCTTTTTTAGTGTCTCTGATCTTTGTTCCCTTTCTGAGATGTAACTTTTACTTTTGTTCCATTCCAATGCTGATATAATCTTTATTGAATGAGGAAATAAATGAACTCTTGCTATATTCATTTTTTGTGACAATCTAAAATTTTGTGGACTTATCACCCTTGGCATATCTTGGTTTTAGGTACAGATGATAAGTTGAAAGAGAGAGAGAGCCAACATAGTTACTCAGAGGTAATGTGGTCATGATAAATATGGGCTAAAAATGGTGAAGTTTTCCTACTCAGAGGTAATATGGACATGGTAGGAGTGAACTCTGTGAGGATTTATAGAACAACTCAGAGGTAATATGGATGTGGATGTTCTATAGTACAACAATACAGGGATTGCTGTGCGGAATGTTTACTCAGAGGTAATATGGACGTGGTAAATATTGTCTTTAAGCATGATCTTACACCGTGCAGGATCCTGCTTGATGAGGTATAGAGAAGCAACTCAGAGGTAATGTGGACGTGATTGTTCCTCTACTGGTGTAGAATGTAACGAAACTGTTGGGTTCCAGAAGCATATGATTTGTCAAGAGAAAGGGTGTGAACTTGGTTTGGTCAAGTTCACCAGTCTTCTCTCTGGGAAGAGGCAGTACGTTCTTGATGGAGCTCAAGAATAGTAATTTTTGAGGAACTTGTCGTTGATGGGCATCATGAACAAGTCCCTATTAGCTTGAGCGAGACGATAAGCACCGTTTGAGTATGCTATCTCTATGATGAAGGGTCCTTCCCATTTGGGTTTGAACTTTTTTGGTGTTTTGTGAGTCATCACCATCGGTCTCCTGACTGCCAGAACCAGGTCGTCCACTTGGAAAGTCCTCTGTCAGACTCTTTTGTTGAAAGTCTGTGATATGCGGGCTTGATAAAGTTCGATGCGCTATTAAGGCAAGAGGCATTTTTTGTCCAGCGCTTCCAACTCTTGCAGAAGGCGACGATGATTGTCCTCTTCTGTCACCTGATTTATGAACGCCACTCGGATTGAGGGGATTTGGATCTCCAGCGGTAGCACTGCTTCGCTTCCGTAAACTATGGAGAATGATGTGTTGCCCGTCGGGGTCCGTACCGTTGTACGATAGGCCCAAAGGCATTCGCCGAGCTTTTTGTCCCAGTCGCGCTTATTGGATGACACGATTTTTTTGAGTAGCTTGACGATGGTCTTATTAAAAGCTTCAGCCAACCCGTTTGCTGCCAGATTGTAAGCAGTTGATGCCACGTTCTGAATACGGTTCTTATCGCAGAATCTACTGAATGCATGGCTGATGAATTGCGGGCCATTGTCGTGGATAATCCTTCGAGGTAACCCAAAATAGTAGATGACGTAATGGTTGATGAAACTGATCACTCTTGAGCTTTTCACCTCTGTGAGAGGTACTGCTTCCACCCATTTAGAGAAATAGTCAATGATTGCCAGGATAAAGCTATGTCCCCTAAACGAAGGAGGGGTGATAGGCCCTACTATATCCATGCCCCAGGCTTCAAATGGCCAAGAGACAACCGTCGGGTGTAGAGGCTCTGACGGTCTGTGGATGTAAGTCGACGTGCAGCTGACAGACATGACACTTCTTTGTATACTCGATAGCGTCGGTCATCATGGTGGGCCAGTAATAGCCTATGCGTCGAAGTCGGTCCTGTAGCTTAGGACCTGGTTGATGAGCTCCGTACGTTCCGTCATGAGCTTCTCGAAGAGCTTCGACGGCTGCTTTGTTAGATAGACATCGGAGGAGAAGTCCATCGTAGGAGCGCCGGTACCGCATTTTGGAGCTGTATCATAATAAAAATAGAGGAAGCACCTTCTGACTGAGACTGCCTCCTTCGGATCTTCCGGGAGGATTTCGTAAACGGCAAAGTCGATGAATGAGAATCTCCAGTCTCTGACATTAATGCTATGGTCCGCGGCCATGGCATAAGTTGTCCGTATGCATAGATTATTTCTAGGGCAAACCAAGTTTCGACCCGTCACCATAACGAAGTGTTGAGTCCCAACGGGTACAGCCAATGAGGCTGCGAGGCCATCCAGAACATCAGCTTCCATGTTTTATAGCCGAGGCACATGCTCTACGAAGAATTCTGTGAAGGTTGAGATGATGACCAATGCTGCTTTGTGATAGGAGATGAGGTCTTCATGGTGGACCTCATACTGTCCCCAGATTTGATTGATGACGAGCTTTGAGTCGCCGTAAGATTTGAGGTAGTCCACCCCCAGCTGTCTTGCTAACTGAAGCCCCATGATGAGAGCGTTGTACTCCGCAACATTGTTGGAGTACGGCTCTGAAAGATAATAAGCGCGCTGGATGACCAGTTTGTCGAAAGAGATTAAGACCACCCCCACTCCTGTGATAATTTGGCCTTTGGGGCCTGTTCTGGAAGTACCGTCGAAGAACATCCGCCAGACTGGGCTTTCTTCGATAATGTTTGCCTCTTGCACCTCATCGGGGATACCTTCGTAGAGTCTAGATGATTCCGGAATTGGGTGCGCAGCTAGGAAGTCGGCCAATGCTTGGCCCTTGATAGCCTTTTGTGGTACGAATACCATATAATATGGTGTCAATAATATCGTCCACGTAGCCAACCGAGAGTTTAGCGCTCCTAGTTTTGTCATGAGAATTCTGAGTGGATTGACTCGAAAGATGACATGGATCGTTTATCCTGAGACATAGTGGCGAGTCTTCTAGATAGTAAACACCAAGGCTAGACACTTTTTTTCTACAGGGTTGTACCGGCATTCGGCCCCAACCATTGTCCTGCTGAGGTACTAAATGGACTGTTCATGTCCTGCTTCGTTGTTCTCGGCCAACAAAGCGCCAAGGGAATGGCCCATTGCTCGGACATAAAGCAAGAACGGTTTGCTTGCGATGGGTGCTACCAGGACTGGGGGACTTGTCAGATAAGCTTTGATGTCGTCGAAAGCTTTGTGACATTCTTCCGTCCAGACGTAAGAAACTCCTTTCTTCATAAGCTTGGTGAAGGGTTGATATTTTCCGAAAAGGTTCGCAATAAACCTCCAGATGTAGGTGAGTCATCCTTGTAGGCCTCAAAGTTCTCTGAGGTTCTTCGGAGGGTCCATGTCAAGGATTGCTTTAGTCTTCTCGGGGTCGACATGAATGCCTTTCGCAGTGATGATAAAGCTCAAGAACTTTCCACTATAGACCCCAAGGAAGGATTTAGCGGGGTTTATTTTAAGCTGATGCGCCCGCATAAGGTTGAAGACTGTCTTCAGGTCTCGTAGGTGATCACCCTTAAGATGGCACTTGACGGCGATATCGTCAACATAGCACTTGACTGTCTTGCGAAGGTGTTGACGGAAGATGGTGCTCATAGCTCGTTGGTATATGGCACCAGCATTCTTCAAGCCAAAGGGCATTACAGTGTAGCAGTAAACCCCCTTTGGAGTTCTGAACGACATGTTTCTCGTCGTCTGGGATCATCTTGATCTGATTGTAGCCTGAGTAGCCGTCCATAAAGGACATACGCTCGAAGCCACATGTGTTGTCGATCATTACGTCAGTGATCGAAAGTGAAAACTCATCCTTTGGGCATATAGAGTTGAGATCCTGAAAATCAATGCAGACTCGGATCTTTCCGTTCTTCTTGGTGACGGTGACTATGTTGGCTGCCCATTCGGGGTGTTGCTCTTCAGGAATGAACCCGTTGTCCAAGAGCTTGTCGATCTCTTTGTCAATGGCGTCCATGATGTTAGGATGGAAGCACCGTTGTTGATGCTTAATGAGCTTAGCGTCAGGCAAGATGTTAAGCTTGTGTGTTGCAACTTGTGGGTCGAGTCCCGACATGTATTCGTAGCTCCAGGCAAAGACGTCGATATATTCTTTGACCAGGTGGATCAAGGATTCTCGGTCCTCCCCCACCAAACTCTTGCTGATAAAGATGGGTTTGGATGAAATTTGTCACCTCCAATTTTCAAAATTGAGGACAAATTTGTTATTTTCAATATTCTAATATTTTTATGAATATTTATTTGTTAATATTGTGTTTCGGGGTTTTATTTGATCGGATTTGAGTTTTGTCTCATTTCGACTTGTGTTAGTGACCCGGATCAGTTTTGGACCCAATTGGACCCGACCAACTTGTCATGACCAAACCCAGATATTTATATTTGACTAATCCTATTTGATTTTAGTGGGATTAGGAATTAGAATTAGATTTAGAACTTGGAATTAGGAGTTTCCAATTTACTATTTTGACCCCAACTCAAAATCATTATATTCTTTGACTTGGAGGGCATTTTGGTAAATTTTCAAATGCCCGCAAACCCTCCAAAGGGTGGCCGGCCAGATTTTACCCCCCCCCCCCCCATTCTTCTCAATTGCAAGAAACTCTCCCTCTCTCTCCACTTCAATCATTACAAAAAAATCCCTTTCTTTTCCCTTTGCATTTTAAGCTCAAAAGGTAAGTAAATCTCTTCTAATTCTTCTCTATACTCTATATCTCTCTCTAATCATGGTGCTAACCCTTGTTTATCTCTCATTTGTGATTTTGATCTAGGTAGATATAGCTTGGTGGTGCTGGAAGCATAAATTTTGTGCTTTGACCTTAAAAGAAGTGATTTTAGGATTTTTTTTTTTCTTGGGATTCCAACTCCCAAGAGGTAAATCCTCACTCTAACCTTTATAATTACTTCTAACTAGTGTCATTTGCAAATTAGAGGATGCCCGAGGTGTAGGATAATCCATTATGAGAGATTTGGAACCCATTGGACCCGATTTGGAACTTTTGGCCTAGGTTTAGTGCCAAATTTAGGGAAAATCCTAAATTAACATATTTGGATGTTGTCCCTAGCCTAATTAGACAAAATTAGGTTAGTTTGGGTGACATTAGGCTAGGTACGTGTCCATATTTGGATATGTGGGATCGTTTCGTAAGAAATCATGAAAATGGGCTTTTTCGGGGTTTTGGGGTTCCAATACACGGATGACTTTTTGCACCGACACTAGCATCGGCAAGTTAGAACTTAGAATTGGTTCTCATCATTATTTAGAACTCGTGGATAGAGTTTGGGTCGAATTCGGATAGCTTTGGTGCCTGTATTGCGCGGTATCGTAAATCGGACACCCCGGAGTCGCCAGAATAGCCATTTGGCCATTCGGGCCTCGTTTCTCGTTTTTGCTCGCGTGCGCGTGTTAGATTGCTTGTGTGGAGTACGTGTCTAAGCCCTAGTGGGTAGAATTGCGAGGATTTGGGTATTCAGATAGGTTTCGAGATGTTTTGGATATATATAAGTATTTGTGTTAGTATATATATATTATATATATATATATATATATATATATATATATATATATATATATATATATATATATATATATATATATATATATATATATATATATATATATATATATATACGTGTGTTAGTGTGTTTATGTGATTGTGTTGTGAGGAGTATGTGTTGTGTGTGGATGTTAGAGAGTGAAGAGAGGAGGAGAAGGATGTATGTATGTATGTATGTATGTATTAGTGTGTGTGTGGGTGTTTATGTATATTTTTGTTTGTATGTGTTAGAGGTTGTGAGTGTGTTTGAGGATAGATAGATAGATAGATAGATAGATAGATAGATAGATAGATATATGTATATATGTGTGTGTGAGTGTCTATAGGAGAGGTTAGATGAGAGGTTTTATGAGAGGTTAAATAAGATGTTGTATGTTAGTTGAGTGTTAGTATCATATATGTTAGGATATTGGTAGGTGGGTTGTTAGAAGATAAGGTAATGTTAGAAGGATACGTTGGAGGTTAGTTTAGAGTTAGATAGTGGTAGGTATTGGTTTGATAGGTTAGTGTCTTGGTATCTTAGGATACCAAGAGTGGTATCTCAAGGTAAATATGATTTACCTTGGTATGGGCAAGGTAATGTGAATTACCTTAGTAATGGATAAGGTAAGGTATTTGTGATACCTTCAAGATAAGGTATTGAGATACCAAGTTAAAGTATCAAGATACAAGGGTATGGTATTGGGATACCATGGTATAGGTAGAGGGTTACCTAGATACTAAGGTAGAGGTAAGTTATAGGTTTACCTTATAGGTAAGGGTTTACCTAGGCAAAGGTCTTTATACCTAAACCAAGATATTGGTATTGGGATACCAATAGGGCCAAGATATGTGGTATCTTGGTAGGTAAATACTAGAAATAGGATACTAGGCTAGGGTTGACTCCGTTTAACCATAGTTGACGGTTTTGACTCAAAAGTCTACTAAAAGTCAACATTGACCTAGAATTGACTAGAACTTGACCAGAAGACCAAAAGTCAACTGTGAGTCAACTATTAGCCTAGTTTGACCTATATTGGACTACGAGTTGACCAGTTGACCAAAAGTCAACTGTAAGTCAATCTTTGACCTAGTTTGACTTTGTGTGACCTAGTTTGACTTAGTATGACCTAGTGTGACCTAGTTTGACTTAGTGTGACCTAGTTTGATTTAATGTGACCTAATTTGACGTAGTTTGACTAGGCTTGACCTAGATTTACATATTATACACTAGAAAGCATGCCAAATACTATTAAACCCTAATTAACTCTTGTATATCTCATATTTAGGTCTGTGACTATCCTCTGAGCCTCGATTCCTATTGACTGCTCAGGACGGCAGGCGAGTACATTCTATGATAGTTTTCATTGTCTTGATATCTGTTATATCTGATTCAGTTGTAGTATTTTACTTGATTCTCGATACAATGGTACACGGACTAGTATACGTTGGATCTCGTCATAAGAGGTTATTCTTGGTTTACCTGGTATATGAGTATATTGTTCGGTCTTATTTTCTGTACTTGTATAGATACCAATTTGGGGGTGGGCTGGCCCCTTGCTCTTTAAATCCTGTGTCATGATGTGTCATGGTTGGATCCATTATAATACTCGAGGATGGGGAGTTATTAGAGGTTATGTGATCAATACCCCTCCTGTATATCTGTTACTACTTGTATCATAGCTTTACCCTCGCCTCAGTAGGATAAAGCCTGACCTGTGTTACTACTTGCCTCATAGTTTTCCATTGTGGTCGGCCTGATTCTTATTTTCTTGTATTCCTGACTCATAGTCGGTCAAATAGAAGAGCCTGATCATGTGTCCCAAGCCGATCACATAGTGCTCTAATATTTTAATGTACGATTTATGTTTATATTATACCTCAGTTATTACTGTACTGCTCTACATTTCTAGTATTTCATACCCTGATATGATATCCAAATTTATATATTCTGTTTATCCTCTAGGGTTGATATTCCATCTTGTATTTCATTATAACTGTCTCTTATAGAATTTGTCAATTCACATGGAACTGCTATTAGCATTTGTACTTGCTTATATCCTGACAGGATAACTTTGTTGTATTTTACAAAGGATTCAGATACAGACTACCCGACCTTCTACGGGTTTGGCGTAGACGCAGATTAGCACTTGGATTCAGTGGAGCCGGTGCCTTTAGAGGATGCACCACCGATAGCGATCTAGACTAGTAGGTTTGACTGGACTACGTTCCAGCTTATCTTTTTGGCTTGTAGTATATTATTATTTTGGGATATGTACATTGTGGTATACTCTCTAACTTCTGTTTGTGACTCTGTGACTTGCATCTATTTCCAGCTTTCCCATTTCCATCATATCTGTATCATTTTGTGCGTATCTTCCTTAGATTCATGTGATTGAGTTATATATATATATATATATATATATATATATATATATATATATATATATATATTTTATATATATATATATATATATATATATATATATATATATATATATTCCTCCGTGCGAAGATGACAGGTACATATATATATTGTTGATGTTAGATTTTATAGATGACCCATACAGCGTTCTACCATCGACACTGTGGCGTAGGCTGGACGTACCTACGTGCTCGTGCCCCTAAACAGGGTGCGGGTCGTGACACATTTTTCTGGTGGCCCATGCAGGTCTATGTCGCAACTAGTACGATCGCGTAATGGTACTCGACTTAGAGTGCTAATTACGAGCCTGCAATTAGGGTAT
The DNA here is from genome assembly GCA_029216955.1 of Iris pallida. Lineage (NCBI taxonomy): Eukaryota > Viridiplantae > Streptophyta > Magnoliopsida > Asparagales > Iridaceae > Iris > Iris pallida. The sequence continues at coordinate 12,906,833 of JANAVB010032618.1, read as the reverse complement.
AGGTTCTAGGTGATGATAAGAGTTACTCAGTCACATTTTAGGAAAATTTTCGATCTTTTGATTATCATGACAACTCTTCTTGCATTTCAATTTAATTATTTTTCTTTGAAATATCTTATCTTTGTACCATATTGATCTTTTGCTCGAATCTGTCTCCAGGATGACAATGACTCGAGCTCAGGCCACTGGATTCGATACAGTGTCGGAGAGGTCCGATCCGTCGTGACTTATTCCTCTGAATTCGAGTGTGGCTGTCCAGGAGGCTGCCTCTACTGTTTCTACCATCCAGGAGGCAGAGGTAGCTGCACTTGGAGGTCCTCCACAGTAGGTTCAGGGGCCTAGTGTCGTCGTGCCTGAGACTCTTCCACCTCTACTTGCACTACAGGTAGATGCTACACAGATGTTCGTGCTTCTCTAGCAGATGATGGAGGCACAGCGAGCACAGGATGAGGCGTCGCAGCGTTAAACCGTTGACGTTTAATGAACTAACTCGAGAACAATTGAATGATGACAAAATTATCAAAGACTTACATTCCTTATTTTGATTCAACAACATACCGATAGTTCCTTGATGTTGGGTAAATGATTGAATCTTCGCCTTGGAAAAAAAAGGATTGATACTGGTACGATCTAATCGATTATCGGGAATTAATCCCGAACCCGTCGTATCATACATTTTTCCGGTATACGAAGTCATAGACTTGACTAACTCAATTCTTATGAAATCGCGAATTTGTCCTTACCTCAACAAAGGAAGCATGAACCTCTACTATAGAACCATTTTTTTCTTGGTCGAGGCTTTGAGGCAGAACATGGAGAATGCTCATCAATTGGCTATGGCAGCAGCCGAGAAGGTCACTGCGGCTCCGGTTCAGGACGCTCCGGCCCAGGAGCTGCATCAGCAGCTGTCGAGGCTTGGTATAGTACTGGACTTCAATAAGATGGTCCCTCGAGAATTTAACAGAACTGAGGGCTTTCTTTATGTCGACGACTGGTTGGAGGACGTAGAACGGAGCTTACAGTTGGCGGAGCTTCTGAGGAGGCTGTGGGTGTCAGCAGCGGTGAGCCAGTTCTTCGATATTGCGTTGACCTGGTACCGTACGGACCCTCGTGCATCTGTTAGAGGGCTGACTTGGGAGAACTTTTGGAGGCTATTCAAGGTGAAGTTCTATCCTGATGTAGCTCTCAGTACGTTGGAGGGCCAGTTTGCAGGGCTGGTCCAGGAGAACTCGTCGGTGGACGAGTATGCGACGGAGTTCTTCCGTCTGAGCCGATTCGCCCCGGTGATGGTTCAGAATGAGGGAGAGAAGGCCCGCAAGTTCAGGAGGGGCCTGATCCATGTTGTTCGTTCTCGCACATCTGGGCGCCCCAAGGCAACTTTTGAGCAGATTCTGATGGATGCTCAGATAGCGGAGGAGGACTACAGTCTTAGGTCCAAGAGGAGCGGTAATGCTTTGGAAGCTAGTTCAAGTACGTGGCCGGCTAAGCGTCCCCATATTCAGCAGAAGCTGTTCCAGCAGCCTCAGTTTCAGCAGGATTAGGCACCAGCATGTGCCCATCAGCAGCAGGGATAAAGGCAGGTTCCTCAGTGTGCTTACTGTGGGAAGCTGGGGTACACCTGAGAGGCCTGTAGGAGGAGGTTAGGTGTTTGCCTGTTCTGCGGAGCTTCCGACCATCAGCGGAAGACTTTTCCTGTTCGTGCAGCCAAGGGAGGTCAGGACAGAGCACCACCTGCTAGAGCTTCAGCTGGACCTGCAGTTCAGTCGAGGGCCTGCCACTTCAGACGCAGCAACAGCGTTTTGTCTAGCATCAGAGGGGAGCACCCCAGGGCAGAGCGTTCACACTGGCAGTAGAGGAGGCTGAGCCCGGAGCAGATGTCGTTGCAGGTTCTGTTCTTCTTGATTTGTTTCCTGTATTAGCCTTATTTAACTTTGGTGCTACGCATAGTTTGTGTCTGTATATTTTGCCCTTAGGCATAATATTATTGCTGAATCCTTGGATAAGACTTGCAAGATTATGACTGGAGGAGGTATTATCCTAGTCAATAATGTTTGCAAGGGACGAAGTGTTATACTGGGAGGTCAAAAATTGAGTACGTATTTGCTCGTAATGCCACTTCCGAGCTACGATATAGTACTCGGTATGGATTGGTTGAGCAGACACCATGCTAGTATAGATTGCAGAGGAGGCATGGTTTTGTTTAGGCCACCCGGAGAGCCAGAGTTTGAGTTCGCCAGGGGAGCAGCTGAGACGGGAGATGGTTTCTGTGGAGCCTTGTTGGCAGGGCAGGATTTGCCACATCCATTGATAGTCGAGTTCTTGGATGTTTTACCCGAAGAGTTGCCTGGGATGCCGCCCGACAGAGATGTTGAGTTCTCTATAGACTTGATGCCGGGCGCTGAGCCTATCTCACAGCACATCTATAGGATCAACAACAGCAAGTTGAGATCTTTTTGGATCACAAGAGCTTGAAGTACGTGTTCACCCTGAAGGAGTTGAACATACGGCAGAGACGGTGGCTCGAGCTGATGAAGGACTTCGATATCTCGTTGCAGTTTCATCCAGGAAAGGCCAACGTAGTTGTAGATGCCATGAGCAGTTATCCAGTCGCTATGTATTTGACGATAGATCTTCATCTTTTGGACAATTTGGATAGTTTGGGTATCGAGGTGATTGTTCTGGGCATGGAGATTCAGATATGGGACTTACAGATACTGTCTGAGCTGATAGACAGAGTCAGATCAGTACAGTGTAATGATGTTGCCCTGAGGAGCATCAGGGAGCAGGTACGGGCAGGTTTGCTTGACGATTTCTCTATTACCGAAGATGGGTCGCTGAGGCATGGTACTAGACTGTGCGTTCCGAGTGGAGAGCTTCGGTAGTAGGTTCTTCAGGAAGCGCATCACTCTCAGTACTCTGTGTATCCTAGAGCCCACAAGATGTACAGAGACCTGAGAGAGCACGTATGGTGGTATGGCATGAAGCGAAAGGTAGCTCAGTTTGTATCTCGCTGCTTGGTGTGTCAGCAGATGAAAGTCGAGAGACAGAGGCCAGGTGGATTGGTACAGCAACTACCCATTCCAGAGTAGAAGTGGGAGCACATCACCATGGGCTTTGTGTCTAGACTTTTGCAAACTCCTGGAGGGAAAGACGCGATATGGGTCATCGTTGATAGATTGACCAAATCGTCCCACTTCTTGCCTTTCAAAGTGTGTTTGTCTATGGAGAAGCTGATAGAGCTGTACGTGCGTCAGATAGTCAGATTGTACGGAGTTTCGGTGAGCATAGTCTCGGATCGGGATAGTTATTTTACTTCCCATTTTTTGAGGAGTTTGCATACTAGTTTGGGCACCCAGCTCAAATTCAGTACCGCTTATTGCCCTCAAACAGGCGAGTAGTCGGAGAGGAGCATCCCGACACTTTAGGATATTCTTCGCACGTGTGTGCTAGACTTCGGGGGTTCTTGGGAGGATCATCTTCATCTGGTAGGGTTTGCTTACAATAATAGCTACCAGGCCAGTATAAAGATGTTACCATTTGAGGCTCTATACGGATGGAGATGTCGCACTCCTTTATCATGGGATGATGTTGGCGAGAGGGTGTTGCTTGGCCCGGAGATGGTGGTAGATTCAGCGGAGAAGGTTAGACTGATCAGAGATAGATTTTGGGTGGCTCAGGATAGGCAGTGACAATGGGCCGATAGCCACCGGAGACCGTTAGAGTTCGAAGTTAGTTTCAGTTTCAGTTTGTGCTTGCTTGTGATTGTTTTCTTATGAATGGTATTTAGTCTTGATTTGTGTCTAGGTTGGAGATATGGTGTTCTTGAAGATTTCTCCGACACGGGGCACGCTTCGCTTTGACCGGGGGAGGAAGCTTAGCCTACGCTACATCGGGCCTTTTACAATCCTTGGAAGGGTCGGTGTAGTAGCCTATCGACTAGACATGCCGTCTACGCTCGAGGGAGTGCACAACGTATTTTATGTGTCATAACTGAGGCAGTACGTGGCAGATCCTAGCCATGTATTGGATCATTCCGCGATCGAGGTGGGGCCTACTCTCAACTATCCAGAACAGCCTGTGGAGATTCTGGATCGTAGGGAGAAGGTGCTCCGGAACCAGGTTATACCCTTGATCCGTGTTGCATGGAGGTACTACTCTCCAGGTGAGTCTACCTGGGAGAGGGAGGACGACATACGAGAGCGTTATCCTTATCTCTTCGAGTCTTGAGGTTTTGTTTTGTTTGTTTCTTGCTTGTCTTTTCTGTACTAGTTTCCTCTAATTTCGAGGATGAAATTTTTTTTAGGAGGGTAGATTTGTCACCTCCAGTTTTCAAAATTGAGGACAAATTTGTTATTTTCAATATTCTAATATTTTTATGAATATTTATTTATTAATATTGTGTTTCGGGGTCTTATTTGATCGGGTTTGAGTTTTGTCTCATTTGGACTTGTGTTAGTGACCCGGGTCAGTTTTGGACCCAACTAGACCCGACCAACTTGTCATGACCAAATCTAGATATTTATATTTGACTAATCCAATTTTATTTTAGTGGAATTAGGGATTAGAATTAGATTTAGAACTTAGAATTAGGAGTTTCCAATTTACCATTTAGACCCCAACTCAAAATCATTATATTCTTTGACTTGGAGGGCATTTTGGGAAATTTCCAAATACCCCCAAACACTCCAAAAGGTGGCTAGCCAGAATTCACCCCCCCCCCCCCCCGTTCTTCAAATTCGCAAGAAACTCTCTCTCTCTCTCTCTCTCTCTCTCTCTCTCTCCACTTCAATCATTCCACAAAAATCCCTTTCTTTGCCTTTTGCATTTTATGCTCAAAAGGTAAGTAAATCTCTTCTAATTCTTCTCCATACTCTATATCTCTCTAATCTTGGTGCTAATCCTTGTTTATCTCTTATTTGTGGTTTTGATGTGGTGGAAGCATAGATTTTGTGCTTTGACCTAAAAAAAGTGATTTTAGAACTTTTCCTTGGGATTCCAACTACCAAGAGGTAAACCCTCACTCTATGTAACACCCCAGTCCCAAAATATGTAGGACTAAGAACGTAGACATGTCAGCTGTATACATACGAAGTACATGTGCCTCGTACGAATACATAAGCTGTAAAATACAGTGACCAGAACTAACTAATCTCATCCACAAAATGTAAGAATAAAAGATATCATATAATCAACTAAGAATTGTCATTGGTACATGTAGTTGGGCGGAGACAAATCTACTACCAACTATGAAAAGAAATACATAAAAAAAGAAAAAATTTGGCGAGCGAAGCGAAGATTATCTAAGTGCAATCATCATCGAAGAAATAGTAACGATCATGGCCACGGCTAGAATACCTACGAAAGATAAGAGCACACACCTGGCAAGATAACCTGGTCCTCAGAGGGACGTAATAAGACACATAATATCATGCCAATATAACTGAATATAAATTTCTCAAATAAATAAGTAAATTAAATTATAACATGGTCCAATACACACGTATTGAACTAGCTTACCATCCCCCCAACCAAACAAGGGCAGAAGATGGTAAACTAATTCACGATGACGTATCTTTCCATGCTATGAATCCTATATGGTATCCGGACCCCAACAAGGTTCAATACCTTCTCATCAAAGTAGTAAGTCACACCTACAACCAAACAAAGACAAGATGTGATGAACTAATCCGCGATAAGTTATTGTTCCAAGCCACGGTCAGATACAAGTACCCAAACCAAAAGTACTCATACTTAACGGATAAGGTAGCCTAACTGTTCTAAGTGAAATGTAGTTAAGAACAATCCTTCCTACGCATGGGCCCTGGCTAATATGGGATCGGCATGATCCCCCCTTGGGGTACCATAGGCCCAATCAATAAGAGTATAGTGTTCCGCAGAACGCTAGTGGCCGTCAGTAATCATGAGTCATCAACCCCGTATCTCCAGCGGAGCTTCCGGGTCATAAGGGAAATTGCATCATAGCCCATACGCTAAGGAATTGTCCTCCCCGCCCAATGCCTACTATATTGTATCCACAACAGAAAACTTCTATAACCGCTAAGTCAAACTAGCATGCAATTTTATTAGCGGTTAATCCTGTCGCACGGCTTGTACGTACTGGTGGCCAGCCAATCATGCACGTCTGTGTTCTACATACGACACACAACCTCGTGGTACGACGTGTCAAGGCCAAATGAATGCAACACACAAGGTGGTCCCTTAAATCTAGGTTTAATGTGTAAGAAAAGTAATACATAACAGGAAATATAACTGAACAGTAAGTTCTAACAGGTTATGCCATGTATCACAATTTATTTTGCATAAAGAAAATAATAAATAATGCATGAAATATGAGCTAAATAAATAAACAGCAAATGGCAAGGTGTCTTGCCTGGTAGGATGCCTGGTGTGCTGCGATAATCAAGGTGGCACGAACTGCGACTTCGGTACAACAATTATGCAAGATGACCTCTGATGGTGGCACGGATAGTTCCATTGGGTCCAGAAGGGTCAAATTCGTTAGGGTTGATAGGAGGAAGGACAAAATTGGTAGGAGGATAGGAATAATGGGCTTAGTCTTGGACCGAAAGATAATCGAAAGAATAATAAATTCTATTTTTAGAAAATATCTATAATATTAGATTTTATTAGTAAATAAAATTTAGATAAAGTACATGCTTGAAAATAATAACAATATTTTTAGGCTAAACTCCAAGTTTGTCAAAATACTATTTTTAGGTAGAAATCTATATTTTTGTTACAAAATAATTTAGAAACTAATAGTATACAATTTTTAAGATAAGTAATAATAATAATTATTACAAGGCTTATGATCAATACATGTATATACAAGGTATAATAATAAAATACTAATACATATAACTAATGCCAAAATAAAATACTGTTGACATCAGTCTAATTGAAATCAAATAATAATAAAAAGTAAAAATAAAATAAAGTAAAACACAATTGTTATCTCTCCCTTATTTACTTAAAAATAATAATAATAATAATAATAATAATAATATACTTAAAGAGAGAGATTAGAAAGATAGAAAGAGGGGGTCGGGAAAGAATACTAGGAGAGAGAGAAAGAGCTTGAATGAGAGGAAGAAAGGGAAATAGGGGGCAACGGAAGCCGTCGAGCGTGGTGGCGCTCGAGGCCGGAGCGGCGTACGGCCGGAGGGTGTGGGGCTCGGCGTGGGGCAGAGCACATCCCGGAGATCGGCCGGACCTCAAGATCTGGAGCCGATCCCAGTAGAAGATGCGCGCACGTGACTCAGGGACTGCCGGAGAAGAGGGCTTGCGTCCGGTTCGTCGGTGGCGGACCACGGCGGAGGTGTCGGTTTTGAGCGTGGCGGCGGGGATGGCTGTCGAGGGAAGACCATGGGCGGGCGGAGCTCGAGAGAAGTGTGAGGTCGAGGAGAGAGATCAAGAGAGGGTGGCGGCGCATATGGAGGAGCGGTAGAGAGGTGCCACGCACGGCCGACGACGAAGCCACGAGGCGGTAACCAGGCGCGGTAATTTAAGGTTAGGGTTTTTACTTCCCTTTATTCTCTGGTGTTGTGATGGTGGGTGTGTGTTATGGTATGGTGGTTGGCTGAGAGTCGAGGAGGGTTGGCGGAGTGACGGTGGTGGTGGTTGCAATGGTAGTGGCGGGTGTTGAATTTAGAGGCGGCAGCCATATGGTGGTATTATCGGAGTGCAGGGATAGGCGACGGAGTTTTAGGGTTGTTGTGGTACTGGTCGCATAGACGGAGCTAGTTTGGGGGTCGACTATTCGAACGTGGTGGTAGGACGGTGGCGGTGATGCCAATGCTCTGGTCGAGGTGTCAAGGTGCTGATGGCGATGGTGCCAGAGTCGGGTGGCCGGGGATGAGGAGATGACAGCGGTAGAGTTGGGGGTCTCGATAGTGGAAAGGGCTGGGACTGCAGGTGCTCAGAGGGGAATTTTGGGTGATAGTGAGGGTGAAGGTGGTGGGCGATCGGCACTGGGCGGCTCTGTCGGGCAGATGGCTGGAGGCAGCGGTCAGGACAGGGGTTAGGGTTAGGATTAGAGAATTGATTGTGTCGGGGGTGTCCGACACGGAAGAAAATGATATATATGTAAATTATGGAATAAGACATTGGAAAGACACCCGGGATCGGACCCGAGGCCAATCATGGCTGACACGAAAAGGATTGGACACCGACACGATGCACTCACTTTTGCGGTAGAAATTTGTGGAAGAATAATTATGGAGAAATAACGGATGAAAAACTTATAGAGGCTCCCCTATTTATAGGGTTGAGGTAATCCTTAGAAGATAAGGATTTGGATTATTTAAACCCAAAAATAGATAATTCGCTACTTAATTTAAATCAAATTTAAATCGATTCAATCAATAATAATCCAAATCAAATTTTAATTTAAATCTAGATAATCTAAACTTAAATTAAATATAAATTCTATCTTTAAATTTAAACTATTTAAAGCAAATCCATAAAAATCCAATCAAAGATTTAAATTGCCACAAAAGTTTCAAAATATATTGTCTAAAAATACATATAATAAATATTTTGAAAATTATATTATTATTTAAAATAAACTAATAAAATATTTATGAAATATATGTATGCACGAAGTATTTTTATTTATTATTAATAACTGTTATAAACGAAAGACTTTTAATAAATAAAATAAATAAAATAATGAACCTAGAAATTTTTGGTACGATTTCTAAAATAATTATTATATATATTATTTTGAAACAAAAATAGAAAAAATATTTTTCTAAAAATATGTACGCTCGCACATATTCGCATTCGTCGAGCAAATACGAAAATATAATTTCGCGCGCGACGTACAATGCACTACGCGACGTACAAATACAAAAAAAAATCAGTACCAAATTTATAAAAAATAGTAGAAATTTAGGAATTTTACATCCTACCCAACTTTAAAAAAATTTGTCCTCAAAATTTAGAATAAGTAGGAGGGGTGAGAAGGTACAAGGGGTATATCGGTAATGAGAATATGCCAAGTCTTCGGACGAGGCAAAGAAACAACGCTTTCATATAAACAAGCATTTAGTATGTCATGATTTTGATAAATTCGAAAATAGTCATGGATATGGAGGGTTGCTAGTTAAAGCAATGAAATCATGATAACACGAATTGAGTGATAACACGAATTGAGTAGATCAAGGGAATTAATTTTAGAGTCTTCAGGAGAGGTAGTTCTTGGAAGGAAATTGGGTAGTGGACGTCTAGGTCGAAGGCATAAAAATAGGAGAACGATTGGGATTATTCAAATGATTTAGAAGGTCACGACAGTAGGTTTAGGATCAAGGGAAAAGATGAATAGTTTTAGGATGAGGATATAGCCACGGATTGGTAATGGCTAATTACAGTGGTCATAAGTGATCGGGCAACTAAAGGGGATACTCGGCACGAAAAATTTCGTCCTTCTAAAATAGGAGGAAGACGAAAGCGATAAAGGGTTCCAAAGGTGATATTATCGAATACGAATACGTGGTTCAAGGGCGACCGAATAATTTTAAAAAGAATTTTTCAAGGCATTCGTGGATGGGATTCTAAAGGCCAAGTTTAATTATGTTCCATCCACGTAAAATAATAGATAAAAGCGAACCAAAATGCACTAGGTTGATCAGACCATCATGCACCGGTTCTGAGTAGACAATCCGTTAGTGGAGGCCTCCAATAACATATGTCATGAACAAGCTTGATAAAGAATTAAGCTTGCAAAAACTAGGCTACATTAGCATCATTAGTCTAGATAGTAAAAATATAGGCACGTGAGATTAAGATTGAAATAGAGTAGAATTAGTTCAAACTCCTTAAGACTCTAAGTTATATCCTTTGTTGGTCTCTATACAGTCGTCCTATAGTCTTCTTGTCCAAGTCCTTGGTTGGCTAGATGGGTTAGGGTCCTCTAAATTCTAAAATTTAAGTAAACTTGCTAATATAGGTCACAAGGACAAAGGGATTGCTAGGTCATAAGGAATTCTATCCAACTTAAAAGAATTAAACTAATGGAATTTTGGGACAAAAAAAACATGTCCAACTAGTAGAGGTCACCTTCCTAACCTCTAGCAAGCACAAAAAGGAGATAAGAATAATGATAGAAGGAATCAAGCAAGATGCAAATCAATGAGTCAAACGGTAGATAAAATCTAGGAAAGAGGTCAAGTATGTGGATGAGATCCTAGACTCTAATCCTATACGTAGGCTTGCTTGGTACGGTAAAGTAACCAAATAATTTATCTTGACCTGCATGGGCCACCACAAAAAAATATGTAATGCCTAGTCCCAAAATACGTAGGACTAGAAACATAGACATGCCAGTTGTATACATACGAAGTACATAGGCCTCGTATGAATATATAAGCTGTAAAATACAGTAACCACAACTAACTGATCTCATCCACAAAATATAAGAATAAAAGATATCATATAATCAACTATGAATTGTCATTGGTACATGTAGTTGGGCGAAGACAAATCCACTACAAACTATAAAAAAATACATAACAAAAGAAAGATTTTGGCGAGCGAAGCGAAGACGATCTAAGTGCAATCATCCTCGAAGAAATAATAACAATCATGGCCATGGCTAGAACACCTGCGAAAAACAAGAGCACACACCTGGCGAGATAACCAGGTCCTCAGAGGGACGTAACAAGACATATAATATCATGCCAATATAACTGAATATAAATTGCTCAAATAAATAAGTAAATTGAATTATAATATGGTCCAATACACACCTATTGAACTAGCTTACCATCCTCCCAACCAAACAAGGGCAGGAGATGGTAAACTAATTCACGATGACGTATCTTTTCATGCTATGAATCCAATATGGTATCCGGACCCCAACAAGGTTCAATACCTTCTCATCAAAGTAGTAAGTCATACCTACAACAAAACAAGGACAAGATGTGATGAACTAATCTGCGACAAGTTATTGTTCCAAGCCACGGTCAGATACAAGTACCCAAACCAAAAGTACTCATACCTAACGGATAAGGTAGCCTAACTGTTCTAAGTGAAATTTAGTTAAGAACAATCCTCCCTACGCATGAGCCCTAGCTAAAATAGAATTGGCATGGTCCCTCCTTGGGGCACCAGAGGCCCAATCAATAAGAGAATAGTATTCCGCAGAATGCCAGTGGCCGTCAGTAATCATGGGTCATCAATCCCGTATCTCCAACGGAGCTTCCGGGTCACAAGGAAAAGTGCATCGTAGCCCATATGCTAAGGAATTGTCCTTCCCGCCCAATGCCTACTATGTTGTATCCACAACAGAAATTCTCTATAACCGCTAAGTCAAACTAGCATGTAATTCTATTAGCGGTTAATCCTATCGCACGACTTGTATGTACTGTGGCCAGCCAATCATGCACGTCCGTGTTCTACATGCGACACACAACCTCGTGGTATGACATGTCAAGGCTAAATGAATACAACACACAAGGTGGTCCCTTAAATCTAGGTTTAATGTGTAAGAAAAGTAATACATAGCAGAAAATATAACTGAACAGTAAGTTCTAACAGGTTATGCCATGTATCACAGTTTATTTTGCATAAAAAAATAATAAATAATGCATAAAATATGAGCTAAATAAATAAACAACAAATGGCAAGGTATCTTGCCTGGTAGGATGCCTGGTGTGCTGCGATGATCAAGGTAGCACGAATTGCAACTTCAGTGCAACAACTATGCAAGGTGACCTTTGATGGTGGCACGGACAATTCCATTGGGTCCAGAAGGGTCAAATTTGTAAGGATCGATAGGAGGAAGGACATAATTGGCAGGAGGATAGGAATAATGGGCTTAGTCTTGGACCGAAAGATAATCGAAGGAATAATATATTCTATTTTTAGAAAATATCTACAATATTTGATTTTATTAGTAAATAAATTTTAGATAAAGTACGTGCTTGAAAATAATAACAATATTTTTAGGCTAAACTCCAAGTTTGTCAAAATACTATTTTTAGGTAGAAATCTATATTTTTGTTACAAAATAATTTAGAAACTAATATTATATAATTTCCAAGATAAGTAATAACAATAATAATTACAAAGCTTATGATCAATACATGTATATACAAGGTATAATAATAAAATACTAATACATATAACTAATGCCAAAATAAAATACTGCTGACAGCAGTCTAATTGAAATCAAATAATAATAAAAGGTAAAAATAAAATAAAGTAAAACACAATTGTTATCTCTCCCTTATTTACTTAATAATAATAATAATAATAATAATAATAATACTATACTTAAAGAGAGAGGTTAGAAAGACAGAAAGAGGGGGTCAAGAAAGAATACTGGGAGAGAGAGAAAGAGCTTGAGTGTGAGGGAGAAAGGGAAATAGGGGGCAACGGAAGCCGTCGAGCGTGGTGGCGCTCGAGGCCGGAGCGGCGCACGGCCGGAGGGTGTGGGGATCGGCGTGGGGCAGAGCACATCCCGAAGATGGTGCCGGAGATCGGCCGGATCTCAAGATCTGGAGCCGATCCCAGTAGAAGATGCGCGCGCACGTGACTCAGGGACTGCCGGAGAAGAGGGCTTGCGTCCGGCTCGTCGGTGGCGGACCACGGCGGAGGTGTCGGTTTTGAGTACGACGGCGGGGATGGCTGCCGAGGGAAGACCAAGGGCGGGCGGAGCTCGAGAGAAGTGTGTGGTCGGGGAGAGAGATCAAGAGAGGGTGACGTCTCGTATAGAGGAGCGATAGAGAGGTGCCACGCTCGGCCAACGACGGAGCCACGGGGCGGTGACCAGGCGCGGTGATTTAAGGTTAGGGTTTTTACTTCCCTTTCTTCTCTGGTGTTGTGATGGTGGGTGTGTGTTGTGGTGTGGTGGTTGGCCGAAAGTCGAGGAGGGTTGGCGGAGTGACGGTGGTGGTAGTTGTAATAGTGGTGGCGGGTGTTGAATTTAGAGACGACGGCCACATGGGGGTATTGTCGGAGTACAGGGATGGGCGACAGAGTTTTAGGGTTGTGGTGGTGTTGGTCGCATAGGCGGAGGTGGTTTGGGGGTCAAATATTCGAATGTGGTGGTAGAACGGTTGTGTTGATGCCAATGCTCTGGTCGAGGTGCAAGGTGCTGATGGCGATGGTGCCAGAGTCGGGTGGCCGGGGATGAGGAGATGACGGCGGTAGAGTTGGGGTGTCTCGATGGTGGAAAGGGCTGGGACAGCAGGTGCTCAGACGGGAATTTTGGGTAATAGTGAGGGTGAAGGTGGTGGGCGATCGGCACTGGACGGCTCTGCCGAACAGATGGCTGGAGGCAGCGGTCAAGACAGGGGTTAGGGTTAGGATTAGAGAATTGATTGTGTCGAGGGTGTCCGACATGGAAGAAAATAATGTATGTGTAAATTTTGGAATAAGACATTGGAAAGACACCCGGGGTCGGACCCCAGGCCAATCACTGCTGACACAGAAAGGATTGGACACCGACACGATGCACTCACTTTTGCGGTAGAAATTTGTGGAAGAATAATTATGGAGAAATAATGGATGAAAAACTTATGGAGGCTCCCCTATTTATAGGGTTGAGGTAATCCTTAGAAGATAAGGATTTGGATTATTTAAACCGAAAAATAGATAATTTGCTACTTAATTTAAATCAAATTTAAATCGATTCAATCAATAATAATCTAAATCAAATTTTAATTTAAATCTAGATAATCTAAACTTAAATTAAATATAAATTCTATCTTTAAATTTAAACTATTTAAAGCAAATCCATAAAAATCCAATCAAAGATTTAAATTGCCACAAAATTTTTAAATATATTTTCTAAAAATACATATAATAATAATTTCGAAAATTACATTATTATTTAAAATAAACTAATAAAATATTTATGAAATATATGTATGCACGAAGAATTTTTATTTATTAATAATAACTATTATAAACGAAAGGCTTTTTATAAATAAAATAAATAAAATAATGAACTTGGAAATTTTGGTACGATTGCTAAAATAATTATTATATATATTATTTTGAAACAAAAAATTAGAAAAAATGTTTTTTAAAAATATGTACGCTCGCACATATTCGCACTCGTCGAGCAATTACGAAAACAAAATTTCGCGAGCGACGTACAATACAACTATGCGACGTACAAATACAAAATAAAAAAATCAGTACCAAATTTATAAAAAATAGTAGAAATTTAGGAGTTTTATACTCTAATCTCTATAATTACTTCTAATTAGTGTCATTTGTATATTAGAGGATACCCGAGGTGTAGGATAATCCATTATGAGAGATTTGGAACCCATTAGACCCGATTTGGAACTTTTGGCCTAGGTTTAGAGCCAAATTTGGGGAAAACCCTAAACAGACATATTTGGGTGTTGTCCCTAGACTAATTAGACATAATTAGATTAGTTTGGGTGAGCTGAGGCTAGGTACGTGTCCATATTTGGATACGTAGGGTCGTTTCGCGATAAATCATGGAAATGGACTTTTTCGGGATTTTCGGGTTCCAACACACGGATGACTTTTTGTACCAACACTAAAATCGACAAGTTAGCACTTAGAATAGGTCCTAATCATTATTTAAAACTCATAGATAGAGTTTGGGTCGAATCCGGATAGGTTTGGTGCCCGTATCGTACGATATCTCAAATCGGACACCCTGGAGTCGCCAGAATGGGCATTTGGCCATTCGGGCCTCGTGTCTCATTTTCGCTCGTGTACGCGAGTTAGATTGCTTGTGTGGGGTACATGTCTAATCCCTAGTGGGTAGAATTGCGAGAATTTGGGTATTCAGATAGGTTTTGGGATATTTTGGATATATATTAGTGTTAGTGTATGTGTATATATATAGAGAGAGATAAATATATGTATATATATATATACGTGTGTTAGTGTGTGTGTGTGTGATTGTGTTGTGAGGAGTATGTGTTGTGTGTGGATATTAGAGAGTGTGAAGAGAGGAGGAGAAGCATGTATGTATGTATGTATGTATGTATGTATGTATGTATGTATGTATGTATGTATGTATGTATGTATGTATGTATGTATGTATGTATGTATGTATGTATGTATGTATGTATGTATGTATGTATGTATGTATGTATGTATGTATTAGTGTGTGTGTGTGGGTGTTTATGTATATTTTTGTTTGTATGTGTTAGAGGTTGTGAGTGTGTTTGTGGATAGATAGATAGATAGATAGATAGATAGATAGATAGATATATAGATAGATAGATAGATAGATAGATAGATAGATAGATAGATAGATAGATATATGTATATATGTGTGTGTGAGTGTCTATAGGAGAGGTTAGATGAGAGGTTTTATGAGAGGTTAAATAAGATGTTGTATGTTAGTTGTGAGTGTTAGTATCATATATGTTAGGATATTGGTAGGTGGGTTGTTAGAACTTAAGGTAATATTAGAAGGATATGTTAGAGGTTAGTTAAGAGTTAGATAGTGGTAGGTAAGGATTTGATAGGTTAGTGTCTTGGTATCTTAGGATACCAAGAGTGGTATCTCAAGGTAAATATGATTTACCTTGGTATGGGCAAGGTAATGTAAATTACCTTAGTAATGGGTAAGGTAAGGTATTTGTGATACCTTCAAGATAAGGTATTGAGATACCAAGTTAAAGTATCAAGATACAAGGGTATGGTATTAGGATACCATGGTATAGGCAGAGGGTTACCTAGATACTAAGGTAGAGGTAAGTTATAGGTTTACCTTATAGGTAAGGGTTTACCTAGGCTAAGAGATTTATACCTAAACCAAGATATTGGTATCGGGATACCAATAGGGCCAAGATATATGGTATCTTCGTAGGTAAATGCTAGGAATAGGATACCTAGGCTAGAATTGACCCCGTTTGACCATAGTTTACTGTTTTGACTCAAAGTCAACTAAAAGTCAATATTGGACCTAGAATTGACTAGAACTTGACCAGAGTTGACCAGTTGACCAAAAGTCAACTGTGAGTCAACCATTAGCCTAGTTTGACCTATATTAGACTAGGAGTTGACTAGTTGACCAAAAGTCAACTGTAAGTCAATCTTTGACCTAGTTTGACCTAGTTTGACTCAGTGTGACCTAGTTTGACTTAGTGTGACCTAGTATGACCTAATTTAACTTAGTGTGATCTAGTTTGCCTTAGTGTGACCTAGTGTGATATAATTTGACTTAGTTTGACTAAGCTTGACCTAGATTTGCATATCATACACTAGAAAGCATGACAAATACTATTAAACCCTAATTAACTCTTGTATATCTCATATTTAGGTCTGTGACTATCCTCTGAGCCTCGATTCCTATTGACTGCTCAGGACCGCAGGCGAGTACATTCTCTGATAGTTTTTATTGTCATGATATCTGCTATATCTGATTCAGTTGTAGTATTTTACTTGATTCCTAATACGATGGTACATGAACTAGTATACGTTGGATCTCGTCATGAGAGGTTATTTTTGGTTTACCTGGTATATGAGTATATTGTTCGGTCTTGTTTTCTGTACTTGTATAGACATCGATTTGGGAGTAGGCTGGGCCCCTACTCTTTCAATCTCGTGTCATGTCGTGTCATGGTTGGATCCATTATATTACTCGGGGGTGGGGAGTTATTAGAGGTTATGTGATCAATACCCCTCATGTATTTTTGTTACTACTTGCATCATAGCTGTACCCTCATCTCACGTAGGGTAAAGCCTGACCTGTGTTACTACTTGCCTCATAGCTTTCCATTATGGACGGCCTGATTCTTGTTTTCTTGTATTTTCTGACTCATAGTTGGTCAAATGGAAGAGCCTGATCATGTGTCCCAAGCCGATCACATAGCACTCTAATATCTCAAGGTACGATTTATGTTTACATTATACATCAGTTATTACTACACTGCTCTACATTTCTAGTATTTTATACCCTGACATGATATCCAGATTTATATATTCTGTTTATACTCCAGTGTTGATATTCCATCTTGTATTTCATTATAACTGTCTCTTATAGAATTTGTCAATTCACATGGAACTGCTATTAGCGTTTGTACTTGCTCATATCCTTACAGGATAACTTCGTTGTGTTTTACAGAGAATTCAAATACAGACTGCCCGACCTTCTACGGGTTTGGCGTAGATGCAGATTACCACTTGGATTCGGTGGAGCCGGTGCCTTTAGAGGAAGCACCACCGATAGGGATCTAGACTAGTAGGTTTGACTAGACTGCGTTCCAGCTTATCTTTTTGGCTTGTAGTATATTATTATTTTGGGATATATACATTGTGGTATACTCTCTAACTTCTGGTTGTGACTCTGTGACTTGCAACTATTTCCAGCTTTTCCATTTCTATCATATCTTTATCATTTCGTTTGTATCTTCCTTAGATTCATGTGATTGAGTTATATATATATATATATATATATATATATATATATATATATATATATATTCCTCCGTACGGAGATGACAGGTACACACACACACACACACACACACACATATATATATATAATATATATATATTGTTGATGTTAGATTTTATAGACGACCCATACAGTATTCTACCGCCGACACTGCGGCGTAGGCTGGACGTACCCACGTGCTCGTGCCCCTAAACAGGTGCGGGTCATGACAAAAATCCATCCCAAGGTCGATCTGCTCGACTTCATCTTCGGTAGGGGTTCTTACAATTCAAACGGAGACTCCTAGTGTGCGCCTAGGCATTGAGCCCAGGTTTTTCTTCGAAGAACTCTCATGTTTGATCGTCATCTTTATCTTCTGAAGAATGTACGGATGTCATGTTGGCTGACAACACTTTCTTGAAGACTGAGCCGACGCTGGCGTTGGAGTCCCAAGTTGAAGTTTCAGATGAGTGAGAATGTATGACATCCTCTGCTTCTGATTCTTCTGGAGTTGTTGGAGGCATGTTATAGCCTACCCCCCATCGGGTATGGTGATAGTAGTCTTGCGGCTTCCCTGTTGGCACCAAAATTCGTAGAAAAAGGTGTCGACCTTTGCCATAGTTCAGACCTTGGCTGCTCTTCAAGTTGTAACCCATCTTTTGGATGAGATACTTAGCTCGATCGTTGTACCGGTAGATTTGCATTATGCCGGTATCGGGTCCTGGCTCTGTCGGTGGGAGGTCTTGGTGACGCTCGACTTTGCCAAAGATAATGGGCTTCTCGTCCTTGTTTCGAGGTAGGACTATATAACAGACTCCTTGATACAGGACGACTCGATTTGTATAACTCACAGTCATTATTTGTGTTTGCAACGACTGTAGAGCATTATCTAGAGTGTACATGGTATTCCAATATGGAAGACAAGAATAATTAAAAGACACTCTATTATTGATAAATATGGGATCTTGTCCAGAGGGATTACCTCATCGAGGGATGGGGCATTGACATTAGCTGATATGTACTCTCCAAGCTCTTTATCAGTGAGAACTGAAGCAGCCTTGGAAGGTTCAGGAGAGTTTTTCGGGAGCTTGGCCCGTGCTGGCTCTTGGGATGTGCTAAAAAGGACGCCAAGGTCTTCTCTTGTGGCCTGATGGGTGCCGACAACTGAGGAGGCTTGCCTTTGAGCTGCACCTTGAGGGAGCCTCGGTTGGTGTACCGGAAGCTGGAGCCTTTCCTCGTAGATTGGCTACGAAGGGAGCTGCCACTTGAGAGGGCTTGCCTTTGAGGCGTATCTTCAATGAAGCTTCATTGGGTATAGTGCCCGGAGAAGCTAGCGCCTTCCCGCGGAGTTTGACTACCATAGGGGCCGGTGTTTGAGGCGGTCTCCCTTTGAGTCACTTTTAAGGGAGCATTGATTATCATGTCTACCTCTGAGTCAGCTTCGACCTCAGCTTCTACCTCATCATCAGCATCATTGGCTTCATCTTCGAGATGAATTGATTTGTACAGATTGGCGTCGGTGAAGAAGGCTTCAATCCCTCTGAAGGGATCGGCATCAACAAATTCTATTCGGATGATGCCGCTGGTGGATACATATTTTATACATTGATGGAGGGTGGATAGCACCACTATGTATTCATTAATCCATAGCCATCCCAACATGATGTTGTAGTTGACGTCTGCATCCACAATATAGCAAGTTACCTCGGTCTGGAGATCGTCGATATGACACTTCAAGCGGATCTTCTCCAATGGCTCACTCTTACTGGCGTTGAAGCCACTGATGGTAGTGTAAGACGCTGTCAGGCGATGCATCGGGATCCCTAACGTCTGAAGTAGAGTTCGGAAGATGATGCTGAGAGAAGACCCAGGGTCAATTTGCATTCGATCTACCTTGATGGCACCGACATACCCTATATAATACAGGGGTCTGTTGTGTCTGTTATTCTTGAGCAGCATATCCTATTGAGTGAATGTGATGTTGGGGATGATCTACCCCACATTATGGTAGTGCGAACATGCTGTAGGATCGTCGTCAGGCTGCTTGACCTGACTGATGAAATACTCAGCGTCCTTCAGGACTTCGTAGATAGCCTTCCGAGTATCTTTGGATAGGCGGAGGAGCTCGAATAGGGAAAGACGTACAGGAGTACTGGCCAGTTGTGCCAGTATATTGAAGTTGTGGGGCTTGGCTAACCCCGGAGTGTTGTCTTTTCGAAGAGGCTTGTCGAAGCGGGCCTCCTTCTGCTTTTGTTTATCAGCTGCAGGAGGTTGGGATAAACTTTCTCCTTGGACATCTGTGGTGATGATAGGAGGCATCACTTCAGACGAAACCTCCTCTGGTTGGGCGTTCTGCTGTGAATGCGTTTATACGGGTAGTGCTTCCTCAAGGGAGGAAGTCACCATTCGGCAAGACTTGGTCTTCTTGTCTTTGTTTTTGGAGGTAAAGGGTACCCCCGGTTGAGTCAGCTCTGGAATGAGATCCGGATAAACCCACATGATCTCTCCCTTGGATGTTATGAGTGGTGTGAGCCCACCCTCGTTATCACGGGTTGGTGGAAGGTTGACTACTTCTATTATCGCCTTTGGGATGGGGACGATGCCATCTTGAACCGTGGTAGGGGTAAAGTGCCGAACCGGAGCGACACCATATTGGATGAGACTGTCTTTTCCTCGTAATCGACTGAGATGACGTTCGTATTGATTATGCGCTGTATGTAGTCTTTGAGGATGTAGCAGTCTTTAGTTGGATGTGCAATGAACCGATGGTAGTGACAATACCTTGGGTTGCTGACTCCGTCTACTTTGTCAGGACACTTGGGATCAGGCAATTTAATTTTGTTGCCCTGCTTCAGCATCTCGAAGAGCTGTAAGGTATCCTCATCGTGGAAGGAGTAGACCATCTTCAGTCATGGTGCGGTAGAAGGCCTCTGGGCAGGACCCTGCGTACTGTTAGACACATTGACAGTCAACGCCGGCTTCCCTTTCACTTCGTGGCTGCTACTGCTAGTCGCAGGATATTTCCCTTTGTCGTCAAAGGTAGAGAAGTTAACCCCCAGAAGGCGAGCGTTACCCGCCTTCTTTTCAGCAGCTTCGCCTTCAATGATCAATGAACTCCAATCGGGCGGGGGAGTGGAGTTGAGCCAGAGCTTGATCGCGGGGATCATATTTATGCTATAGGAGTCGATAAGTGCATGTTCCGACATGCCTGAAGGCAACCTTAGGTATGCTTGTCTGAAATGCTCGATGAATTTTTGAACCGTCTCCTTCTTTTTTTTGTCGTACTTCTATTAGAGACGACATGGTCATGTCTCTACCTCCGTCGTAGAACCGATCAAGGAAGAGGCGTGTCAAATCATCGAAGGATGATATGGAGTTTTCAGGGAGACTACAGTACCAGTCGTAGGCGACTCCCTTCAGAGCCCCGATAAACAGGCTCGTGAGCAAGGTGTCTTCTTTTAGGAGATGCCCCGTCTAAGACAGAAATTAGGTCAAGTACTGACGAGGAGAGTCCTTCTCATCGTATGGCATCAGTGTATGTTGTTTATACTTGGGGGGATAAACTACTTTGTTCTACTTAAGAGGGTAGGGTTGAGGAAGCCCCAACTTCTGACGTTCTTCCTGCCTGTTTCAGGCCTCGAAGCGTTCACGCAAGTCCCTGATCATCTTAGCCAAGTCTTTTATCGATCTGGGAGCAGGTAAAGGCGGTACGGCCTGAAGTTGGATATTGGAAGGAGCTGACGCTCGTGGTGCAGTGTGGTGCTCCGCCCCTAAAGATACCCGTTGAGGGGGTATAGTCGATTCTCCGTTGGACCCTGGATCGGGGCTGTGGAGACATGTGCCTTTGCCAGAGTGGTTCAAATGTCGAACACCGCCTGGGTTAGGATCTGTATGGAGGCAAAGAGAGTTTTGAGACTCCCTTCAAGAGTGTCTATGCGCTGCATGATGTCCAGCGTTGGAACGTCTGATTCTCCTTCATCACCACCCCCTGCCATATAAGCTGTCATGACATGGGTAGAAGTGGATGGATCAGTCGAGGCTTCACTTTTGACCTCACTTTCCTGTGGAGGTGCTTCTTCTTCTGAGGCCTCGTATTGGCTACCCCCAGCTACTTCAGGGTCGGTTTGTCGAAGCGCTTCTTCGTCTTCGAGGAAAGGGTTGCCAGAGGCTTGACTACCCCCGGCTGTTGCTTCTGCCAGGGCTTTGATCCTTGCTCGGGTGTGTTCATATACCCCTAGGGACGTGACCACTGTCTTGCTCTTCCTCAGCTGAGTCTTGGATGCAGAGGCTGAGGAATTGGCGATTATCTTTCTCACGGATGAGTGAGAATTGTAGACAACATGACAGGAAGCTATCTTGGGCTCCGCTTTGTCTTTGATTGGCACTTTCTTTTCGAGGCGACGTCGGATAGGTGCCGTAGATTATAGTCGCTGAAACACGGACTGCCTCTGTGGAGCCGCCGTTTTGTAACAACAGCAGTTGATGGTGACCATAGCACAGGTGGGCCCTACGAGGGACACATTGTGCTTATTGATCAGCTCTCCTGATCTACGTTTTTGATTGATTATATTACGTAAATCATGATAGAAGAGTTTCACTTTAATACCCCTATTAGGCACAAGGCAAAGCCAAGCACCAGGGTGGTCATGTGAATGTTGTACCCCATGATCTGGTTCACGCGCATGAGATACGCTCAAATCATTGGTACAGAAACATCATTTATGGCAACTTGAGTCTACTTTATACGCGTCACCCAGGTGGGTGCATGGACTCAACAACGCAGTTGCCCAGCCAGACTTGGTTCGAAACATAATAGATGCACCCAAGCGGGACAGGAACTTTGAGAGTCGACTCCTTTCTGGCACAGATGTGCCAGAGTCGACTCTGTACAGCTTACCATCAGCAGTACATATGATTTTGAGCGCATGCATCTGGTTTGCTGTTGGCCTAGCACGTTCGTGGCGTATAGCCTGTGCTGCCTTAGATTTCTTTATACTAGCCCGCGAAGGTGCATAGTACTCAGAATCCAATTGTGTCTCGCCATGACAGCGAGTGAGTCTATTGAAGACAGACGTTCTATCCTGTGCACCAGTGCTCATGTGCTGGAGATTGGTTGCACCTCTGCTCCGTTGGCGCATCTTTTTTGGCTGGAAAGAAGACGGTTGGGGAATACAGTCAACACTATGTTTTCTAGATTGACGTACGGCACCAGTGGGCACATCCTTGTTGCTGAGAGCGTCAGCAGGAAAGGCCAGCTGCGGTGGCGTATCCCTTTCAGTGATAGTGCCAGGCGCATCGGCCTTGCGCACCCAGACTTGGCGAGTCTTCTTCGGCTTTGGCAGCCACTTTGAAGGACTCGTGCTGTCTTCAGAGATGAATTCCTCATATGCCTGTTGATTGAGGTGCACCACAAGTGTTTTGTAGGAGGAGCCGAGTTTGATGTTGTCAGATTGCGACACAACTTTCTTATTGGAAGAGAAAGAGGTCCCCAGCAGAGTCGTCAGCTTGTTTGCATCGAAAATATGATAAGATTTTATTGATTAAAACTTTGGTATTTCAATTACAAATAGAACAGTATACAGTGTAGGACTTAGACATAGTTCTAGGAGTACACTTTTGTTTTTATCTGGGAACTGTGTCGATGGAGCGAGTGATAATGCGTTGAATCCGTTGACGATCTGACGACGACCTTGAACCCTCCGAAGGTCTGGGTTGCTTTGGATGCCGGAGCATTGCTTGGAGAAGCGGACGTTAAGTCTCTTCTGTCCTCTGTCTGTGGATGTACTTTTTTCTGTGTGTATATGTCCGTCCTTATCTGTGTGTATGGTAAGATGGAGTGATCCTTCTATTTATAGATAGCAGGCGAGCTGCTCATGCGCGTATATATCGGATGCGCCTGGACATGGTAACTCCACGTAGCTGATGCTGACGGGGGCGTATGGTTGATGCACCCTAAATTGAAGCTGAATCTGCTGAACTGCTGTATTGGGCTGCGATGGAGCTGACACGTGGCAGCCGTGGAGATTTGGTTGTTGCTGAGATCTTGGGTGGTTAGTACCCATTCTTTGAATAAAAATGAGTCAAGGGATGCGTGGCGTATGCATGTGGCTCAGAGATCTCGGTTTTGGAGGAGAGTGATCTGTAGGGGTGCGCCTAGTATCCAGCGCATGGAGCCGACTTAGTCTATGAGTTTTAGGCGTCATAGACGAGTATAGGCGCATGGCATTTGAGGCGCATGCAGAGCTTCACATCAGGGTGCGCCTAGGATCAGGCGCAGAGGAGGTGACTTGGTCTCATGACCTTTAGGAGACATGAGCAAGTCCAGGCGTATGGCTTTCAACGTGCATGCATAGCCTAGTCTTCTGTTGCTTGGGATCAGAAGGAAGCCGGGGGCACATGACTACTTGGGTGCATGTCATCTTCTGGACGCATGGCCACGAGGCGTTTATGAATGATTGGTCTGCCACGTTATCGATCCCAGATTTAATGATGGTGCTGACATCAGTGGCACTTCGTTTTCTGCACAACTGATTAGACGGCTCTTGGAATGCGTTGTCGTCTTTGTCTTTCAGCATTAAATGTTTGATGTAGAGGGTTGCATTGGTTAGTGCCAATCTGGGTGTATAGCTAGGCCTACTGGACGCATCCATAGGGAGCTCATGATATCGACGGCGCATCTACCCATGTGTCGCATCCTCTTTGGCCCGCCTGTTGGGTTCTTCGAGGCGTTAATTGTTTCCTTGACTTAGCTGATTACGAGACGACGAATGCATTTGCTATTTAATGCAAACTAATTGCATAAATTTAGAACATTGGCCATTTGGCACTCGGGTGTAGGCTGTCCGTGCTTATAAATAGCCGCATGAGGGAAAGATTTGCTTTCATTCTTCATTTCGATATAAAGATGAACTTGGCTGGAGCTCCACCATGGCGAACTGTCGAACTCGAGCTCTTTTCGAGGGTGAAGATGCGCTACCCCAGTCTTCCCATCGCTCTGAACTTCCGGGATAGTGTCTGTTGTATCCAAACATCGGGATCGTAGAGTCCCGACACAGGCCGATGGTGCCTGTTGCATCCAAAGATTAGGGTGGCTGCATTCTGTCTTTTGTTATGCTGGCAGAGCCATAGTTTGCCGAGTATGCATGTTGTTTCCGAAGATCGGGGCATCGTGCCATGATATTTGTCGAGCTAGAAGAGCTCCTTTTCCTGCTACACGAGGGCTGATTGGTGCTGATGAGAGAGAGTGATTCGCTCTGACTATATACAGAGATGGACATACGTTGAGATGCTGGAATGATGCGCTTTACAGATGATGTGCCTTACAGATGATGTGCCTAGCCGGAGGCACATGGCAGTTGCTACGCCTGGTTGTAGCTTTAGGATCTTCCTTTTTGTATAAGTTCTCCTTTGTAAAGTCTTTCATTAGACATGTAATAAACTTTCATATGAAATAAAAGTCTTCTTTTGAATGTCTTTAAATTTGCACTTTTCTTTGCTGTGCTAAGTTTCTGTTTGAGCTTCCTGGCGCATTTGAGTTGGTTATATGGTTGGGTTGAGCACACAGGAATTCTGGCCTATAGATGTGTCTAAAATTCCATGCTTCTATAATCCCTAATTAATCTCTATGTTTCCATCAATCTATCCAGATGGCAGCTATGACCCGAGCACGTCGCTTGAGAGAGACACAGATGGCAGCTAAGGAGGTAGTGGTACCTCCTGCTGCTGAAGAGGTAGTGCTTCCTCCTGTTGCTGAGGAGGTAGTGGTACCTAAAGCAGAGATGAAGATCAAGGAAGAACTTTCTCCTACTATTAAGGAGAAAGTGATTCCTAAAGCCGAGATAGCTGTGAAGGAGGAGGTAGTACCAGAAGATAGTTACACCGGGAGTTCCAGTCATACAGCTCCTACGGATATTGATCTTTCTGGCGTGGATCCAACTTATGTGCAGTGGCTGAAGAGGGAGATCTCTCTGCGCCTGCGTAGAGGGTAGAGCAGTATGATATGACTTTTGACCGAATTTGTTTCCGGTAAACCTATTTTTGGGTTAGACAAGGATGTTTTTACAACTCTTGATGTTTCTTATTTTCTAGACATGGTTATTATCTAGACTTGGATGTTTTTGGATGCTATAATCTCGACTTGGTTATTATCTAGAAATTTAATAGAGGGTTGCTCCGGATCTATTTTTATGAACTGTGATATGTTAAATGCATGATTATTCTCTAGAAATTCAACGAAGGGTTGTTCCGGGTCTATTTTTATAAACAATGATATGTTAAATAATGATATGTTAAATGCATGGTTATTATCTTTTTCTATCGGGTATGGCATGACGCAGAGGATCGTACCACCATAGCGGTAGAGGAGTATCCCGTGGAGGTAAATGTTCCACCGGTGGACGGAGTGGTACTCTATTAGTGGATGACGGTGCCGGTCCCTCGTCTCCTAGTACTCCAGTGTACCAGCTACTCAGATCTCCGTCTGCGTCGATAGTACGTGGCAGTAATCTTGGTATGGACAGTTCCAGGCTTGAATCTATCCCGTCCAGCAGCATTTTTTCTACGGACAGTACTATAGAGATGGAGGAGCGGATGGAGGAGGTCGCACCTACGCCGTCTTCATATGATCCGAGCGATCCCCTATGCGCCCCTCCGGACGAGACGAGGATGGAGAATTGGTGCGACGGGCCTACAAAGTAAGCTAATTAGTTAACATTAATATATACTTATATCTATATATTAATAAATTTAATTATCATTGTGTAGATATCGTCCCCCGTCAGTTCAGAGGGCATTGGGGCTATTTCTGAGGTCCAACTATAGGGGCCCTTGGATCAACTACTCGGATGCCTCAGACGAGAGGAAGGTATTCTGGTTTGCCCACTTAAAGGTAACTAAAGTATATTGTTTTTAGTATAAATCATTTTTTATGCATATTGCATAGCTAACTAATTTAATTCTTGTAGAAAATATATTTTTATCCACCACACCGAGCTGAGACGATTGAGAAGCAATTTTCTGCCGTTGCCGCCAAGTTGATCCGGGATGCGATTGACGACCAAAAGGCTCGAGACCGTTCCGAAAAAGGGATCCAAGGTTGGATCACGCCCGAACAGTGGACTGCCATGAAGGCTAGATTCGACGCTCCTAGGTACAAGGAATGGTCGAAGAAGGCGAAGGCGGCTAGGACGAGGGCAGAAAAGTGGTGTGGTGGCTCGATTCCCATGACAGAACATTTTCGTCGCCTGGTACGTATTTTACTGTAATATATTATTTTAATGAAAGAAGTAATAAAATGTTTAATTTCAATGACAAACATTTTATTAGAACATGTAAAGAATGGTGCGAACCCTATCACGGTGACGGTCTTCCTGGCTACCCATCGGAAGGACGGACAGCTCATCGATGATCGGGCCATGCAGAGCTATGTAAGTATTACTTTACGTGCCACTAACTTTGTTATAACTTAAGAAATATGCAAATATATCCATAGACGTGGAACCACTAGGTTGGTAGTAAATATTATGCTTATCGAGATGTGTACTTTTCTAGGATGAGTACCTTAGGCTAGAGCGTGAGCATACTAGTGCATCTACGGAGAGAGGGCTTATAATTCCTCGCAGCCCCCTCCGGCTTGGACGATGGACGAGCTCTCGATGACCGCCACTGGTGGTCTTTAGAGGGTACGTATTACGGCACGGGATCCTACGGCGCCTTTGTGGCGACACAGTCATCCAGAGCCTCCTCTGCCAGTGAATATTCCCCACAGCCCTCAGACGAGTCGGTTCGACTGGGGAAACTCTGTCGCCAGCTTACTGAGCTGCGTGACGAGCTCTTATGGAGGATGGAGGATCAGTCCCAGTCTCCGTCGTATACGGACGATGTGGCCCTCACCGTACGATTTGATATGCTCGAGCGCACCATTAGGAAGACGGGCGAGAGGATGGACCGTGGCGTTCAGATGGTACAGGAGAGGACGGATCTTGTCATTCATATGTTGCACGGGATGCAGGAGGCCATTGGCGAGCAGGTTTTGAGGCTGGAGGTTGTTATGGATTCCACCAACTCCAGACTGCTGGCCATAGAGCGGACACTTCCTGGTCGTGCTTCGGCATCCACACCGACTGCAGCGGCTCCACTGCCTCTTCTTCCTTCTACTGATGGGTCGTCACCTGTGATGCTGACCCCGGAGCAGTATAGGTTCCCGGTGTCCCAGATGCAGGCACTGCCTACTCCTCCTCCTCCTCCTCATCCTGACCAGGCGTAGTCCTTTATTGGATTTGTTTTCATTTGTTGTGTTGGTGACCCATTGTTGGATCTTTATGTATTTGTTGGTGACCCATTTTTTGGTCATTATGTATTTATTTTATCCCAGGTATGACTTTGTGTTATGTTATGTTGAATATTATCGGACACACTTTTGATAGTCGTTTGGTAGTGGATTTGTATCCACCCGGCTATTTCTTGTCTTTCTGATCGTTCGATTCTATTTATTTGATTATTGTTAGTACATTATTATTATTTGTCTATATGTTGGTTTACCGGTGTTGAGTCTTCCACCGAAGGGGTGGGCGAACCCAGGGAATTCTACGAAGGGTTGCTCCGGGTCTATTATTTGCAAACTAAAACTCTAAATACAGGTAAAATATTTTTAATATAACTGTTATTTATGTGAAATACATACTGCATTCTTTTTTTTACATTTTTTTAGAATTAACGACATTTAGCGACGCTTAGCGACGGTCAGCGACGCATACATACGTCGCTAGAACGTCGCAAAACTGAGAAACCGAACGTCGCAGAAAGTCGCAGAAGGTCGCAGATACGTTGATGTGGTAAACTGTACAGGTCAGCAAATCTAGTATCCGAACGTCGGTATTCAAGTATCGTAACGTCACAACAATGATGACATGGCAACCAAAAATTGCCAGATGTAGAGTCGAAAAACGTCGCTAATCTCTGACTGTAACGTCGGTAAAACCTGAATGGACAGCGACAATCAATAACGAAATGTTACGTCGCTAATTAGCAACGTTTTTGTCGGTAAACGTCGCTAAATCTAGCGACGTCGAGCGTCGTCGAATAACGTCGCTATAGCGACGTTTTACAAGTTAGCGACCATGAATAACGCGACATGCCCGAAACGTCGCTAAAAACGTCACTGTCAGAAGTTAGCGATGTTTTTTTTACTGTTTAGTGACGTTGTTAGTCGTCGCTAATATGAGATATTTTGGTAGTGATAGTAGCTTCCATATAATTGGGCTTCCAATTATGGCAAGCCAATTATGATTGGATTTCTATTAAATATATGATTGATGCATATTAGAAGTTTTCATATATATTGACCTTCCATGTATGGATTACCAAGGGCTTATAAAAGGGTGATGGATGCAAGTTGAAAAGCATCTCAAAAAAATAAGAGTGCTTTACAATCTTTGAGAGAGAGAGAGAGGATTAAGGACTATTGTGAAGGAGAGATTGCTTCGAATAATTTTTCGGCATCTCTTGTTCTTCGGTGTCCGCAATCAAAATTTTCTTCTTTCAAATGAGTTGTGGTAATCCGTGTTGGATCGGGAGGAGCTTGTAGAGGATGTATTATTTTTATTAGTGGAGGTTCTTCAGGGTTAGACTTCGATCATCCCGTGGTTTTTCCAGTTTTCCACATCAAAAATCTTTGTGTCTGCGATTTGTGTTGGCATTTTTGGTTTGTGTGTTTTTGCTCTGTTCTCTCGCAGGACTTTCTGGTTTGGGGAACGATTTCTGCGCTTCGTTCCCAACATAGGAGACATGCGCAAAGGTGTAACCCTGTTGTATATAGAGAGATACAACACCTGTAATCCATGCTTAAGGTACTTCCACCTCTTTGCTTTGTGTGGCTGTAGTGAAGAATCTAATTCTCATATATTCATTTATTCTAATTGGACATCTGGTTGTTGGAACTACATTTTTAGTCTCTTGGGACTCAGAGTTCAGGCCCTTCTCCTTTCAAATTTTTGAGTAATTTAGGATATTCTTCTAATTTGTTTAGAAAGAAACTTCTATTTTATTATTCCTTCATGGTTTTGATCTGGTTTGGGAAGAGAGAAATTTATGAATCTTCAAAATTGTTTTCAACTGATAAGAAATCTTTATCAAAAAGATTGAATATCATTATCTATTTTGGGTCGAGAAAGCTCAAACTCAAGAAAGTCTAAATGATCGTTTCTTAATAGTCTTCCAGGTTATTTTATTTTCAGTTGGATTACAAACTCGTTGGACAAGACTTTGGTGATGGTGAACCTTAAATCTACTATCAGGGAAGTTCTTTAACGTCAATTTGAGCTTTATATTGTAATACTATATAGTGATATTATTGCACTATGTACTACTTAGATTTTCTTTTATTATAATAAAATTCTGCTAGGTTTTACTTGATCCCATCCTTTCTCTCTCAAAAAATAATAATTTATTTTTACTATTAAGATCTAGTTTGATCTAGTTCAAGTACCCTATATGTTTCCTAAGTTATCT
This sequence comes from Iris pallida, assembly GCA_029216955.1. Classification (NCBI taxonomy): domain Eukaryota; kingdom Viridiplantae; phylum Streptophyta; class Magnoliopsida; order Asparagales; family Iridaceae; genus Iris; species Iris pallida. The sequence goes on along the minus strand of JANAVB010032618.1, from coordinate 12,876,925 downwards.
ATTCCAAATAGGGCTCAATATAAGTAATTGTGTTCTAATTTATGTACATTTTTTATAGAAGTTTATGTAGCACATATTGTTTTGTCTGCAAGCACCAAGACGAAACCAAGAGAAGAAACCAAACAATAATACAAGTAACAAAGTAAAGAACACACCAATATGGTAACGCGGTTCGGCAAAGCCTACGTTTGCAGAGTAGCAAGAACTACTCAAAATTACTTTAGCAATGGAGGTTACAAAGGTGCAAGAGAACTCTCAAACTCTCACAAATGGAAGCTCACAAAAAGCTACAAAGCCTCTTACACATCAATTGTTTCTCTCAACAATATTAGAACTCTCACACAATTGATATATTCAAATGACTTTACTGGCTCATTATGTATAGCCAAAACTATAGGTATCCCACAAGTCTCCCTTAAACCATTGATTAATGCAATACATTACATTAATCCTATTTCAATGCCTTGGAGAAAATAATAGTCAAATGCACCAATTAATGTGCATACATTCATGCTGGTGGAAGACTAAGAGACTCCACTAAAGAAGTTATAAATCGAGCCATTAATTCCATATCTCCACCTTGATGAGATTTGCAAAAAACATCAAGAGAGAGTTGAACCAAATAGAGCAACCATCAAAGCTAACAAATACCACAAGTTCCATATGGCTTATCAAGCACACATAATATGAGACTTCTAACTTGACTGTAGTAACTACTTTAGTCAATATATATGATGGGTTATCTTTAGTGTCTATTTTCTGAAGGATTACCTTCCATTTTTCTGTTTCATCTCGCACCTTGTGAAATCAAACATCTATATGTTTGGTTCTTGAGTGATACGTCTGATACTTCGCCAAATGAATTATACTTAGTCTATCACAATAAACCTCCACCTGCTTTAGATGAACCCCCAATTCATTAAGCAGTCCATGTAACCATAGAACCTCTATTACAGCTTCTACTGCAGCTATATATTCAACTTTTGTTGTTGACAAAGCAACTATATCTTGTAAATCAAACCTCTAACTTATTACCCCTTGAGCCATAGTAAACAAATAACGTGTAGTTGACCGCCTTCTGTCTAATTCACCTGCATAGTCAGAATCAACATATCCCACTACAAGATTTTTAATAGAATAATGTTTCTCTAAACACAAACCAACATCTCTGGTCCAACGTAAGTATCTCAAATTAAATCTATTTCGCAACATTCCAATGCTCTTTACCACGATTATGCATATAAAGACTCACTATAAAAACAATATATGCAATGTTCGGTCATGAACAAACCATAGCATATATCAGAGAGACATACAAATTAGAGTACGAGAAATTCGCCATGCATGCAATGCTTTTCTTTTTCAGTTTTTGGACATATTTTAGAGCTAAGTTTGAATTGAGGGGCCAAAGGAGTACTAACTGATTTGGTTGTACTATCAACCCCAAATTTCTAAAGCAAATTTAGTAAGTAATATTTTTGAGTCAAAAATACCAAACCCTTATTGTGATGACGAGTGATTTTCATTTCAAGTATCTTCTTTGCTTCACCAAGGTCCTTCATTCTAAACTCCTCCATCATATATACTTTCAACATTCCAATTTTCCTCACATTCTTTGAAACAATTAACAAATCATCAAAATATAACAACAAAATATATGAAAGGCACACAATGTAACTTTTTAAAATAAACACAGTGTTCACATTTGCTTCTAAAATAATTTTGGCCTTTCATAAAATCATCAAAATTTAAATACCATAGCATAGAACACTACTTTAAGCCATATAATGATTTTTTCAATTTGCAAACAAAATTCTCTTTTTCCTTTACCTTATACCCATCGGACTAAGACATGTAAATCTTCTCATCTAAATTGCCATGCAGAAAAGCCGTCTTGACATCAAGTTGCACCAATTCAAGGTCAAGCTATGCAACAAGAGCTAACAACACACGAATAAAGCAATGTTTTACAATAGGAAAAAAGATCTCATTGTAATCAATACCTTCCTTTCGTGCATACCCTTTTGTTACCAATCTTGCTTTATATCTCACACTCTTCTAGTCTTTCGACACAGTCCTTTTTTTATACACCCATTTACAACCAATAGCCCTCTTCCCTTGGGCAATTGAACTAGTTCTCATGTCATGTTCTTCAAAAAAGAGATCATCTCTTCATCCATGGCTTTATTCCAATCATCCTTTTCTAAGCTTGTCATGGTTCCTTATGATTAGATAGAATATCTAAATTAACAATTGGAAAAGCATAAGTAACACAATCTTGATGTTCTACAGGTTTTGCAGGTTTTGTAACTATTTTTTTGTTTTTCTTGTGGCAATGGATTCTTCTACCGAAGCGGGATCATCTTCGACGTGTGGTTATTCTTCTTCTTCTTCTTCTTCTTCTTCTTCTTCTTCTTCTTCATGTGTACTCATTTCAGCTTCAGTTTAAGCAGTTTCAGGAAAGTAGGAAGCAACTTTTTCAAGCTCCACTTGTTGAACATATTTATTATTTTCATGAACTAGTTCATTACTAGTCTTCTTGCTACTTTTTAACATATTGACTTATTAAAAGTCACATATCTGCTGATTATAAGTTTTTTCAACTTTGGGCAACGTAACCTGTTGTAACCTTTAACACCACTGCTAAAACTAATAAAAATCACCTTCTTTTCTCTAGAGTCAAGTTTACTTTCAGTCACATGAAAATAAATGGGGCAACCAAAAAATGTAAATAATCATAATCAAGAGCAAGTGTTCTGATCCATACCTCCATAGGTGCTTTACTCTGAATTATAGCTGAAGGTAAATGGTTGACAACATGACAAGAATAGTTGACTGCCTTTGCCAAATGACTTACTCATTCCGGATTGTGCCAACAAGCCTTTTACTTTCTCAAGAAAAGTTCTTTTTAATCTTTCAACAACTCTATTTTGTTGAGGATTTTTAGGAACAGTAAAATGCCTCGCAATGTCTTAATAAGAGAACCAAGATAAAAAGAGAGTAGCTATATTATTGTCGGCTTGTTATATAGAAATATGGAATAGTATATTGTTGTTACACATAACTGAATTGATATTCACTTATTGCTATGGAAATTGTGTTTAACAGAATTGTTATATTCTGAGCATTTATAACGAAATAAAATTGTGGTAGAAGTTTGGGACAATTTGGTCACCTGTTAAGGTAACCATGGATTGGGAGTATGAAATTATGAGTTATGGTTCGAGAAATATGGACTAAAAAATGAGAATATTTTGCATAGTATTATTGTAAGTTTCTATTATCATGCATGTTATATTTAACATCTAAATTACATATACATGCATAGTTATGGAAAACTTGTGCACAAGATTTTGTTTTCTTGAACGGTATACGCAGCCACAGAATCAAAATGACCTAGGAGGAACATGCATAATTGGTGTTAGGAATTACAGGGCCTTTAATGATGCTAGCTACATGTACCGAAAAGGACGTTATATTTTCCAATATAGTTCAAGATGGTGTACTCACCAGTGACATTCATATATACAGGCTAAATTACTAATGATAGGTTTTGCATGGCAGAGTACTATATTCATTGTCTACAAGGAAGGACTAACATTCGTGGGTAAGAATCACCATGTGGTGATATATTATGTTTTACAGTAATATTTATGCATTGTTAACTGATCCTAAAGAAGTTAGAAAGATCACATAATAATATTGTACGCTTTCACATGAATATGGTGTTGATTTAGGTGAGTCAGATTAATACCACTCACCAATGCATTCTCCAATGTACTGAACCTCGCCCCAACATGTGTCAGATATTAATTGGACGTTCGAAGGAACTAGAAGCAAGTCCAAATTAATCAAAGCTCTTTTAGCATTTTTGAAGCTTTTTAGTTCATTTTAGAAGATTTCAGTTGAAGATCTTTTTTATTTTAAAAGGGATATGTTATATGGAGCAATGTATCTCATTTCAATTGCAAGTTGTAGCCAAGTTTGACACATTTCACTTGGCCAGTTGAGAGCCAATGTATACTTATGAATTATGAATAAAGATTTATTTCTTACATATCATGTTTGGATATAATTTCTGTGTTTATCCGTTACAAAATTCTATAAAAAATGCCTATTTTACAAAATATGCACGAACATATCCTGTACAAGCACAACTTAGGCTTCTACGCCATCACGTCTAGTGATGACTTATCGATTCTGTAAAATCGGGATATGACAATAACTACAATATGTTTGTTGTTAAGATTTAATTAGATATGGTTTAGAAGATGAGAATTTGATTGGTTTATATTTGAACTTTTAGGAGACATGTGCAAATTAAGGTATAACCATGTTGTATATGGCGAGGCATGACACCTGTAATCCATGCTTAAGGCACTTCCACCCCTTTTGCTTTATGTGGTTGTAGTGAAGAATCTAATTCTCACATATTCATTTATTCTATTTGGACATCTCGTTGTTGGAACTACATTTTTAATCTCTTGGGACTCGGAGTTCGGGCCCCTTCTTTCGACTTTTTTAGCTAATTTGAGATATTCTTCTAATTTTTTTTTGCAAAGAAACTTCTTCTTTTTTATTGTTCCTTCATGGTTTTGATCTGGTTTGGTAAGAGAGAACTTTAAGAATCTTCAAAATTGTTTTCGACTTGTATGATTTTTTCATCAAAAAGTTTGAATATCATTATCTATTTTGGGTGGAGAAAGCTCAAACTCAAGAAAGTCTAAATGATCTTTTCTCAATAGCCTTCCACACTACTAAAATACCCCACTTTACCGACGGACTTTGAGCGACGGACGGATTCCGTCGCTAATAGCGACCAATTTCCGACATCTTGGCGACGGATTAGCAACAGACAACACAACATAATTTTTTTCAATTTTAAATGTAAAAATTTGTCGGGTTTCCGTCGCTAAGTCGACGAAAATTAGCGACGGATTATTTTTCGTCGCTTATTCGTCGCAAATGTTGGCGGCAAAATCTTTATAACATTGGCGGGAACTTTGGCGACTACCTAGCGACGGATATAGCCGTCGGAAAACACCTTTTAATTGGCGACGGTTTAGCGACTAATTTATTCCGTCGCTATTCCGTCGCTAATTCTGTGCCCTAACTTAAATTGAACCGACGGGGGGGAATTTTTCATTCCCCCCAAAACTCTCTCTCTCTCTCGCGGCTCTCCCTCTCTCGCGCGCGGCTCTCTCTCTCTCTCTCGCGGCTCTCTCTCTCTCTCTACCAGGTCTCTCTCTCTCTCTCTCTCTCTCTCTCTCTCTCTCTCTCTCTCTCTAATTTTCTCTAATTTTGTGTTTTGGGCCGGAGGGAGGGGGAGTGGGGGGGGGGGTCGGCTTCGCGGGGGGTGGAGAGGGCGGGGGGGTGGTGAATGGGGTCAGGGGGTCGGGGGGGTGTGGGGAATGGGGCAGGGGGTGGGGAGGGGGTGGGGAATGAGGGTCGGGGGGTCGGGGGGGTGGGGAATGGGGGCAGGGGGGTCGGGGGGTGGGGGGTGGAGAGGGCAGGGGGGTCGGGGGGGGTGTTGAATGGGGGCAGGGGGGTCGGGGGGTGGGGGGTGGAGAGGGCAGGGGGGTCGGGGGGGTGTTGAATGGGGGCAGGGGGGTCGGGGGGGGTCGGGAATGGGGGCAGGGTTCTCACTCCATTTTCAATTGTAATTAGTCTATAATGTTGCTAATATACTGTTATATATGTGTGGGCTGTGCCATGTGAATTGGAGAGGGTTTGATGGGTTATTTGGCCAAGGGGGAGGCTCGGGTTATGATTTATTCTTTGTGTTCACTGTTCTGTGGTGTGAAGTCTGTCGTTTTGGTTATACCATGTTTGTTTAACACTCTAAACACCCTAGATGCATATCCTAGCATCTGTGCACCACCTATATTGCTAGGAACACAAATTTTATACTGCACTTGTCATGAAATTGCCATCATCAAGATGTCCTGTACATATTTAGTTTGTGCATTGCTGCTTGAGCATCACATTACCATTTACTGCTACTTTGTATTGCTTTCACAATGTCACGTACCCTGCACTAAACATCCAATACTTCGATCCGATACCGCCGATACTACCGATATCGCCGATACCAATACTACCGATATCGCCGATACCAATACTACCAAATATCGGTTGGAGAATCGATAAACAATTTAGATTCGTCGATATAAATCATCGCAGGAGGTATAGAGGGTCCGACACGTTTGCGATAGCAAGTCAGGCTGTTCAAGTCTACTATACAAGCTACCCAAGGCGTCGTAGAGATCGATTTGACTGGTGGGCAGTATGCAAGATTAAATCTAGAAATACATTCAACGTTGGAGACCCAGCATACCAAGAGGACCAGATCGAGAAGCCCCAATACATGGGACAACAGTCGGATACCATGGACGTGGAAGATGTCGATATACCTCATGCTGAGGAAAATAGAGGGGAGGAAGAGGTTGATATACAAGACTTAGCTGTCAACCAGGGGAGAAAGAGGCGTCTTGTCCCAAGTATTGAGCCTGAAGAAGAAGTAGAAGAGGAAGAAGAAGAAGAAGAAGAAGAAGAGGATGAGGATGAGGATGAGGATGATGATACAGATGAAGTCGACGATGAGGATGATGATATAGATGAAGTCGACGATGAGAATGAGGATGAGAACGATGACGATGACGATGAGGACGAGGACGATAACGATGATTAGATTAAATATCGGTATATATTAGAAGCACTTACAACTTAGTGAATTCAGTTTAGACGGACACATTCTTATTTCAGTTTATGTTTTTGTCGTTCGATCATCTACTTATTGTATGATTTTCTTTTTACAGATGGCACTCTTAGTTCTCATTGTCTTGACGGTACTCGCCGCCCTGCTGCTGGTATATATATTTTAGTTCGGTTTTATATTCATTTATACTTCTATATTGTTAATTATATTTATGTCTGCTCCTTACAGGTCATGGTCACTACCACTCGTGCTGCTGGCAGTGGCCGTGGACGTGATGGTAGTGGTGCTGGTGGTGGCGGTACTGGCCGTGGTGGGCGTGGTGGTAGCGGCACTGGCCGTGGACGTGATGGTAGCGGTCGTGGTGGTAGCGGCACTGGCCGTGGACGTGATGGTAGCGGTCGTGGTGGTAGCGGTCGTGGTCGCCTTCCACATTCCCCGGATGTAGAGTCCTCCGATCCCGACCTGGAGAGCCCGGCCACAGACTCTTCCCGCCGTCGATCTGCCGAGGCGCTACCTTCATCTTCATCGAGGCCTGAGACTCCATCCGCTAGCGGATCCGTTCCGCCCCCGGATGCACCAGCGGGTACACCATCAGTTACTGTAGGGTGGGCTCCGGAGTACCCCCGGATTCAGCTTCATCCTGCTACCGGTGAGTACATCCGCGGACCCGCGGATCCTCCGACGCCTCCAGAGAGGCCGATAGGCGAGAACCGACGAGAGCTATGGCCCGCGGGTGATACGTAAGTAAATTTAAGTTAATTTATTAAATTTGTTTCATTTATTCAAGTTAATAATCCAGTCTTTGCTTCTTTGTAGGTTTTTTCCGTATGATGCTGCCCGGATACTCGGGCAAATTATCCGGAAAAACTACCATGGCCCCTACCTCAATTTTTCTGAGGTGCCTCAGAACATGCAGTACGTCTGGCTCGAGGAGATGAAGGTATATATATATCTTTTGGTTAATTATTAATTATTCTTTAATCCACTAATTTTTTAATTACGTGATAATTTAATTTGTATGTCAGACGACGTTCTGGTGGCCCCCCCATCGCGAGGAGTTGATTCGCAAGGCCTACAAAGCCGCCGCCGGAAAGAAGATACGGGATGCGCTGTACGATGTTCGTACGGCGCTTTCGAGGAAGAAGTGGCTCCGGGAGGAGTACTACGAGCAGATGTTGGATAAGATGAATACTGCTCAGTACAGGAAGAAATCAGAGAAAGCGAAGGCAAGCAGACAGGCCGCTGGTCTGCATACGGGAGGTTCAAGGGCCCACGCAGCGACGCGTGCAGATTTGGTGAGATACCACAAATTCATTTTACTATTAAATTCGGTACTATTAATATACGTAGTTAATTAAATTCGACGTATATTTCGTATGCAGGCACAACGGGCGGTAAAGGAGGGGAGAGAGCCGGAGTCGGTTACCGCCTACGATGTATTCCTGCATACACACAAGAGGCGGGCAGACGGGAGCTTCGTCGACGCGAGGGCCCAGGCGACTGATGTAAGTAATTACGTTTATGAGATTTATATTAGAAATATAATTATTGTTAACTTAATTAGGTGAACGTAGGATTCAAATTATAACTTAGGAAAACATAGGATTTAGATTATAACTTAGGAAAACTTATAGTATAAACACATTCATTTGATAGGCTGCATATCGTGAGGCCCTTAGTCAGATTGAGCCCCCTGCCGAGGTTGTCGACGAAACGACGCCCACCCAGACGCCCTCTTCTATTGCCGCTCGCTACGGCGACGTGTTCGTAGAGTCTGTCGGCGGCTTTAATAAAGGGTGCGTCTACGGCGTAGGTTCCCTGGCGGCGTCGTTGCAGGGCGCGACTCCGAGATATCCACCGCCCCCGCCTCCTCCCGCGCCCCCGTCGGACGATATGAGGAAGCAGCTTGCGACTCTCACCTCCGATATGTCGGAAATGCGGAGTCTAATGTCGGATGTGCTGGAGCGCCTTCCGCGTCCTTCTGCTCCCGGTCCAGATCCGTCTGCTCCCGGTACGTCTACTGCGGTTGTCGGTCCTTCCGACCCTGGACGTTATTCATTTGACCGTAATGCCGTGGTCCGCCTGGTACCGGATACTGCGCTCATTGGGCTCATGGACATGATGTCGACAGAGCAGCTCCGCACGCTTCCAGAGCATGTGTTGTCCCAGGTGCCGGCGTACATGGTGGAAGAGTACATCCGCAGAGCCGAGGCGGCGCCGAGACGACCACGCGATCCATCTCCGGGAAAATGATATTTGTACTGTTTTTTGATATTATGAATTTGGATATTTGGATATTATGAATTTTGATATTTGGATATTTGTTATTGGATATTTGATATTGGATATCATGAATTTGGATATTTGGATATTTGTTGATCGTACATGGATGTTTGGATGGATATTTGGATATTTGTTGATCGTACATGGATGTTTGGATATTGGATATTATGAATGTGTAATATTTACGAAAAGGAAATAGAATATTTCTGTAATTTTTTTAATTGATGTTACATTTAGCGACGGACTAGCGACTAACTAGCGACGGATTATATAAATATTTGCAGTTACCGACGGAAGAGCGACGGAATATCCGTCGCTAACTGGGTGATATAAAATATTTTGCAGTTACCGACGGAAAGAGCGACGGAATATCCGTCGCTAACTGGGTGATATAAAATATTTTGCAGTTACCGACGGAAGAGCGACTACCTAGCGACGGCGCATCCGTCGACATGGTTCTGGAAATATGGTAGGTTTCCAGAGACTTAGCGACGGATAGTTGGTCGCTAATCCATCGCTAATCGGTCGAGGATGACGACGGACTAGCGACGGATGAGCGACCAATTATCCGTCGACATGGTTCTGGAAATATGGAAGCTTTCCAGAACCAGGACGACGACCTACCCGTCGCTAATACGTCGCTATAACATCGAGGTTAACGACGGAATGGCGACGGAATAGCGACTGATTTTGCGTATCAGGAACCTCTCTGATACGCTTTTACCGACCTATTGACGACGGATTAGCGACGGATATTTTAATATTATATGGCATGTAAACCGACGGGAACATGTCGCTAATCCGTCGCTAAGTAGGTGAAAGACAACCGTCGCTAACCAGTCGCTAGTCCGTCGGATAATTATTTGTCCGACGGCTTAGCGACGGACATTTTTTAGCGACGACGTTTTTCCAGACGGCCATTTTCATCAAATATCCGTCGCCATTACGTCGGTAATTTATTTTATCGACGGATAAGCGACGGATCTGGCTGTCGCTAAAGTTGGTTTTTTTGGTAGTGCCAGGTTGTTCATTTTCAGTTGGATTACAAACCCTTTGGACAAGACTTTGATGATGGTGGACCTTAATTGTACTTTCACGTAAGTTCTTTACCATTATCTATAGTTATTTTGAGCTTTATATTGTAATACTATATCAATTTTATTATTGCACTATGTACTACTTAGATTTTATCTTTTATTAATGAAATTCGGCAGGGTTATACTTGATTCCATCCTCCCTCTCATAAAAATAATAATTCAGTTTTACTATTAAGATATAGTTTGATCTAGTTCAAGTACCAGATCCTATGTTTCCTAAGTTATCTATTCCACTTAGATGCTTATAGAGAGATCTCTACATAAGTAATTGTGTTTTAATTTATGTAGCACATTTGTGAACATGTAAGTAATTGTTTTCTAGTTCCACTTCCTGCTAAAAGCATCATTGAAAGTACCGAACAGGTAAACTAGTATTTTTTCCAAATCATTTTTATCCTAAATTTTTTTCCCATCAATCTATCCATGCATGTCTAGATCACATCAAAAGAATCAGCAATGGTACTAGCTATCCACCTACACTTCACTCATGAGATTGACGGTGCAACTTACCTAGTTCTTACGTAACCAGATGAAAAAATGACCTCGACTCTTATTTATGTTCCAGTTTGGGAGGGTGGCCTAGTGTACATAACACTTCCATGTGAAATACATAAATGGTTGTGGGGTTACGAAGTATATAAGAGGGGGTAGCTGAAACTACCTCCCAAGCACACAAGCACCTCCTTCATAATGAATGATCATAAGAGAAGAGTACCGTGATTGGCCAAAACAAGTCAAGATATATCCCTAGACAACCCAATTAATTCCCTTCTCTTTTATATGTACCTGCGTTTCAAGTTCCAGTACGAACCGAACTGAACCCATCTTTGAGTTGCTAGACACTTTTTCTACTTCTTTTCAGATTAAGTTTAAATTAGTGCATATATATTAGATGCGCCTTCATATGTAATAACCTGAACATGGTGTTTCCAATTTTTTTAAGGTAATCATAAGGTAAAACATTGAGGACAATAGCAAATATTATACTAGTGTTTTTATATGCCAAATTCAAAACAAATGGAAAGTTGTATCGAGAACTTCTGTTAGATTCTCAAACCATTACGACTATAGACGTACATATGATAGACCACGGGTAGCTCCATGATAAGCACATATACACATCATCACTAGTCATTGAGTGCCAGGTTAATATGATATTGTAATTACAATCAACAAAATGATCTAGAACTGAATGATACTTGAACCGGGTTACAAAAGTGCCGAGGACAATGGGAGGCCAGTAAGGTTCTGAAAGCAATAGTATATTCCCCAAAAGAGTAAGAAACAAGTAACAGAGTTTGACAGTATACCCTCTTTTTCCCGGCCCTGTAGTGTGCCTCTGATATGTATAGCAGATAAAAGTACAGCTTTCAGAAGATCGGTTATAGAATGTCACGTACTATAGTTCACACTCAGTGAAAAAAGTGTATAATTTAGGGTCTCAAACACAAATATCATTAGCCAAGATCTACTTGCGAGTAACGAATTCAGTTATCTACGAAACCATGTTTTGTCGATGATGAGTGGCTTCTACATGATACAATTTATTTGTCTCCTATACAAATAAGAAAATTAACTTTCTATTACTGTAAAGAGAGTACTACTAGTACCAGTAAGCAAGATATGTTAGACATATCTTGTTCTTTTGCTAGATGCTAAGCTAGAGTTAGTATTTTTTATCGAGTTGATTATTGATTCAAAATAAATCTAGAATGGAAATAACTATTATCTATGTTGGACCGATATTGATACAGTACATTATATTTTGGTTTCTGAAAAGGACCTATACCTACTTTCTTGAGAGCAACTACCATCTACTTGTTACAAAGTAATCAAACATTGTGGACACACACAAAAAAGAAGAAGAAACGCTATCTTTTTTTATTGGCATAAGGCACCACAAATCGAGTACGTCTGAGAGATCCTGCACTGAGGATCCCCGAGTACAAAAAATATTCTGGAGAATAGAACGATGGAGATCGAACGGCAGTTGCTCCTTTACTCCGTTGACACTCCGATTACAAAAGTGGGAGAAAACCTAAAAAAATTGCTAACTCTCGGCTCACTGGCAAGAAGTGCAACAATTTGGCTCTTAAAAATGCTCTCCGTTCTGTGCTTTGAAGAGGTATGAGACCCCTTTTTATAGTCGTTTCCATGCTGGAATGATGTTATGCACCCACATAAGAAAACACACTAGTTTTCATGTGGACGCATAGTCCTGCTTTGGGCACATAGAGTGTAGGCGCATGAAGACTGCATGATCGTGGGTTGATCGTGGGTTGACGTGGCCGCATCCTCCGGTGCACGACTGCTCGTGGAGACACTACCAAAATATCATCAAATAGCGACGTCAGAAGACGTCGCTAAATAACCAAAATACGTCGCTAAATTCAATTTGTGACGTATTTAGCGACGAAAATCGGACGTCGCTTATAGACAAGTCGCAGATGCCACTTTCGTCGTCGAACATCGCTATTAGCGATGTGACGTTCTGTGTCGCTAGACGTCACAAAGGTAGCGACAGACGGCTACGTATACTTACGTCGTCAAAACTGCGACGTAAAGCGACCACTAACGACGTTGTAAACTTTATACATGATGACCTGGCAAGGCAGCCACGTGGGCAGCTTAGCGACGTACATTAGTGACGTTTAGCGACGTAACGTCGCTATCTAGCGACGTAAAGCGACGTCAACTTTTCGTCACAGTCTGTCGCAGAACGTCGCTATACATCGCAGATATTATAAAAAAAATTGATATTTTTTTATGCTTTGTGTCCGTGTTTACAGTGTGTGTGTGAAGTGCAGTGTTCGAACCATCGACAGTTTCGCTTACTGTTCTATGTTTTATCTTGGATAGAAAGAACAACAGTTTAGGGTGGACTTCTCAGAGCTTCCTCTTCACGTCCTTCACCTTCTCGGGAACCTTTACGACATCACGAGAAAGTGAAGGTCGTGAAAATGAAACTCTCAGAAGTGTACCCTGAACTGTTGCTATTTCTATCCAAGATAACACATACAACAGTAATCGAAACTGTCGATGGTTCCGAACACTGCATTTCACATTCACTGTAAAACACAGACACATCATAACAAAAATACACAATATATTTTTTAAAAATTTCGGCAGCACCTCCTTTGTATATCAGATCATCGCTTATAACCCAGTGTAGGTATATTTGTCATCCCCGTCGCAGATATCACAAAGTTGACTGTCCTCCGACCCTCATCCCTCGGCAATGATGATACGACAACCTATCAGAATCCTCGACTCTCTTTCGCTTCTTGGATATTGACCCAGCTTCCAATCTTTCATTTCCTTCCGGGTCCACTCTACTCCCAATCTCTTCCTCTTTTATACACGGATCTACAGAATCAATACCGTCCAAGGAAGGCAAAACTGAATCAAGGCATAATGGGCTGCTCAGCGTGCCCAGCTTCTTCAAATTCTCGCTGGCTGCAGAGTCGAAATGGGGACGGGTCCTCTTTGCCGGAAGATGCTGATTCAGTTTTGCCTTCTCCTCTCCTCCACCATGGCTCTGGACCCATCTGCTCGTCCCTGCTTCCATTCTTCTTATTTGACTCTCTCAGCCACACATGATATCCAGCTCAAGTTTAGAGTCGGGGGAAAAGAAGTGGGTAGGAATAGGAGGGGGAAGCAGCACAGCCGGCGGCATGACCCGGAGGAAGTACAGAGGTTTTCTTCAACATACGTAGGAGAACTATAAGGATATATCTTTTCACAACATATCACCTTGTCAAAGACCCTTAATGTGACAACCATGTTACCGCGGTGTCGGAAGACTAACATGTCATAATTTTATAAGCCGTGTGTTTTGACATAATCCTGCCAACCGGATTTTAGTTCTATGTAATAATGCGAGATTACGACATAGGAGGAAAGACTTGGGATGATTATGTCAAAGCACACGGCTTAGAAAATTATGACATGTTAGTCTTCCGATACCGCGATAACATGGTTGTCACATTAAAGGTCTTTGACAAGATGACATATTGTTATCGATATATCCTTATAGTTCTCTTACGTATGTTGAAGAAACCTCTGTACTTCCTCCGGGTCATGCCGCCGGCTGTGCTGCTTCTTCCTCCTATTCCTGCCCACTTCTTCTCCCTCGACTCTACACTTGAGCTGGATATCATGTGTGGCTGAGAGAGTCAAATAAGAAGAATGGAAGCAGGGATGAGAAGATGGGTCCAGAGCCATGGTGGAGGAGAGGAGAAGGCAAAACTGAATCAGCGTCTTCCGGCAAAGAGGACCCGTCCCCATTTCGACTCTGCAGCCAGCGAGAATTTGAAGAAGCTGGGCACGCTGAGCAGCCCGTTATGCCTTGATTCAGTTTTGCCTTCCTTGGACGGTATTGATTCTGTAGATCCGTGTATAAAAGAGGAAGAGATTGGGAGTAGAGTGGACCCGGAAGGAAATGAAAGTTTGGAAGCTGGGTCAATATCCAAGAAGCGAAAGAGAGTCGAAGATTCTGATAGGTTGTCGTATCATCATTGCCGAGGAATGAGGGTCGGAGGACAGTCAACTTTGTGATAGGTTGTCGTATCATCATAGTTTCTACCTCGCCAGTCGAATGGCTGCAGGGACTATGGCCTGATCACCATGTCGTACCGTAGATTAATGCAAATGGAGCTGGAGCCAAAATACAGAAACCAAAATACAAAATACATAATCCAAAATACAAAATACAAAATACAAAAACCAAAATACAAAATACAGAAACCAAAATACAAAATATAGAATCCAAAATAGGACCCTCTGTGAGAACGGATGGCTCAGAACACAACCCAACCGGAGAGGATACACTGAGAGATCCATCTGAGAGGGACGTATACTCTAAGAGATCACCTTTACAAGAATTATATCAGTAGTGGGATCGAGTATTGGAGGAGATACTATCAGAGTATACGTCCTACTCAGATGGGTCTCTCACCGTTACTATTTTTTCCTGACAGCATGGTGGATGTGCTCCGTCCACAGATTCTTGCTCCGAGCCAAAACTTTATCCCGGAGCTCAAGTGGACATCCTTGGTGTAGAGCTCGAGTGAGAGGTTTCTGACAGCATGGTGGTCTCCTTTGTTAAAGTATCTGTGCTCGTCCCACAACCAATGTGGGATGAGCACGGATACTTTAACAAAGGAGGCAACCATGCTGTCAGGAACCTCTCACTCGCTCGAGCTCTACACCAAAGATGTCCACTTGATCTCCGGGACAAAGTTTTGGCTCGGAGCAAGAATCTGTGGACGGAGCACATCCACCATGTTGTCAGGAAAAAATAGTAACGGTGAGAGACCAATCTGAGTAGGACGTATACTCTGATAGTATCTCCTCCAACACTCGATCCCACTACTGATATAATTCCTGTAAAGGTGATCTCTCAGAGTATACGTCCCTATCAGATGGATCTCTCAGAGTATCCTCTCCGGTTGGATTGTCGTATCATCATTGCCGAGGGATGAGGGTCGGAGGACGGTCGACTTTATCTACGGATACATAGTTTCTGCCTCGCCAGTCGAATGGCTGCAGGGACTATGTCCTGATCACCATGTCATAGTCTAATATAATCCAGAGATTGACACAGTTCTAATTCATATATGTAGTCCAATACAAATAGTCTAAAACAAAAACAACCCAATAAAAATAGTCCAATACAAATAAGTACTAATAGCTAATGAGAACCACGCTGCTCACGCAAACGCTCAGTGATACGTTCACGCAACCACCTCAAAAAAGCGAGATTTTTGGCGCGATGAGAGATGTCGTCCCTTGCCAGGACTGCATCAAGAGAACTCTCGGTCTCACTAGCTACCGGTGCTGGATGAATAGAACTCCCGGTCTCACTAGCAACCGGTGCCACTTCCTCCTCAACTGTAGGAGGAGCCACCTCAGCATTCACTGTTTTCTTCAAACGATGTGCCGCTCCTCGGGTCATGGGTGCCATCTGGTAAGTATATGTAATAGAATGTAAAAGAATGTAACAGCTCAAAATACAGTTGGTACTAACCTCAATAGAATAAATACTCTCACAGCTCAACATACTAACACATGCTCACGCCTTACTCTTGTGACACTCCCTTTCAAACACAAACACACACCTATATGTTCCCTTACACATGTTGCCATGTTACCTTTAAAAATAGGAAACCCTTGTTGTCTATAATAAGACACAATTCACCAAAGGAAATGCCATGTCCAATATCTTATTCTCAAATCACAAGCCTAATCAGAAATGAAAAAAATGAATTAACAGGTACTAACACATGTGTTACAACCAATGGTAACTAAACAACAATTAGAAATCCAAAAAATTTGGAATTGAAGTAACATAGATTAAAAGCATTCTCAATGTAAATATCAACTAACATAGATTAAAAACATAGATTAAAAACACTCCCTTTCAATGACCCATTCTTAATGTAAATATCAACTAACATATATTAAAAACATGTCTAGGAATCAAATCTAGCATTTAAATCACAATTTAAACCATTTAAACTAGGAATAAATCTGTGTATGTGTGTGTGTGCATGTGTCTGTGTCTGTGTGTGTGTGTGTGTCAGTGTCCGTGTGTGTATGTGTGTGTGTGTGTGTCAGTGTCCGTGTCCGTGTGTGTATGTGTGTCTGTGTCTGTGTCTGTGTGTGTGTGTGTGTATCAGTGTCCGTGTATGTATGTGTGTGTGTCTGTGTCTGTGTGTGTGTGTCCGTGTCCGTGTGTGTCCGTGTGTGTGTGTGTCCGTGGGAGAAGAGAAGGAGGAAAGAGAGGAGTTAGGTTAGGGTTTACCTGAGGAAGAGGAGGAGGAGCTCGGATTGGGAGAGGAGGAGCTCGAGGAGGAGAGGATCTCGAGGAGGAGGAGCTCGCCGGAGGGGGAGGGAGTCGTCGGGGGGGGAGGAGTGGGTCGCCGGAGGTGGGACGGAGTCGCAGAGGGGGAGGGAGTCGCCGGGGGGGTTGGGGCGGGAGAAAATAAGAATTTTGGGATTTTTGAGTGAGAGTGGGGGAAAGAAGGCAGCGGCGTGCCCTAAGTAAAATAAATTAGCGACGTCACTTTATGACATCGCTAAACGTCGTACTGTGGCGACATATATTTATATTATGTCGCGGAACGTCGCTATTCAGCGACGTAAAAAACTGATGTCGTAGAACGTCGCTGGTGAGCGACGTTCTGCGACGTGCTTATATAGGTGTCGCTACTGGCGACGTATTTTCTTGCCGTCGCTAATATACGTCGCTATTTGATGATATTTTAGTAGTGAGACTGATGTGGCTGTATGCTTCGGTGCACGATTGATCATGGGTTTGACTGAGTCGGGGACTGTCATGTCTTGGGCACATAGCCTGAAACAGGGCTATGCGCCCACTTCTGGAGGAGCCTAGAGTGGGTGTAACACCCCAGTCCCAAAAACTTGAGACTAGATACGTATCATGTCAGCTGTATACATACGAGTAAATCTACGGCTCTTATATATATATAAGCTGTAAATGTAGAAAGCCAAGACACTAAATCTCATCCACGAAGATAAATAATGATATAAAAGCAACTTTGAGTTTGTCATGTACACAATAGTTGGGCGGAGACAAATCCACTACCAACTAAATTAAATATGGAAAATACCCAAGAAAAGAATTGAGCAAGCGAGTGTAAGTGGCGAGTCCAAGAGCAATCATCACGAAGGAAGGAATGGCCTTAGCTAGAGCACCTACAAGAATCACGAAGACACACACCTGGAGAGATCACCAGGTCCTCAGAGGGACGTAACAAGACACATAATATCATGCCATAAACTGAATAGTAAGAGCTCAATAGAAGATATACATGAGTAAAGGTTCCTAACCATTCTATATGGTATGTACTTTGAGGACAACGTTCTACGCAGGGGCTGTAGGCTCAGCAGAGTAAATAAAGAGTGGCAATAAGTAGCGCTCATCCGAGTCACTATCGGCCCTGGGCAGAAGGTAGTGCTCATAAGAGTCACCCTCGGCCCAAAATGTGTGTAAAAATAAAATGTAGCCCCTACGCTAATAACTGTCCCCTCCCCCAATGATACTATACATGCGTCGTCTCCACGACACTGTTTAATCCTTAATAACTGCCAAGTCTTCTACACAATCTATTAGCAGTTATATCCTAACGCACGGCCTGTACGCACTAATGATCAGTCAGCATGCTAGTCCGCATCTATATGCGACTCACAACTCACACACAATCCGTGGCACATCGTGACAGTTTATGAGATGCACTAAACATATGGTGGTCCCTCAACTCTAAGCCAATTGCATAAAGTATAATAATTTGTATCTATACATAGTTTTGAAAGAACAACATAAAAAAAAAGCATGCATGATATTGAGCAAGAAATTAAAAAGTAAAGGCAAGGTGTCTTGCCTGGTGTGTCGCCTGGTGTGGTGTGGTGTTCTCTGACATGTCTCAATAGTCTGATAGCCATGGTCGACGTAATGGTCCAAAATCGCGAGAGAATAGGAACATGTGATTAGTCATGATCAACGACGAAATAGGAGGAATTTAGGAGTAACTGAATATTTATACTATTTTTAGAAATTATTTCCTTATTGTTTTGAAGACTAATTTTATTAGAAAATTTCAAGAATCGATTTTTAGGCAAGAAAACTTTTAAGTTTATCAACATAAATTCCTAGCTAAAAGTATATTTTTATTGGTTAAAATACTTTCTCAAAAAATATTTGAAATACTCAGAATTTATTTTATAGGTACTACATCTTAAAATTTTAAAAACATTTTTAGAATATATATGGAACTAGCCAATTACTTTTATAATAAAGCAATATTAAAGTACTACAAAAATATCTCTATAGTTAGAAACCTTATTAAAATACAGAATATATTTTGAACATTTATATATATATAGGTTTTAAAACCATTGGCCCTAAATAATAACCATATTAGCTAATAATAAACATAAAATAAAACAAAACACAAAAATAATAAACATACAAAAAGATCCTGTTTGTTCTCTGCCTAAATAAATAAAACACACAAAAAATAATAATATAAATGAAGCAGGCGAATTGGACAGAGGAAAGGGGGTGTAAACTCGGGAAAGGGAGAGTGGCTTACAGGGGGTTTCGGAGTTCGCCGGCGGCGTTGGTCGGCCGGCTCCGGGGTCGAAATGGAAGGGGGCAGCTACGGGCTCTGGTAGGAGGAGACGCCGCTCGGGAGGAGACGGCACGGCGGCTTTGTGCTTGGAGCGGGCGACACGGTGGATGGCCTAGGGCTTTCGCGCCCTATCGCCATGCAGGATGGACGGAGCGTCGGGCATCTGCACGGCTAGCGACGGTAGGGAACAGGGTTTTGCCAGGGCTCAGCGGCAGTCACGACTCAGAGGAAGAAGCGGCGCGCTGGTCCGGCGAGCTGGGTCGGCGAAGGTCCGGTGCTCCGCCACGGAGCTGGTGGTGGCTGTCGAGCCGGCGGGGAGAGAAAAAAAAGGCGGAGAATGAAGGGGCCGGAGGGGCGCGGTGCTCAGGCGTCGGCACGAGTTCGACTGAGGGCGCAGATCTAAAGGAAGAGGAGGAGGCGAGGAGGTCGTCGAAAACAGGTAAGGGTTTTGGATTTATTTTGGGGTGTCAGGATTTTGGGTTGTCGGTGTTGGCGATGGGACCTTTTCGGGATTTTGGCCGAGGATGATCTTGGTGGCGGTTAACCGTAGGGGTGGTGACGATGATGAAGGCAATGGTGATGCTGCCCAGGGGCGGGGCGTGATGGTCAAAGTTGATCGTCATGGTGGTGGTTGCGATGTTGGTGATGGTGATGGTGCTGTGATGAAGGCTGGGGCTGTGATGGTGATGACAGTGGAATGGGTAGGGGGACGTCGACGTGTCGGGGGCTGTCCTAATACGACAAAGAAGGGTCGGTGGTTGTGTCCTGCGAGACACGGGAACAGGGTTGTGTCCGGCATGTCGGACACGAAAAAGAACGATGTATATGTACTGAAAATATAGTGGATGTAGGGGGCACAGACACGATGCACAATTTGGATGGTAGCAAATTTTGGACGAGTACCTGCCTATATATAGGATGTGGGAATTCCCAGTTGGATAGAGATTGGGATTTGATTAAATCTCCAATAGATAATATAAATTTTAATTCAAATAAATCAAATCTAAATTTAAATTAAATTCCAATTTAAAACTAGATAATCTAAACTCAATTTAAGTATAAATCCTATCTTTAGACCATTTAAATTAAATCCATAGAATTAAATCGAGATTTAAAATGGTCATAAAAAATTTTAAATATATTTTCCAAAAATATCAATAATAATAATTTCGAAAATAGTAAATATTTTTAAATGTCTTTTTGAATAACAAAATATTAATATTAATTAATTTCGAAAATAGACTTATATGTATGAAATTTAAATTTATGCACCTCATATGCAATGAAACATAGTTTTCTAAAAATAAGTTTTGGAAATTTTCAATGCGACGTATTTTACCATTTTAAGTAATTGAAAATATTTATTATTTGAAAAACCAAGCTTCTAAAATAAATGTTTTACAAAAATATGTATCTCGCACATATTCGCACTTTGACGAGGCATACAAAAATACGAACTCGTACGCGACGTCCCTTACGACTATACGACGTACAAATACCAAGTAAAAATTTTAAATACTCAATTTATAAAAAAATATTTAAAGTAGAAATTTTAGGGGGTTTACATCCAACCCAACTTACAAGAATTTTGTCCTCGAAATTGAGGAATATGTAGGGTTGAGAAGATGGGGGAGATAAGATCAGATTATTGAACGAGGAAAATAATGACGTTCAACACAAGTATGCAATTTGTAAGTCATGTTCTCGTTATCTACGAAAAATACCTCACGGCTACGAACTGAATGAGGATTGCTAGTTAACACAATAAAAAAAGGAAGATTTAAGGTTTAAAGTATAATCGTGATACGACATAGAATAAGGAGACAAGGGATCGACTAGATTAAGGGCAATCCATTGAGAGAATATAGTCGCCTAGGTTTAGGTTTGAATCCTTCTCAAGTTCGAAGAAGGTCGCGAAAATGAGTCTAGGGTCGAGGGAAAAGGACGAGTAACTCGAGACGGGGATCTAGTTATATTGGTTGGTCAGTGGCTAATTATCATCGCGTACATACAAATATCACGGTCATAGGAGAATAGTTTGGCTCACTTATCAAGTACAAGGATTGTCTAGAATAGGAAAAAGACGAAGACCAGTAAGAGTTCAAGGAATATGTTTTGAATACCAATATGGATTTCAATGGCGATTGAATACTTCAAAGAGATTTGTCAAGGCAGTCGCGAAAGAGACTCTAGGACCCAGTTTAACTATGTCTCCATCCACGTTTGGACAATATACAAGAAGCGAACCAAGTGCACTATGGTTGATCAGACCATAATACGTCGGTTCTGATTAGACAATGTATTAGTGGGTGCCCACATTAAACATATGTCATGATCAAGCTTGATAAAGAATACGGTTGCAAAACTAAGCTATTTTAGCATCATAGGTAGATAAAATAATAAGTAAAGGGTAATGATGAAAGAAATCAATTAGTCCAAGATCTTATAAAACCTAAGTTCCACCCGAAATTTGGGCCTATGCAGTCGGCTTGGTTGACTAGATAAGTTAGGGTCTACTGAATTCTATGGTCCAAGTGAACCTATCAATGTGGTCCACAAAATATTGGTTAGGACATGAGGTATTCTACCCAACTTACAAGAATTAAACTAATGGTGTGATAGGTCCAGCAATCATGATAAAATGTAAGGTCAAGCATGTAAGGACTTAAGTAGAACAAAATCATATATCGGGTCGAAAGAATTGAGTCGAGGTCGAGTCTCATTTATAGTTAGAAAGTATATTGGTTTCATGGTAAAGGTTATAGTTTAGTCTCTTATGACCCAAAGTCATATCATGAAAATAGAATACAAGGAGAAGTATTTTAGTGGCACGTGATACACCTACATGAAGGTGGGTTCGTCTAGGTCTTGCATATGGGATTTGTTGGATGGAAAAGTCTAGTGTTGTGCTCCAAATATCCAATTCACGATAAAGGACACACAAAAGAATTAAATAGAAAGTGGAAGTTCATGAGATAATAATTAATGCCCAAAATAAATGACCAAGTTAAAACATGAAATAAAGATAATTCAGATTCGAGTAAATCAAGTAAAATAGGTTAGAAATACAGTTTCTAATGATATGATAGCCACTTAGATGGAGTATAATTAAGGAACAATCTAATCATTTCTCAAGTTTCAAATGGTTAGAAAGTCACGATAAAATCTAGGTTTGAGGAAATATCGAGGGAGTCAAGATTGAGATATCTTCACATAGTTTGGCAGATGACTTAACTACACTCGAGTACATACAACTATCATGGCAATTAATGAGGAATACTTGTATCCCATTAGGGTGACTTGTATGCTTCTTGGTCCTCTACCAATATATGATCAAATTTCAAATTTCAAGTTCCTCAACAGTTTCGAAATAAAATCTCAAGATACTCCATCAAATCGTAACTTAAAGTTTAATTTCCTTTAAATAAATTCCAAGTAACCTTCATCATATCTAGTGCGGCACAACTAAACTTTCATAATAAGCTATCACTTTTAAAATTTTCTAATTCTCAAATGTACCTCGAGATAAACTCTTAGTTCGTTTCAACAATCGTAAATCATGTAACTCAAATTAAATCTTTTTTTTACCAAAATTTAAATATCCATAATCAATGCTTTAAACTTGAAATCTAATTAACTTTTTAAATCATAGATCATATCACACATTTTAAAATTTAAATTTTTTTCCTTCAAAGTCGCTTTCATATCCTCAAAATATTTAAACAAAATTTTACCATCATTTCTTCAACTCAAAATTAAATAAACTTATAAATCGTACGACTCAATTTTTAAACCTCAAGCTCTCTCAAACTAAACTTTCGTCTTCTCTAGTTGTCTAAAAATCATAATTAAAACTCCTTAAATAATATCGAGATAAACTTTATAATATTACAATCCAAACTTTTAAAGTTAACCGTAAATCATGCGTCATAATATAAAAACTTAAGTTATTTCTCAATTGATTTCATATCCCTAATAAATCATAATTATTTCACCATTTCAAAATTTTGTAAATCAAAAATTTGTTTTCTCGATCAAGCTATCCTTTTGTGTATACCACCTTGTAATAATAAAATTTTAACTATCCCTTGAAGGCGGTAGTAAGCTACTACCCAACTTGAAATTAACTAATCCTTAAGATCATATCTCTAGGAAAAATAAATGCCTTTATACTCAAGTATAACCTTAATGGATATTATTTGTCAATATAATCCTTCTAGCCATAGGGTTGACCAATAAGTATATAGTAGTGTAGTCATCTTTCTAACCATGTTTAAGCACGAGATGATAGGGTGTTGGTAGAAAGAGTTCAAGCAAGATGCAAAAATCAAGGAAAGCCATGGGAGTCAGAATATGGAAATCAAGAAAGGTCAAGGAAGGTGATCAAGTATGTGGATGAGATTCTAGACTCTAATCCTATATTGCAGGCCCGTTCGGTACAGTCATGTAACCGAAACGGCAAACTAGACCTGCATGGGCCACCACAAAAATATGTAACGTCCCAGTCCCAAAAACTTGAGACTAGATACGTATCATGCCAGCTGTATACATACGAGTAAATCTACGGCTCGTATATATACATAAGCTGTAAATATAGAAAGCCAAGACACTAAATCTCATCCACGAAGATAAATAATGATATAAAAGCAAGTTTGAGTTTGTCATGTACACAATAGTTGGGCGGAGACAAATCTACTACCAACTAAATTAAATATAGAAAAATACACAAGAAAAGAATTGAGCAAGCGAGAGCAAGTGGCGAGTCCAAGAGCAATCATCACGAAGGAAGGAATGGCCTTAGCTAGAGCACCTGCAAGAATCACGAAAATACATACCTGGAGAGATCACCAGGTCCTTAGATGGACGTAACAAGACACATAATATCATGCCATAAACTGAATAGTAAGAGCTCAATAGAAGATATACATGAGTAAAGGTTTCTAACCATTCTATATGGTATGCACTTTGAGGACAACGTTCTACGCAGGGGCTGTAGGCTCAGTAGAGTAAATAAAGAGTGGCAGTAAGTAGCGCTCATCCGAGTCACTATCGGTCCTAGGCAGAAGGTAGTGCTCATAAGAGTCACCCTCGGCCCAAAATGTGTGTAAAAATAAAATGTAGCCCCTACGCTAATAACTGTCCCCTCCCCCTAATGATACTATACATGCGTCGTCTCCACAACACTGTTTAATTCTTAATAACTGCCAAGTTATCTACACAATCTATTAGCAGCTATATCCTAACGCACGGCCTGTACGCACCAATGATCAGTCAGCACACAAGTCCACATCTATATGCGACTCACAACTCACACACAATCTGTGGCACATCGTGACAGTTTATGAGATGCACTAAACATACGGTGGTCCCTTAACTCTAAGCCAATTGTATAAAGTATAATAATTTGTATCTATACATAGTTTTGAAAGAACAACATAAAGAAAAAGCATGCATAATATTGAGCAAGAAATTAAACATTAAAGGCAAGGTGTTTTGCCTGGTGTGTCGCCTGGTGTGGTGCGGTGTTCTCTGACAGGTCTCAATAGTCCGATAGCCATGGTCGACGTAATGGTCCAAAATCGCGAGAGAATATGAACATGTGATTAGTCATGATCAACGAAGAAATAGGAGGAATTTAGGAGTAACTGAATATTTATACTATTTTTAGAAATTATTCCCTTATTGTTTTGAAGACTAATTTTATTAGAAAATTTCAAGAATCGGTTTTTAGGCAAGAAAACTTTTAAGTTTATCAACATAAATTCCTAGCTAAAAGTATATTTTTATTGGTTAAAATACTTTCTAGAAAAATATTTAAAATACTCAGGATTTATTTTATAGGTACTACATCTTAAAATTTCAAAAACATTTTTAGAATATATATGGAACTAGCCAATTATTTTTATAATAAAGTAATATTAAAGTACTACAAAAATATCTCTATAGTTAGAAACCTTATTAAAATACAGACTATATTTTGAACATTTATATATATATATATATATATATATATATATATAGGTTTTAAAACCATTGGCCCTAAATAATAACCATATTAGCTACATAGATACATAAAATAAAATAATAAACATAAAATAAAACAAAACACAAAAATAATAAACATACCAAAAGATCCTGTTTGTTCTCTGCCTAAATAAACAAAACACACACAAAAAAATAATATAAATGAAGCTGGCGAATTGGACAGAGGAAAGGGGGTGTAAACTCGGGAAAGGGAGAGTGGCTTACAGGGGGTTTCGGAGTTCGCCGGCGGCGTTGGTCGGCCGGCTCCGGCGTCGAAATAGAAGGGGGCAGCTACGGGCTCTGGTGGGAGGAGACGCCAATCGGGAGGAGACGGCGCGGCGGCTTTGTGCTTGGAGTGGGCGGCGCGGTGGATGGCCTAGGGCTCTCGCGCCCTGTCGCCGTGCAGGATGGACGGAGCGTCGGGCATCCGCACGACTGGCGACGGTGGGGAACAGTATTTCGCCAGGGCTCGTCGGTGGTCACGACTCGGAGGGAGAAGCGGCGCGCTGGTCCGGCGAGCTGGGTCGGCGAAGGTCCGGTGCTCCGCCACGGAGCTGGTGGTGGCTGTCGAGCCGGCAGGGAGAGAAAAAAAAGGCGGAGAAGGAAGGGGCTGGAGGGCGCGGTGCTCACGCGTCAGCGCGAGTTCGACTGAGGGCGCGGATCTGAAGGAGGAGGAGGAGGTGAGGAGGTCGCCGGAAACAGGTAAGGGTTTTGGATTTATTTTGGGGTGTGGGGATTTTGGGTTGTCGGTAGTGGCGATAGAAGCTTTTCGGGATTTTGGCCGAGGGTGATCTTGGTGGCGGTTAACAGTAGGGGTAGTGACGATGATGAAGGCAATGGTGATGCTGCCCAGGGGCGGGGCGTGATGGTCAAAGTTGATGTCGTCATGGTGGTGGTTGCGATGTTGGTGACGGTGATGGGGCTGTGGTGAAGGCTGGGGCTTTGATGGTGATGACAGTAGAATGGATAGGGGGACGTCGTCGTGTCGGGGGCTGTCCTGACACGACAGAGAAGGGTCGGTGGTTGTGTCCTGCGAGACACAGAAACTGGGTTGTGTCCGGCATGTCGGACACGGGAAAGAACGATGTATATGTACTGGAAATATAGTGGATGTAGGGAGGCACAGACACGATGCACAATTTGGATGGTAGCAAATTATGGACGAGTACCTGCCTATATATAGGATGTGGAAATTCTCAGTTGGATAGGGATTGGGATTTGATTAAATCCCCAATAGATGATATAAATTTTAATTCAAATAAATTAAATCTAAATTTAAATTAAATTCCAATTTAAAACTAGATAATCTAAACTCAATTTAAGTATAAATCCTATCTTTAAACCATTTAAATTAAATCCATAAAATTAAATCAAGATTTAAAATGGCCACAAAAAATTTCAAATATATTTTCCAAAAATATCAATAATAATAATTTCAAAAATAGTAAATATTTTTAAATATCTTTTTGAATAACAAAATATTAATATTAATTAATTTTGAAAATAGACTTATATATATGAAATTTAAATTTATGCACCTCATATGCAATGAAACATAGTTTTCTAAAATAAGTTTTGGAAATTTTCAATGCGACGCATTTTACCATTTTAAGTAATCAAAAATATTTATTATTTGAAAAACCAAGCTTCTAAAATAAATGTTTTACAAAAATATGTATCTCGCACATATTCGCACTTTGACGAGGTATACAAAAATACGAACTCGTACGCGACGTCCCATACGACTAAGCGACGTACAAATACCAAGTAAAAATTTTAAATACTCAATTTATAAGAAATATTTAAAGTAGAAATTTTAAATACTCGTACGCGATGTCCCATACGACATTGCCTCCACCACGACGTCCCACATGTTGCTATATGTTATGCACCCACATGCTGCTGCATATTATGCACCCACATGCTGTTGTATGTTATGCGCCCACTTGCTATTTTGGGCGCATAACCCTTTAAGCGCATAGGATTCCTCCAGTACTTAGTTTTTCTACAGATTCTGAGTCTGACTTTCTTTTCTGTCTTTACAGTTAACATGTTTGTCCTGGAACTTGGTGGAATCCCTTTCGGCTCTGCTTGCCAAGTCCTCGACACAAGTCTCATAACCAACATGGTCAGCAAGGTTCAGGCCAAGATCAGTCATAACCAACCTACGGAACGGACGCTCGCCATACTCGAACATGATAGGACTTTCTTGAAGTAGATGATTAACGATGAGAAGTTCTTGCTCGGAGGGGCACATCGTTTCAAGAGGCCGTACTTTCTGTTCGATGACAGTGTGGAGTTCGAAGATGGCGAGACGATACGCTTGAAAAACCCACTGGTGGTCAGGCTAAAAAATCAGAGGATATGGCTACCGTCGATGGAGCGTCAGTATCTTTTGTCTGCGTTTACTGTCTTAGCCGTACGGCAACAGATGAAATGGAAGCTAACCCCTGAGCTCCCTGGGTCGTCTCCGGAAGAATACAGTTCAACTCGGAAGATCGGAAGAAGGACACGTTCAAGTGTGTCCGAGGCTCTACATCTTACTCTACGAGGGGGCTGCAACCTGGTGCCATAATGAACGACATCCCGACTGACCTCCACACTTATGCTGCCGACACGCTTTACAACCTGATAATGTCGGGGGACGTGTCGTATCCAGTAAGGAAGATGCGGATAGAAGGATGGAAGTATCCAACTTCATTCTGGAGCAACCTCTCTAGCTGGGTGCTTTCTACATATGAAGCCACCCTGAAGATTGCTAGCCTTTTCTATGCTATTAGGGCCACCCAAAATGGCGTAAGGGTCAACTGGCCAATGTTTGTCTCTTTGACGGAGTTATATAACCTTTACACTCGTACTTTCTTTACTCCGGGCGGGGAGATAGGATTGGCTCTCCACAAAATATAGGAAGTGTTGAAGCTTCCTTGGGGCACAGAGCCATATGAAGAGTATGTGCCTTGTGATAAGGAGCTCCGAGACCTGGAGAATAGGAACTCTGAGATGATGGATGTATACAAGGAGTTATTCTGTCACCGCCTCATCGGCCATAGGATCAACAAGAAAAGAAGGACCGAGGGGGCCAATCCCCACACAAGAGCTTGGACGGCTACGTCTTCGTTCAAGGAGAATGAGAGGATTCGGCCTCCTTTTCGATTTTAAAACCTATGACCAAGTCCGAGATAGAAGTTCGGATGGCAGATTATGATATGATGGATACTGAGGACAGCGATGATCCTGAGAGGAGGTCCCCGATCAGCTACTATTTCCGTCAGGCTGAATATTCGTTGTCGGAGAAAGCTGTGCTGGCAGCTTTCTTGATGATCTGGCTTCATGACTGCATAGTCCCTAGGGGTTCAGGGACTATAGAAAGGATGAGCCGGAGCATAATACTTCAGGTTGTGAAGCTGGCGTTTGGATACCATTTTGCCTTGCTTCCTGCGATGGTCTGCGCCACTGAACGGGGTCTACGGGACTTTATTAGAAATACGGTGACTCCTGACGGCAGAGCCAACTTCACCCGGACCAAACTTTTGTATCATTTCTTGATGGGGTGGCTGCTACTACATTGTCCTACCCTGATGAATGATGGGCCGGCGTCAGAATCTTTGGCGGAAGACGCCTTTCTTCACAGATTCTGTGATGCGGATTGGGCCGTCACTGGTGTACCTGCTTATAGAAAGGCTTTAAGCTTCTTACAGAACTACGAGTTCTTCAGGGTATCCCCTCCGTCCGACAGTGGTAGTACAAGAGATACCTTAGTGGATGAGGGAGTTCATGCCACTAGTTTGACTGCTAGGGCGTTTCACTAGCTTTAGTCTATTAGACCGTCGCATCTGGTGCTCAGAAATAGGTACTATGCCTATCTGGAGCCATACCTACCGAGTCATTTCGCACGGTAGTTTGGCTATAGCCAGCTCCTTTTGGGAAATACTAGCCCACATTTGGAGTCGATTGGCAGCTTAATTGACGGGGCGCTATTTGCCATAAAATATAAAAGAGCAGAACAATTATCGGAGGACTGGACTTTTACTTCACAATACAAACTCGCTTGTACAAAGAAAGCCTAGGGACGAAAGCCTAGGTACAGCAATCTAAGTACAATTATTTATTTTAGATTCTGGGGGGTGACGGTAGAGGCTCGGGAAAGCGACGGCAGCTCTGCCTTACTCCTTGGACGATCGGGTACAGCCTTGGCTCTGTAGAAGAACTGATGGGCGTTGATGAAGAAATGCTCTCTCCTCAGGCTTTCTGGCTCTCTATGTCTCTATGTGCGTCTCTCTCTCTCTCTGTATGTGTCTCCCTATATGTCCCTCTATATCTCTGTCTCTTTCTCTGTCCCCCTTTTTTTTTCTATCTGTCTGTCTTCTTGCAAGGAAATGGCACCCTGCTATTTATAAGAGTGGGGGGCATCATTAGGGTTTACAATGATTGCCCATTCTTGAGAGTCGGTGGCTAAGGATCATTAAATCTGGGCCGTTCATCGAGATTTGAGCAATAAATATGATTACATCAAATCTTTTGTGGGTAATTAATGCTGATTGACATAAATCCTCCCGATTTATCATGCCAACCTCGGATTCCTTGACACGTGTCTTTAATTGGCTTATTTGTAAATGATCTAATTTGATCCCAATATTTCATTGGGATTTTCTGAAAGATTTCGATCAATCTGATGCCACGTGCCCTACTGTCATGCCACGTATCATAATAGCAGAAATCTAAGCCACAGAAAATTTGGGCCGCATAAGGCTGGCCACGTGTCAAGGCTGTCTAATAATGGCCCCCTTCCCCTACTGATCATTTGGACCGCATGAGTATGAGTGAACCGCATGGAGATAGTCCTCATAAGCCGCATGAGGATGGTCATCATGAGCCGCATGGGGCTGGTCTTCATGAGCCGCATGGGGGTATTCTCCGTGAGCCGCATGGGGCTATTCTCCGTAAGCCGCATGGGACTGATCTTCGTGAGCCGCATGGGGCTGTTCTTCATGAGCCGCATGGGGCTGATCTTCGTGAGCCGCATGGGAGAGCCTCCGTTTGGGTCGCATGGGGGAGTCTCCACTTGGACCGCATACGACTGTCCACGTGTCAAGGTCGCATGAAGGTTTCTGACTCTCGAAGGATCGTGTCAGAGATTTTCTTCGCTTTCCAAGGAGTTCGTCATTATAAGGGAGTCATAATGATATCTTTGTGTCAGAACTGTCAGAGATGTCAGCCGTCAAGCATTTAATGCAGTAAAGGACGAACGGAAGAGCTGTTTGCGTGGCACGTGTCTCCTCTTTGAGCCGTATAGGACTTTTTTGAGTCGTATAGATCCTTGATCCGCATGGATCCTTGAGCCACATGATTTCTCTGAGCCGTATGGGGCTTTCTTTATTATTTTCCATGCTTCTATAAGACCTCCTTCAAAGTTTTTAATTTGTAAAATTGAAATACTTTGAATAAGAAGCATGGCTGTGTGTAAGCTCTTTCTAGCCGCATATGAGGTCCTAGCTGCACAGATGTCTTGGCAGCATAGAAATTCGGCCGCATGACCATCTGAGTCGCATAGTTGTTTCAGCCGCATGGCCATCTGAACCGTATAGGCTCTTTGCCACGTCATTATGCCGTGCGTGCAAATCTTTTTGGGGCAGGATCCCAAGAGCTTAGTCTTTAATTGGCTAGTTTAGCTCGATAGCCGAAGAGTCGATTACATTGTACGAGGCGTCGATCTGTGGTCCTCCTTTTTTCTGTCTATAAATAGAAGGGTATTTGGACGGTCTTCTTTCTTAGACTCTTCTTGGCTCAGATTTCTGTCTTGTTTTCTTCCTCTGATCATCAGACAACGATGGCACCCAGGGCTTCTAAGGATGTGAAGAAGGCTGTAGCGAAGAGTAAGAAATCGGCTTCGTCCTCGACTGTCGTGCCCCCCGTTCGTCTTGACGTTCACATTGCCATCGAAGGTAAGGATTATGTAGATGATTGAGTACTTTGAAACCCTAACAGAGCCTGTCTTGCTGCATGCTTTATGCACAAGCCTTTGACACGAATTTCTCAAACTACATGGTCCGCATTCACGTCCCATGACTGAGCCATATGGGTGTATACCCCATGTCCGAGCCGCATGAGAGTTGTCTTAAACGAGCCGCGTGAACCTTTCTGAATGTCTTCCGACTGTTTTCATTTTCTTCGTCTTTGGTTCTTGCAGTATCTCCACCGAATGCCGAGATTGTAGTGTCAGAGGAGCCGCAGCCTCCTGTCATCAACCGGGGGTCTTCCTCTGTTAAGGAGGAGGCGATGAAAGAAGAACCGGCGCCTGAGGGGGATGGCAGCCCTCCAAATATCGAAACTGCTGAAGGTGGTAGCACTGGGAATTCAGATTCTCCTATTCTGGACGAGGATCTTCCTCAATTGCATCCTTCATATGTGAGGTGGTTGAGGGAATGGTATACGCACTTCTGCAACTAGGATTTAGGGGCTTCTCGTAGATGTCTATCTTTTGTCTGTAGTCTTTGTTTTGTTTCGCTTTTCTTCTTGTCTGCATGAAGAACCTCTTTGTCTTGCTTGTAGTCGTGTGGATGTAACCGATTTCAGAATGGATGAAATATATTTGCTTCACTCTTTTGCTTTGTAATAGTCATCTTATTGAGACATTTTGCGTGGACCCGTTGCCCCTAACGTACCCTAGTTTTGGATACGGACAACAAGTTAAAAAGAAACCAACATACTTACTCAGAGGTACTGAGGACATGGTGAGCATGAGGGTTTCTTTGACGGGAAGGGGGTACATAGAACAACTCAAAGGTAATGAGGACATGAAAGTTCTATGCAAGGGGTGATTTGTTTTTGGCAGAAGTGAAACGATTCAGAGGTAATAAGGACATGGCCGTTTTAGAAATTTGTGGATCTGTTATCCTTTTTGTGCACTGGGAGTGCGGGTAGTGGATCATGAGGGAGGATGTCTTCTAGAAAGAAAGTTCAGAGGTATGGTCATACATGACTTACTATCTGAAAGAGTGACCGGAATGTGAGTTCAAAGGCACCAGCGGGTACATGACTCGATAATTTTGAATTTTGGAGGTGTGAGTTCAGCGGCACCAGCGGGTACATGACTCGATAATCTGAAATGTTGTGGTTGTGAGTTCAATGGCACCAGCGGGTACATGACTCGATAATCTGGAATATTGTGGGTGTGAGTTCAGCGACACCAGCGGGTACATGACTCGATAATCTGGAATGTTGTGGGTGTGAGTTCAGCGGCACCAGCGGGTACATGACTCGATGATCTGGAAAATGTCGTTTAGACATAATACTTCTTCAGGAACTTGCCGTTGACGGGCAACATGAGCAAGTCTCCATTTTGTTTTGCGAGGCGGTAAGCGCCGTTGGAGAATACAGCCTCGATGATGAATAGACCTTCCCATTTTGGCTGGAACTTGCCGGTGGTCTTGTGAGTCATGACCATCGGCCTTCGGACTGCCAGAATGAGATCGCCCACTTAGAATGTTCTGATTTTAACCTTCTTGTAGAAGGCTCCAGAGATGCGTGCTTGGTATAGTTCGATCCTTTGCTGAGCTAGGAGGCACTTTTCATCTAAGGCCTCTAACTCTTGTAGTTGGCGTCGATAGTTATCGTTCGTCGTCAATTGATAAGTGAGGGCGACGCGGAGTGAGGGTATTTGAGTCTCTAATGGGAGAACTGCCTCACTCCCGTACACCAGGGAGAATGGTGTGTTCCCTGTGGCCGTTCGGACATTGGTACGGTACGCCCACAAGCATTCACCAAGTTTCTCGTTCCAGTCGCATTTGTTGGACGACACGAACTTCTTGAGTAACTTGATAATAGTTTTGTTGAATGCTTCTGCCAACCCATTTGCTGCTGGATTGTTTGGCATCGAAGCAATGTTCTGGATGCGGTGCTTGTCACAGAACCGATAGAAGGCGTGGCTTGCAAACTGCGGACCATTATCGTGGATGATCCTTCGGGGCAGTCCAAAGCGATAGATGATGTGATGCTTAAGGAAACTGATCACATTTGAAGTCTTGACTTCTGCAAGCGGGACAGCTCCCGCCTATTTGGAGAAGTAATCTGTGATTGCGAGTATGAAGCGATGTCCTCGGGAGGAAGGTGGAGTAATTAGACCAATGATATCCATCCCCCAGGCTTCGAACGGCCAGGACGCCACTGTCGGATGTAGAAATTCGGATGGTTGGTGGATGAAGTCTGCATGGACTTGGCAGGCTTTGCACCTTCAAGCATAGTCTATCGCATCTGCTACCATCGTGGGCCAGTAGTAGCCCATTCGGCGAAGACGGTCTTACAATTTAGGGCCAGGCTGATGGGCCCCGCAGACACCGTCGTGAGCTTCTCGTACGGCTTCTTTGGCTTCTGCGTTCGACAGACATCGAAGCAATAGCCCATCGTAGGATCGCCGATACAGCATTTTCATCTATGTATCGTAGAAGAATCGGAGAGAACGCCTTCTGATGGAAGTGGCTTCCTTTGGGTTCTCAGGCAGGATATTGTAGACGACGAAGTCAATGAATGGTTATCTCCAATCCGGGGCATCGTCGATCGTCTGGGCAGAATAACTCGCCACGAATTGAACGTTGTTCTTGGGGCAGACTAGTTTATGGCCTATCACATCTACTGATTGGTGAGCATAGGTCGGAACCGCTAGGAAAGCGGCCAGGCCTGCAAAGTCATCGGCTTTGATATTTCGGAGTCTGGGGACATGTTCAATGAAGAACCCCTCGAACGACGAGATGATGTCGATCGCTGTTTGGTGATAGGGGATCATGTCTTCATGGCGGACTTCGTACGAGCCCCGGATCTGATTGACGATTAACTGAGAATCGCCGTATGCTTCAAGGTATTCTACCTCCAGCTCTCTTACAAGTTGGAGGCCAATGACCAGAGCGTTGTACTCGGCCACATTGTTAGAACAGGGCTCTGTAAGAGAGTAAGCGCGGTTGATCACCAATCCGGAAGTAAAAACCAGCACCACCCCGACTCCGACGACGATGTTGCCCTTGGGTCCAGTTCTCGAAGCACCGTCGAAGAACATTCGCCATATATTATCATGAGAGGTTGCATGCGAGTCGGCGACCTCATCTGGAATTTCTTTATATATTTTGGACGACTCCGAGCCCGGGTGGGCTGCCAAAAAGTCTGTCCGGGCTTGACCTTTGACCGCCTTTTGCGGGACGAAGATCATATGGTAGGGGGACAACAATATTGCCCATGTAGCGAGGCGAGAGCTGAGTGCCCCTGGTTTAGTCATGAGGACCCTGAAAGGGTTGACTCGTGAGATCACATATATGGTTTGTCCAGTGACATAGTGCCGCATCTTCTGAATAGCGAACACCAGGGCGAGGCATTCCTTCTCCACAACGGTGTATCGATGCTCTGGCCCAATCATCATTCGACTGAGATAATATATGGCTTGCTTATGGCCTGCATCGTTATTTTGTGCCAGCAGGGCGCCAAGGGAGTGCTCCATTGCTCGTACGTAGAGCAGAAATGGTTTTCCAGCAACCGAGGACACCAGGACTGGAGGGTTCGACAAATATTCTTTGATGCTGTCGAAGGCCCGCTGACATTCTTCGTCCCATATGAATGAGATGCCTTTCTTCATGAGATGGGTGAATGGTCGACATCGCCCGGAGAGATGGGAAATGAACCTCCTGATGTAAGCTAGCCTCCCTTGAAGGCCTCTGAGTTCACTGAGATTTCTCGGGGGACCCATCTCCATAATTGCTTTTGTCTTCTCAGGGTCTACATGGATACCCTGGGCGGTAATGATAAAACCCAAGAACTTCCCGCTGGATACGCCCAGGAAGGACTTTGTGGGATTCATTTTCCGATTATGTGCTCGCATTAGGTCGAATACCGTTCTCAGATCCTGCAGATGGTCTCCCTTACAGCGACTCTTGACGGCAATGTCATCAACATAGCACTCCACCGTCTTGCATAAGTGGTCTCTGAAGATGATACTCATGGCTCTTTGATATGTGGCGCCGGCATTCTTTAAACCGAAAGGCATGAATGTGTAACAGTATGTGCCAATCGGTGTTCAGAATGATGTATGCTTTTCGTCGTCAGGAGACATCTTGATTTGGTTGTATCCCGAGAAGCCATCCATGAATGACATACGTTCGAAGCCGCAAGTGTTGTCAATCATGATGTCTGTAATAGGGAGTGGGAATTCATCTTTGGGGCATGCCTCGTTCAGAATGCAGAAGTCGATGCAGATTCGAATCTTTCTATTCTTCTTGAGGACGAGTACTATGTTGGCGACCCAGTCAGGATGTTGCTCCTCACGAATGAAGCTGCTGGCTATCAGTTTGTTGACTTCAGCTTCGATCGCATCCATGATGCCCGGGCGGAAGCGTCGCTGTTGTTGCTTGACTAGCTTTGCATTCGGCCGAATGTTGAGTTTATGAAGAGCAATATCGAGATTTAACCCCGGCATGTCTTCATAGCTCCAGGCGAACACATCAATATATTCTTTGACAAATTCCAGCAGCGATTCTCGCTCTTCGTTGGTTAGGCTTTTACTGACGAAGATTGGCTTTGGAGAAGATTCGCTGCCGAGGTCAACCTGTATAACCTCATCTTCAGTAGGAGGTTCTCTCAGTTCGAACCGCTTTTCCCATTGTGCATCCAACTGTTGGGCCCATGGCTCTAGCTCGAGGATTTCTGGAATATCTTCATCTTCTTCATAAGCGTCAGCGAATGCCATATTGACTGACAGGACTTGTCTGAATATGTCCCCGATGCTGGTATCCGAGTCAGAAGTTGGTGACCCGGTTGAATGTCAATGCCAGTCATATTCTTCATCTGAACTCTCAGGGGTCATCGTGGGTGTAACACACCCTAACCGACATCGAGTCTTGCTATAGTAGTCCCGTGGTTTGCCAGCCGGGACCGGTGGCTTTAAAGGTAGTCGTCGTCCCGTGCCGTAGTTCAAGCCTGACGTCGTCTCCAGATCATACCCCTATTTTTGCATGAGATACTTGGATTAGGGGCTATAAAGATACAGAGGCAGTCTCCCGATATCTGACTCAAGGTCGACTTCTTCTACGGTGAAGGGCTGCGAATCATCCTTCCGGCCGAAGATGATTGGATGGTCCCCTCCCTCGATTATACAGTAAGCGTCTTCCACTAGAGTAAGCTGGATTGCGGTGTACACATTTGTCACCTGTGTGTGTAGGTGAGTGCCTATACCGTGTTCCATAGCGTACATTGTACAAAGCTTATCAAGCTCGAGGTAATTCAAAGATAGCCCTTTATTGATGAAGTAAGGTATCTTTTCTAGGGATTTATATTATCTGTGGAGGGAACATCGGTGTGGGCAGCCACATACTTGGCTAGCTCTGGTTCCTCTTCAGCTACCCCCTGTGTAAATAAAGACTAAGAGGACGACCTGGGCAGCTTGATCGTCAGGGGTTCAGCTGGTGGAGTAGAACGAAGAGTTGTTGGCAGACTAGCGACCCCCGCCTTGGTGCTCGATGCTGGGCAGGGAGTGGTTGGTTCGCTAGAGATTCCAGGCCTTGCATCGGGGTAACGACCCTTCTTGGAAAGGCGTATCGTCATTGGCTTGTCGGAGGGATTGAGCTTCTCCATCTGCGACTGGCCGACTCTCGGCAGCCTGATTGTTAGTGGCTCAGTTGTGGGTCTCGGCAATTGGCCAGACCTTGGCAGCCGGATTATCATTTGCTCTTCTTGTGCCGAGAGGCTGATCGCATCCTTACGCAGAGTGACGGTAAGGGGTACAGACTTGCCAGGTTTGTGAGCTTAGAGATGGATTGTTAGAGGCTCTTCTGATCCTGTGGCTGTCTCGCGAGCTTGCATATCTCCTTCATCAAGGTGCCTCTTTGACTTTTCGTATAGGCAGGAGTCTGAGTAGTAGGATTCGACCCCTTTGAAGGGATCGATATCAGCAAATTCTGTCCTCACGAAGTCGTGTTTGTCGACATATTTGAAGCACTGGTGCAGCGTGGAAGGCAAAATCATATAATCGTGTATCCAAGGGCGCCCCAAGAGGATGTTGTAAGAAGTGTCTGCATCTATGACGTAGCAGGTGACTTCTGATTGGAGACCGCCAATCTGACACTTCAGACGAATCTTCCCAATCGGGTAGCTCCTGCCCGAATTGAAACTGCTGATGGCGGTGCTTGTAGGCGTCAGGCGATGCATTGGGATACGGAGATGATGTAGCAGACCCTTCGGAATAATGCTTATGGAAGAGCCAGGATCGATGTGTATCTGATCCACCTTTACGTCGCCAATGTATCCAGTGTAGTATAGCGGGCGATCGTACAGGTTGGTTTTGATGAGCATGTCCTACGGAGTGAAGACAATGTTGGGCATTGCTCTCGTGCAAGCGCTGCCTTGGAGATCTGCAGGCGGGTTTTCTTCCGTGAGGTTGACCTGAGCCAGGTATGCGTCGGCATTTTGGAGTGCATCGCTCAAAGCCGCACGAACATCCTTTGAGAGTCTCAGAAGCTCGTATAGTGACAACTTGGCCGGTGTATTGGCCAATTGTGCTAGGATGTCGAAGTTGTAGGGCTTCTCCAGCCCCTGTGGTACCTCTTTTCTGAGGGATTTGTCAAAGGGAGTCTCCTTCGGCCTAGGCTTGTCGGTCGTCGGAGGCTGAGCCGGTCCCGGAGCGTCGGTTGTAGGGGGCTGATGATCTTCAGCCGAGTTGTCAGTCACAGGTTGGGATTGTGCCCCAGACCGTGTGACGACGGCTGTAGCTTCTTCAATATCTGCTGAGATTGTGCGGCAGGACCTGACTTTTCTACTCTTCTTCTTGCAAGATGGTGTGGGCTGAGTCACTTCTGATACCAAGTCTGGATGGATCCACATGACCTCTCCTCGTGATGTGGTGAGGGGCACTAGACCGACAGCCTGATCTCGGGGAGGTGGAAGATTAGAAATCTCCATAGTCGCAAGAGGGATGGGGACCACACCGTCTTGAGTTTCTGTCGGAGGAAAGCTGCCAAATTGTACTGATACCATATTGGCTGCCACGGTTACCTCTTCGAAATCGATGGCCAGTACGTTCGAATCGATGAGGTTTTGGATGTATCGTTTCAGCTGGTAGCAGTCGTGTGTAGCATGGTGGACGTAGCGGTGGTAATGGCAATACTTTGGGTTCTCCATCTCTGCCGGTCGCGGTTCCCGTCTCGGTGGAGGAAGCTGGATTCTGTCTCCTTGTATGAGCATATCCAAGATGGGCTTGACGTGACCGTCTTCGAAGGAGTAGGTGATTTGCGGCCATTGTTTGTCTACCGGCTTTGGTTCAGGCTTCTGTGCTATGTCGGCCACCATAGCCTGCTTGCCCTTGTTTGCCCGATTATTGGTAGAGCTACCCCCATTGTTGGTATTGGCGTTGGGACGCCTGCTCTTGTCCTCTCCCTCTGAGATGTGTAATCCCAGTTGGCGAGCCTTTTTCAGTCGTTCTTCGGCACTTGTGGCACTAATGATAAACGTCTTTCAGTCCTTGAATTGACTTTTGCCCATCCAGAGACTGATTGTTGGAAGCAGTCTCTTTTGGCAAATTTTAATCAAGGAGGAATCTGGGTTTTCAGAGGGCAGCTTCATTGCGGTTTGGCAAAACCGCTCAATGTAGTTCCTCGTGAGCTCTTTCTTTCCTTGGATGACGTCTATGAGGGTGGACATGGTGATGTCCTGCCCTACTTCGTAGAATCTCTCCAAGAACATGTGCTTGAAGCCGGTGAATGAGTTAATGCAGTTGTCCGGCAGATTGTGATACCAGTCGAAGGCGACTCCTTCCAATGCCCCGATGAATAATCGTATGAGGATGGCATCGTCATGAGACAGGTGGTCGGTGGTGACCTCGAAGTAAGTAATGTACCGACTTGCGGAGGTCTTGCCATCATAAGGATTGATATTGAACGGCTTATATCTTGGCAGGAAGGGGACATCCCTCCATACAGCAGGGTATGGTTGCCGTATTCTGAGGTCTTGAGAGTTTTCTCGAGCGTGAAACATGGCTCGGAGCTCTTGGACCTCTCTTCTCGCTTCTCGAGCCTCATCCACGGCGGTGGGGGCCGTTACTTTAGGAGGATTATTGCCTAGGTTCGGTGCAGCTGAATTCGAGTCCGTATTGACCGCAGGACCCGCGCTTGTTTGGACAGGCGTCCCTCTTTGCAGAGTTGGAAGGGCCGCTTTGATCTCGTCCACAGACTTGACCAAGGCAAGCAATATGGCTTCGAGAGTGTCGATGCGTTGGCGATCACTGGAACCGCCTTGGCTACTGTCCGTCATGAACACCGTCTTTACGTGAGGAGAGATGGACGGAGCGGTGGAGGAAGCGCCCTCTGAATCATACCCCTGTAGTGAGAAGCCATCGGGGTATGTGGGAATATTCTCCTCTGGTTCGGACTCAGAAGGAACAGTACCCCCAGTCTCCGAGTTCGCCTCGTCTTGGGAGTTGTGAACGTCATCGGGGACGTCGGGGTTCGCTGCATCTGATGGAAGAGTTTTTTCCCTCGGTTCGTCTTCTTGGAACATCGAATTGTTGTGGATGTTCTGAGGAGTGCAACCCCCAGTCTCAGCAACCCCCAGTGGTGTAGATGACGAATCTCCTATTGTAGCAGATTTCGTCTTAGAACGAGTACCTTGGAAAACTCCGGCG
This sequence comes from Iris pallida, assembly GCA_029216955.1. NCBI lineage: Eukaryota > Viridiplantae > Streptophyta > Magnoliopsida > Asparagales > Iridaceae > Iris > Iris pallida. The sequence goes on along the minus strand of JANAVB010032618.1, from coordinate 12,837,001 downwards.
GTGGGCACCCGCTTAGACGACAGTCTCTTAGTCACAGTGGTTGATATCTTCGGGTTAGAAGCACTGGTCTTCTTCCCTCTCCCATCGGCGGGGACTTTCTGAGCAGAGTTGCAGGAGACGACGGGAAGTGCCTCGTCTTCTGAAGATGGCTGTTGTAGTCTTTGAAAGACGGACTGTCGGTCTTCTCGCACCGTCGTGCTATTGCAGCAGCAGTTGACGATGACTTGGGTACAGTGACGTCCGTGGGAGGATTCTTTGCACCCCGATGCATCTTCTCTTTCCTTGCTTTTATGGAGGATGGCCTCGCGTAAGTCAGAGGGGTCGGGATCGACCATGTTTGTTCCCTGGATTTCGGAAGACTTTTACGAACCTCTCGGTCCGTTTACCGCCGAGGGCTGGACTCGAGTGGTTCTGTACAACTTCCCATCTAAGGCCCGTATAACGGTATGCGGGACGCTCGGATGGTCAAAGACCGGATCAGCGGACCGAGCTTGCCAAGCTCGCGCTGCCCTAGACTTCTTCGCTCTAGTACGTAAGGGCACATAGTAGGAAGAGTCCAGGTGATGCTGGAGAGAGTCAGACATATCTTCTTGGGAGCACAAGAGATCAGGACCATAAGATAGGCAGTCAAAGATAGAGCCACGCGGGGTAGGCGTTTTGTGGCTGTCCTCAGTAGTCTTCATGCGGCTGGCAGACGTAGCAGCATCGGTTTTCTTCATGCGGCTGGGAGCCTCAGCCGTATGTGTTTTCTTCATGCGGCTAGATGACTTGGCCGTATAGACTTTTTTCATGCGGCTGGCAGATTCACCCGCATGAGCCTCCTGCATGTGGTTGGCAGATTTAGCCACATGAGTGTTCGGCTTCTTCTTAGGGTGCATGGAATCACTCTTTGTTCCTGCAAGTCCAACATCGTAGTGCTTTCCTCTGCCAGACTTGGGGACAGCATAGTACTCTACGGCTCGAAGTGGAGCCGTATGAGAGTCGCCTTCACCGTCTGGGGTAACAGAGAGTACCCCATCCAGAGCTTGTGGAGGAGCAAATGATTTTGGCCTCCACTCGCAGCGAGCTTTCTTTGTGCGGGTTCGCTTCTGGATCGGACCGGCACTTCCTTCAGAGAGCATTTCTTCAAACGCCTGTTGGTCGAAGCGGACGACCATCTTCTGTTACGTGGAGCCAAGTTTTGATGCATCCGATTGCGTCACCAACTCCTCAACCGTGGAAAAGTTTGTCCCGAGCAGAGTCGCCATCGTGTTTGCCATGAAATATAAAAGAGCAGAACAATTATCGGACGACTGGACTTTTACTTCACAATATAAACTCGCTTGTATAAAGAAAGCCTAGGGACGAAATCCTAGGTACAGCAATCTAAGTACAATTGTTTATTTTAGATTCTCGGGGTGACGGTAGAGGCTCGGGAAAGCGACGGCAGCTCTGTCTTACTCCTTGGACGATCGGGTGCAGCCTTGGCTCTGTAGAAGAACTGCTGGGCGTTGATGAAGAAATGCTCTCTCCTCAGGCTTTATGGCTCTCTATGTCTCTATGTGCGTCTGTCTCTCTCTCTGTGTGTGTCTCTCTATATTTCCCTCTATATCTCTATCTCTCTCTCTCTGTCCCCCTCTTTTTTTTCTATCTGTCTGTCTTCTCGCAAGGGAATGGCACCCTGCTATTTATAAGAGTGGGGGGCATCATTATGGTTTACAATGATTGACCATTCTTGAGAGTCGGCGGCTAAGGATCATTAAATCTGGGTCGTTCATCGAGATTTGAGCAATAAATGTGATTACATCAAATCTTTTGTGAGTAATTAATGCTGATTGACATAAATTCTCCCGATTTATCATGCCAACCTCGGATTCCTCGACACGTGTTTTTAATTGGCTTATTTGCAAATGATCTGATTTGATCCCAATATTTTATTAGGATTTGCTGAGAGATTTCGATCAATCTGATGCCACGTGCCCTACTGTCATGCCACGTGTCATAATAGCAGAAATCTGAGCCGCAGAAAAGTTGGGCCGCATAAGGCTGGCCACATGTCAAGGCTGTCTAAGAATGGCCCCCTTCCCCTACTGATCATTTGGACCGCATGAGTATGAGTGAACCGCATGGAGATAGTCCTCATAAGCCGCATGAGGATGGTCATCGTGAGCCACATGGGGCTGGTCTTCATGAGCCGTATGGGGCTGTTCTCTGTGAGCCGCATGGGGCTGTTCTCCGTGAGCCGCATGGGGCTATTCTCCGTGAGCCGCATGGGACAGATCTTCGTGAGCCGTATGGGGCTGTTCTTCGTGAGCCACATAGGGCTGATCCTCGTGAGCCGCATGGGGGAGCCTCCGTTTGGGCCGCATGGGGGAATCTCCACTTGGGCCGTATACGACTGTCTATGTGTCAAGGCCGCATGAAAGTTTCTGACTCTCGAGGGATCGTGTCAGAGATTTTCTTCGCTTCCCAAGGAGTTCGTCATTATGAGGGAGTCATAATGATATATTTGTGTCAGAACTGACAGAGATGTCAGCCGTTAAGGCATTTAATGCAGTAAAGGACGAACGGGAGAGCTGTTTGCGTGCCACGTGGCTCCTCTTTGAGCCGCATAGGACATTCTTGAGCTGCATAGATCCTTGATCCGCATGGATCCTTGAGCCGCATGATTTCTCTGAGCCGCATGGGGCTTTTTTTATTATTTTCCATGCTTCTACAGGCGCGTGCCTGGATATATTACAATACCGGATGCACAGGGGCAATCTTCACTCTGCCTTTGGATAAGCCCGGGACCCACCTGTGCTATGCTGTTGCCAATTTTTATGTTCAGATTAATACTTTTCATCCCCAGTATGATCGAGAACACAACTTGATATTGGGGACTCGGTTTGGTCCTTCTTCTGTGAAACGTGCCCAAAAGGCGCCGAAGGGCCGTAAGAAGGAGGACGCTGCTCCAGCTGTGAAGCCAGCCACAGCACCACGGTCGAGTGCTATCCTTAGGGAGCTGACAGTGCCACCAAAGGAGGACACGAAAGATGGTTCTGTTTTTTCCAATCCTCCTCAGAAGAGAAAAGCTTCAACTGAATCGGCCCAGGAGCCAACTTTTAAGAGAAAGAAGAAGATTGTTGCCCTAAAGAGAGCCAAGGAAGTGGGTGCTGGCTCACCTCCCTTGAGAAGGTCTTTCCGACAAACTGAAAGAAGTGGAGCGGCATTACGAGCCGTTACCATTCGGGAGGTATATCCCTTCCTAGACTCCATAGCCGTTTTGGTCAAACTATTAGAAGCTTTCTCACCCTTGCGTTTGTCCTTTGCATAGGACCCTGAAGTTGCTGCTGAGGCAGGTGCCTCCTTGTCTGAGGAAGTGGACGTGACGACAGTGTCCCCTCCTTGTCCTCGACCGGCAGATGACGTTCAGCCTTCCCCAGTCAAGGAGGCTGAATTAAAGGACGATCAGGGCGAATGCCCGGATTATGGTGGCGACCAGAATGCTAGTCCTTCTTTCGATATCTCCTTGGAGGCGATGTCTAAAATCGAGGCCATAATGAAAGATTTGGACGAGAATCAAGTTCAATCGGTTCATCCTCCCGTAGGTACGTTATCTTTGTGCCTCTCGTCGGACGAGATTTTTCGACTTCGATTTTGCGTGCTCCTTGTGAGGCTGACCACGATTTTATATTCCCTTGTAGACAAGGAGAAGGCACCACTCATAGAAATAGCCCAAGGCATTAAGGGAGGAACAGAGGTTGTTCTCGGCTCCTCCGACTTTGCTGGTACGGAGGAAGCTATTAATGAGCCGGTATCGGCTGCAGAAGGAGAGGTTGAACAACTTACTGAGGGGGTTGTTGCTGAATCTGCTCCCGATCCTGCTGGGGTCGTGGAATATACCCATCCTGATGCTGCTCGAGGCCTTGATATTGTTCTTCTTGAATAGCCTGGGCCTGCTCTCGGTTTTCCTGAAGCCAAGACCGATAACTTGGCCCAAATTGGCGCTGAGCATGATGAAGGTACGAAATTACAAATCTTTTGCATTCCCTATTTTTTTTGCTAACTTATGTATATACTATTTTCTTGTCAGGTTTGGCTTCTTGTCAGGCATCTCTTCCTAGAGCGGAAGAACCTCATCAAGCTTCCTCCCCAACGACCTTCACTAAAGACGACGAGATGGCCCAGGAAGTCGTAAGAGCTTTCTACTCTATTTTAAAAGTAAAACTTCCTGGAGTTTTGAATCGGAATGCCGCCTTTGGTCCTGTGAAGGTTGTTGCCGAATGTCAAGTGGCGGCCCTTGAGAGCATTGCCGGCTATGAAGAGCGGGCTAATGCTCTATAAAAAGTTTTGAATGATCTGGAGGGTCAGGTGGCCAGATTCTGGGATGCCAAACAATGGAGCCTGACATTGCTGTTCCGTGCAGAAGATGAGGCTTTGATCACGGCTCTCACGAAGGAGAAGGCTACTTTCCAGGCAATGAAGGATGCCCTCATTCAAGAGATCAGTGAATTGGCTGATCAGTATGGACAGTTCAATACTGCGAGTGAGGCACGTGCTGCTTCGAAGAATAAGTTGGCTGTACAGATTACTGAGAAATATAATCATATTGCGCAGATCTAAAGAGAGATTGCTCAATTAGAGGCCAGCTTGAGGACAGCGACGTCTTAACAGGAGACTATTTGGCTCAGGCTGCCATGACCGCCACCACTTCTGACCATTTAAAAGAACAGCTGGTGAAGTTGGAGGGAGAGCACAAGAATCTGATCCCCTTCCAGGATGAAGCTGCTCGTCAAGAAGAGACGCGCCGCCGTGCTACCGCGAAGTCCGAAGCCGAAATTGTGGCTCTAAGGGATAATATCAATCGATTGTGTATCCCTTAGATTTTTTGTTTGTAACTGTTTTTTAGCTGTCAAGACTCTTGTATCTTTTTTTCCCGTCTTTTGATAGACGTTTAAATAAAGAATAAAGAATCTTTTGGCTTTCAAAATTTATGAATGTTGTTTTGTGAAATATCAGAACTAGAGGTAATGTGGACGTAGTAAGGATATTTTTGGTAGGTATTCCGCTTAGGAATTTGATGTGGACTCATTATCCGTTTTATATTCAAGGTTCTTGAATATAGATAATAAGTTGAAAGAAGCTGTTAATAGAGGTAATATGGATATAATAGCAGAGGATGTTCTATATCTGACCAGAGGTAATATGGACGTGGAAGGATATACAACATTTGGTGGATAATTCAGAGGTAATATGGACGTGATTATCCTTAATGAATGCTTTGCTCAGAGGTTATATCTACGTGGAAAAATGTTTCTTAATCATTCCACTGGGGAAATAATTATCGGAAAACAATTCAGAGGTAATAGGGACGTAACTTGTTTTCGTCAAACCGAGTTTGGGTAGAGTCAAAAACGGAAATAATTCTACTGGAGAATCTTTTTAGAGGACCTATTATCTATGGCGTATTCAAGAATCTTAAAATATGGATAATAGTTAGATAATTTTTTTAATCACGTAAACATTGTAGTGTATACTCACATGACTGAAAATATGTGAACACTGTTTAAAAAAGGTTACACATAATATTTCTTCAGAAACTTGCCATTGATAGCATCATGAGCAAGTCACCATCAGGCTTGGTTAGTCGATACGTACCGTTAGAATACACTGATTCTATAACGAAAGGAACTTTCCATTTAGGCTAGAATTTTCCTTTTGTCTTGTGCGTCATGACCATTGGTCTTCTCACTGCTAAGAATAGATCACCAACTTGGAAGATTCTTTCCTTCATCTTTTTATTGAAGGCTCTGGAAAGACGTGCTTGGAATAGCTTAATACGCTGCTGAGCTAACAAACATTTTTCGTCTAGCGCTTCGAGCTCCTTTAGTCGCAGACGATAGCTTTCTTCGGTAGTCAACTCACTGGCTAAGGCTACTCGAAGAGAAGGAATCTAGATTTTTAGGAGAAGAACTGCTTTGCTCCCATAAACCGGAGAGAATGGTGTACTGCCTGTTGGAGTTCGGACCATTGTACGATAAGCCCATAGACATTCGTCGAGCTTCTTATTCCAATCGTGCTTGTTTAAAGACACAAACTTCTTGAGAAGTTTAATGATGGTTTTATTGAAGGCTTTTGCTAACCCATTAGCCGCTGGATTGTAGGCAGTAGAGGCTACATTCTGGATTCGATTTTTATCGCAGAACCGATAGAATGTATGGCTTACAAATTATGGACCATTATCATGGATGATCCTGCAAGGTCAGCCGAAGCGATAGATAACGTAATGTTTGATGAAACTGATCACGTTCGACATCTTTACTTCGATGAGCGGTATAGCTTTCGCCCATTTAGAGAAGTAATTGGTTATAGCTAGGATGAACCGATGTCCTCTGAAAGATGGTGGGCTGATTGGGCCTACGACGTCCATACCCCAGGCTTCAAAAGGCCAAGATGCTGCCGTCGGGTGTAGAAACTCTGAAGCTTGATGAATGAAGTCGGCGTGGAACTGACAAGCCCTATATTTCTTTCCATATTCAACTGCAACTGCTATCATCGTGGACCAATAATAACCCACTCGTCTGAGGCAATCTTGTAATTTGGGGCTGGTTGATGTGCACCATAAACTCCGTCGTGAGCCTCCCGGAGTGCATGTTTGGCTTCTGTGTTTGATAAAAATCGTAACAGTAGCCCATCGTGAGAGCGTCGGTACAGCATTTTGGTAGTTGTATCATAGTAAAATTTGAGGGATCGTCTTTGGACAGATACTGCTTCTTTTGGATCCTCGGGGAGGATTCCATAGACAGTGTAGTCTATGAAAGGAAGTCTCCAGTCTTTAACGTCGATATTTGTTTCCGTTGTGTAACTGTGATGAATATGCAAGGCATCTTTCACACAGAATAGTTCTCGACCAGACACTGTGATCGACTGCTGAGTATTGGTAGGGATGGTCAAGGAAGCAGTAAGACCGGCTAAAGCATCTTCTTCTATATTCTGTAGTCGAGGTACATGCTCAATAAAGAATCCAGCAAAAGTAGATGCCAATTCGATTGTCGCTTTGTGATAGGGGATGAGATGTTCGTGACGAACTTCATAATCCTCGGACTTGACTAACTATTAGCTTGGAATCACCGTAAGCTTCTAGATAGTCAACTCCTAGTTATTTTGCCAGTTGAAGGTCGATCAATAGGGTATTATATTCGGCCATGTTGTTGGTGCAGGATTCCACGAGAGAATATGCATGGTATATAACCAGATGGTCAGGAGACACAAGCACGATGCATACTCCGGTCACAATATTTTCTTTGGGTCCTGTTCTTGATGCACCGTCAAAGAACATTCGCCAATGGAATTTTCTCAGTTGCGGTATTAGACTCTACTACTTCATCGGGAATTTCGTCATAGAGTTTGGAATTGGCACCGGATGAGCTGCTAGGAAATCAGCTAACACTTGGCCTTTTGCTGCCTTTTGAGGGACGAACATCTTATCGTATGGAGTCAACAACATTGCCCATGTAGATAAACGGGAATTAAAGAGCCCGATTTAGTCATGAGTATTCTAAGAGGATTGACTTTAGATATGATGTGGATAGTCTGCCCAGACACATAGTGGCATGTCTTCTGGATAGCAAAAACCAGTACAAGACATTCCTTTTCCACAGGTGTGTATCTGTGCAAGGCACCCACCATTATGCAGTTGAGGTAGTAGATTGCCTGTTCATGGCCGCTTTCATTATTCTGAGCTAATAGTACACTAAGAGAATGGTTCATAGCACGGACATATAGTAAGAAGGGCTTCCCCATTGTTGGAGCCACCAAAACGGGGGCTTGTGAGATATTTCTTGATGTCGTCAAATACACATTGACATTATTCAGTCCAGACGAAAGATACGCCTCTCTTCATGAGCTAAGTAAACGGTTGACACCTTCCAGAAACGTTCAAAATGAATCGTCTGATGTAGGCTAGCCTTTCTTGAAGTTCACGTAGCTCTTTGAGATTTCTTTGGGGATGCATATCGAAGATAGCTTTCACTTTCTTCGGGTCAAGATGTATACCCTTTGAAGTGATAAAACAAACCAAGGAACTTGCCGCTGGAGACTCCCAGAAAATACTTGGTTGGATTCATCTTGAGTTGATGTGCACACATTAGTTCGAACACCGTTCTCAAGTCTTGGAGATGGTTGCCCTTGAGACGACTTTTAACTGCGATATCGTCTACGTAGCATTCCACTATTTTGTGCAAATGATTACAAAAAATTGTGTTCATAGCTCGTCGGTATGTTGCCCCTGTATTTTTTAATCCTAAGGGCATCACAGTATAACAGTATACCCCCAACAGTGTTCGAAAAGATATGTGCTTCTCATCATCAGGGAACATCTTGATTTGGTTGTAGCATGAGAACCCATCCATAAAGGACATCCACTCGAAGCCACAAGTATTGTCGATCATTACGTCGGTGATCGGAAAAGAAAGCTCATCTTTCGGGCATACAGTGTTCAAATCACGGTAATCGATACAGACTCGAACTTTACCGTTCTTTTTTATGACTGGAACAATGTTAGCGACCCAGTCAGGGTGTTGTTCTTCGTGAATGAATCCACTTGCAATAAGCTTCTAGACTTGACTATCGATGGCCTCCATGATATCTGGTCGGAATCGTCGTTGCTGCTGCTTTACTGGCTTAGCTTTAGACAAAATATTTAGGCAGTGCATAGTGACTTTAGGGTCCGAGCCTGGCATGTCTTCATAGCTCCATGCAAAGACGTCAATGCATTCTCTTATAAGCTGTATAAGAGATTGTCGTTCATCGCCAGATAGACTTTTACTGATGGAGATTGGTTTAAGAGATGATTCATCTCCTAAGTTAACTTGGACGACTTCGTCTTTAGTAGGTGGTTCACGTTGTTTGAAATGTAACTTCCACCTAGTATCTATCTTTTTAGCCTATTGTTCAAGCTCGATCGATTGGACATCGTTTGCAATTTTGTCATTTGACACCATATTGACGGACAAAGTTACTTTGAACATGTCTCCAATACTGGAGTCTGAATCCCAGAGACAGGAATCAGAAGAATGAGAACAACGATCTGCTTCGATGTTTGATCTTTCAGGGGTTGTTGGAGGAGTGATATAACCCAAGCCAACACCATTTTGTTGATAATAGTTCTCGGGTTTGCCGGGAGGAGCAAAGTGACGTATTGGCAATCGTCGTCCCCGACAGTAGTTTAGCCCCTGGTTGCTTTTTATATCATATCCTATATTTTGGATGATATTCTTGGCCTGCCAACTATATCAGAAAATTTACATTTTTCCAGAGTCATAGTCAGCTTCAGTGTTGTGATTGGAAGAAGTAGAGTCCAGAACGAACTTTCTTTCACTAATTATTCGACCAAAGATGATTAGTTCTTTACCCTTCTTTGTAGCTAGAACGATAAAGTAGTGGATATCTTCTAGCCAAAAATTTTCCCATAGATGAGGCGTCGTGACCGGCATGCAGAGATGTGGTCCTATGCCATGCTCTAGAGCGTATATCGTATCTATGTAGTGGTTTACATATTAGTAGACATCGGAGTAATTCAAAATAAACCTTTACTAAGAAAATATTCAAGTTCTTCTTCAGGGATAACATCATCCACTGAAGGTACATTATTTTGAGTATTGATATACTCATTGAGAGGACTATTGTCTAGAATAGGAGTCACAAACTTGGCCAAGTTTGCCACATAGGGTAACTCTTCCGCATTGGGAGGATGGACTTTAGTAGGTTCCGCCCGAGGTGTCTTGTGGAGAGTGATGGTCAATGGTTTGATCTTATTAGGATTCTTCTTTTTAACCCAGATTGTGAGAGGCTTTGGAGTATTTTTTGGAGTAGTACGTCATTTGACTCAGATAATCAGAGGACCATCACTAGAGGATGAACTCGCTTCAGCTTCATCGTCAGTTTCGTTGCCATTATCCTTGGAGGGCTGAGATTGGTAAAGTATCGAATCTCCATAGTAGGCTTCAATGCCCTTAAAAGGATCAACATCGGCAAACTCCGTCTTCACGACGCCATCGCTGTTGACATACTTGAAGCACTGGTGAAGTGTGGAAGGAACGATTATGTTCTCGTGTATCCACGGACGTTCCAACAAGACATTGTAGGATACATTGGCGTCGATTACATAACAAGAAACTTATGTTCAGAGATCACCAATCTGGCACTTAAAACGGATCTTGCCCAGCGGGTGGCTTCTCTCAGCATTGAAAGCCATGATAGTTGTATTGGTTGCAGATTGCTTGTGCAGAGGGATCCCAAGAATTTGGAGTAAACTTCTAGGAATGATGCTGAGGAAGGAACCTAGATCGATGTGCATCCGATCTACCTTAATCGCCCCGATATACCCTGTATAGTATTGAGGTCTATCATGACGATTATTTTTGAGTAACATGTCCTCCTGTGAAAAGGTGATGTTGGGCACCACTTCCATAGTACTGTAGCAGTAAGGATAGGAGACAGGGTCTTCAGCGGGGGCTTTGACTTCAGCGAGATAAGAGTCGGCATGTAGTAATGCCTCACTTAAGGCCTTCCGCGTTTCTTTGGAGAGTCGCAATAGATCGAACAGAGACAACCTGGCAGTTGTATTAGCCAGCTGTGCTAGTATGTCAAAGTTGTAAGGCCGATCCATGCCTTCAGGAGTTGGCACTTTCAGAGACTTGTCAAATCGTGTCTCCTTCTGCTTGGCTTTGTCGGTAGTTGAAGGCTTAGACTGACCGACTTCTGAACTTATGGGGACAGCAGGAACTTGAGAAGGTACTACTTTTTCTTGTACGGGGTCGTAAGTCCGTAGGTAAGTCTTCCCAGATCGTGTCTCGCCAGATAGGACTTCGTAGATGGGAGAAGACACCATATGGCATGACTTGTATTTTTTGTCCATCTTTACTTTGGGAGATACCACCCGCTGTGTTATTTCTTGCACAAGGTCCGGATGGACCCACATGATCTCACCACATTTAGTCGTGAGTGGCACCAAGGTTGAGTTGCAAGCTGGCGGCAGGTTGACGACTTCTATTATTGCTTTGGGGATCGGGACTACGCCGTCTGGGACTTCTGTGGAAGGAAAGTCACCAAATTGAAGAGAGATCATGTTAGAAGATACGACCTTGTCTTCAGCTTCGAGGTTGATCACTTTGCTGTCGATAAGTTCTTGTATCTTCTTCTTCAGGACGATGCAATCCTTGGTAGAGTGACGCACGTACTGATGATAAAGACAGTACTTGGGATCGTTGAGTTGGTTCGCCTCCGCAGGACGTCGTGGTGGAGGCAATGTCAGTTTATTACCCTTCGTCAATATGTGAAAAATGGTAATAACATGGTCTTCGTCAAAGGAGAAAGTCTCCTTAGGTTTGTCAGAGGCGCCCTGAGAGTTGGAAGCTCCATTGGAAGTGTCGACCTTCAAGACTTCTTTCCCTTTACCCCCACGGACAGGGATAGTTTGAGGGTACTTGCCTTTGTCTTCAGATTTGGTTTTTTTCAACCCCAGTAATTCTAGATTAGGGACGTCATTTTTAGCAGCATCAGCGGCTCCAATAAAAGCGGGCCATGTATCATACTTATGTATACCCAGACAGAACTTTACTGTAGGAAGGAAGTTATGTTTACAAGTATCCATAAGTTCTGAGTCTGGTATACCGAAGGGCATCTTCAACGCTAGTCGCCTGAAGCGTTTGATGAAAGCAATGACAGACTCAGTCCTCCTTTGCTTGGTCTCGATGAGGGTGGACATACTAACATGCATGCCACTCTCATAAAACTTGTTGAGGAATAATCTCTCTAAATCTTTAAAGGAATTGATACAACCGTCAGGTAGACTGCAAAACCATTCAAAAGCTACCCCATGTAAGGTGCTAATAAACAGCTTTGACAAGAACGGGTCATCCCTGGATAAGTATAGAGTCTGCGTGTTGAAGTATGTCATGTGTTGACGAGGAGAAGTCATCCCATCAAATGAATTTAGCGTCAGTAGCTTGTAGTTAGGAGGGCAAGTAGCATTCTCCCATTCAGGAGGATAAGGTTGAGATATCTCTATCTTCTGAAGCTTGTCTTTGTGTGAGATGGTGTCGAGATGGGCAACAAGAGAATCAATTGCATCTTGTTGATTGAGCAGGTGTTGAGAAATGGCTGCTATACGGTTGTCAGGCATCGTTGGTGAAGGACCACCCCCAGCATTTGCAAGATTTGGAGGAGGCGCAACGAAATGATACTCCTTCTGTAGTGAAGGAGGGTTATTGCTATGAGCCAGACTAACGTGTGTCGAGATGTTTTGTTGAGGTGGAGGAACAGCCCCAGCAGCTTGGACCGCCATGATACTTGAAAGCATATCAATGATCTTGGCAAATGTTGTTTCAAGATCCACTAGCCGTTTGTTGGTCTGATCACTGGCTTCTTCAGGTCTCTCTCCATCCGCCATGTATGTAGATAACATGCGAGGACGAACAGAGGAAACAGTACAGCTGGTACTGATACTATTTGTCTCTGAGTTAAAAAGTCCCTCGTCTTCAGGTAGGAGAGGTAAATAGTCACCGTCAGACTCGAAGAGATTATCGTCATCTGGAAGGCTACCCCCGGTGTGAAGGTCATCTGCTTCAGACCCTGAGGGAATACTACCCCCAGCTGAAAGGTCATCACCTCCAGGTTAGGATTCCTCGTCATCTATACAGAATCTCGTCCTTGACCGAGTACCCATATAGACTCCTTCGGATGTTGGCAGACTTCTTCTTCTTCTGTTCGCAGAACTGAGAGAAAAAGTTGGGTTCGTGGTCCACCTTCTTTGATTGGAGCTCCCGTAAGGAGGTCCCTACGAGGCCATGTTGGATGAAACACACAGCGGCTCTTCATCGTCAGAGCGATGTAGTCGTCGGAACATGGACTGCCTCTGAGACACACTCATTGCTTTTGAGCAGCAACAGTTGATGATAATACTGGTGCACGGATGTACACCATGAATTATTGTATCTTTCCTCGCTTTATGCTTATGATTTATCATGTCGCGTAAGTCAGCAGAAGGGAGTTTTGCCTTAAAACCCATGTCACATGCATCACCGAGCTTTGCATGTGGGTTTGTAAGGAGAGTTGGTGCATCCGGACTTAGTTCACGTACAGGGGCAACCCTCACACCTAAGTTCTGTGATGACCTTGAAGACAGCCCCGTTCTATGCGCGTTGGGGCCTATCTTTTTGCTGTGGGCGCATAGGCTCTGGAATCTTCCTTTGGGCGCATACTTCCCAGAAGTCTTGGCAGCATGCCTAAGCTTCCTCGATGTGGGCGCATAGTATGGGTCAGTAGAGCTTGGGTGCATAGCCTTGGGCGCATGACCTTGGGTGCATAATCTGTTAAAAAAGAAGTCTTCTGGCCAGAGTTATGTGCCCACACACCTTCTTGGACGCATAGCTTTGGGCGCATGCTTTGTGAAGCAGCGTTGTTTCCTCTCAGTTTTGCCTTTTTCGTTTGTAAGCCTCGCTGCGTTTGTCCAGAATGTCGAACACGTTGATTCTTGGCATCACAGTATTTTTCTCTGCCAAGTCTCGAGCGTTGAACACTCTGTTGTTGGTGGCACAAGAGAGAAGTCGCTGGGCTAGTAGAGCCCGGAACGGTGTGTGCCTTCTTCAATTGTGGAGCCTCTATGGCAGAGTCATGCGTCCATAAAGGAGCTCTATGCGCCCATGTGACAGAGTCCTTCAGTTGCATATCTTCCATGACACTGGCAAGATATGCGCCACGAGCCTTCGAAAGCCAAGTCTTGCGAGACTTGTTTGGCTTCACTGATTTTGAGGGAGTAGAGCCGTCCGTCGAGAGCATCTCTTCGAACTCCTGCTGATCGAACTTTACGATCAACATCTTCTGAGTACTCCCTACTTTGTCGGTATCGGATTGTGTCACCACCTTCTCGTCAGAGGAAAAGGTAGTCCCCAGCATAGTCGCCATTTTTGTGGACACACAAAAAAGAAGAAAAAATGCTATTTTTTCTTATTGGAACAAGGCACCACAAATCGAGTACGCCCGAAAGATCCTCCACTGAGGATCCCCGAGTACAAAAAGAATTCTGGGAATGGGACGATGGGGATTGAGCGAAAGTTGCTCCTTTACTCCGTTAACACTCCGATTACAAAAGTGGAAGAAAACCTAAGAAAATTGCTAACTCTCGGCTCACTGGCAAGAAGTGCAGCAATTTAGCTCTTGAAAATTCTCTCCGTTCTGTGCTTTGAAGAGGTATGAGACCCCTTTTTATAGTCGTTTCCATGCTGGAATGATGTTATGCGCCCACATGAGAAAATACACTAGTTTTCATGTGGGCACATAGTCCTACTTTGGTCGCATAGAGTGTAGGCGCATACAGACTGCGTGATCGTGGGTTGATCGTCGGTTAACGTGGCCGTATGCTCCGGTGCATGACTGTTCGTGGAGACTGACGTGGCTGTATGCTTCGGTGCACGATTGATCGTGGGTTTGACTGAGTCGGGGACTGTCCTGTCTTGGGCACATAGCCTGAAATAGGGCTATGTGTCCCCTTCTGGAGGAGCCTAGTGTAGGCGCATGGGCGCATAGCTCGCTCTGGTGGCTTGAGCGCATAGTATACTCTTGTGACATAGGCGTATAGTATGCTCTGGTTACTTGGGCGCATAGTATGCTCTGGTCGCTTGGGCACATAGTATGCTCTCGTCACTTGGGCGCATATGAATTCTCTAGCTTAGGCGCATATGACTTCTCTGGCTTAGGTGCATATGGTTGTCAAGACTGCTGAAATTTTCATGCTTCTACAGACATATTTAATGCTTCCATTAAGGAACCTTTTAAGTATGGTAGAGCATGACACGAAGGATTCCATCAAAGAACATACAATTAGTATCATGGATTTAAGAAATGTTTTAATAGCTCTACCAACTGACAAAAGGTCTACAACTATTAATTGTCGAGTTTTCGGTCATCCGTTAAATTAAAAGTTTCTTAAGTACTGTCTGGTGAACTAAGAGAATTTCCATTCCAGATGAGGCAGGTTCAGGAAAACCATGCGTTCTTACAAGTTTACACCATCTTTAACTTTTGTGACCACAAGACAAGAGTTACAAACTACAAACTCATACAGAAATTAACTGAAGCATAAGACGAATACATCACATGATTCCTTTGAAACTGCTTACTAAAAGGACAACAATCTGAAGTAAAGTACTAATTCCATATAAGCTTGATGCGGGACGAAGGCCCAAAAATAAATTATTAGTATGAAATTAGGGTTTTGAGAAGATTTGGGTACGGAAGCTTTAATTGAAGAGTGAACAACAACTATTATAAACTTATCTAAAAAAATTATAATATAAATGCAAAATAATAATATGATTACCGTTGAAGACGTCAACGTCGAAAGCGGAGAAGCAACTAAGATAGAGAGATCCACTTTAAGGTTTTGGCATCGCACCGTAAAAATTCAAAATATATTTCTCATTCTCAATTCTTCGATGTATATCTTATGAAATTATAAACTATTTATAAGCTACAAAACAATCAAAAGAAGATAAAATAAATCTCTAAATTCTTATCCATAAGATAAGTCAATCCCTAACCAACCCAATAGATAAAAATTTCTTTAATTTGGTTTATCCTAACATACAAACTAAAAAGCCAAAATAACCAAAAATTTAAGTTGTTCTCCATCATTCTCCTTGCTGTGAAAAATTTACCTCCTGGTGAATCAAGTGTAAAATCCAAAACTTATGCTACTGTTGAAGTCCTCCAATTCGACCATGGTAGAGGCATTTGCTTTGATAACTTAGTCAACATTGAAGCTTCTGACATGACGACAAAACTCCATGATGGTATTGGGGGTTGTGGAAGTGGAAGAACTAGAATATTCAACAGGGACCAATTAGGCATTTCAACAATTAGTGGATGTCTCGATGTCTCTAGAAACATAAAATAATCGTCCCTGCAATTAGGGCTACAAATGAGCCAAGCCGTTCGTGAGCTGCTCAAAGCTCGGCTTAATAAAAGCTTGTTTGAGCTCGGTTCATTTAGTAAACAAGCTGAGCTCAAGCTTCATTTTCGAGCTTGTTTAATAAACTATCCAAGCTCAAGCTTAGAAGTACTCGGCTCGTTTGAGCTCGCGAGCTGGCTAGTTTAGAAGCTAGTTTTTTCTTTGTTGAATTCTAATAATATATATATAAATATATATATATATATATATATAAATGACAAGAGAGATGAGCTGCTCCACGAGGCCTCGAGGCGATTCTTTCGCTTCTTGAGCCACCCCTCCCGGAGAGGCTTCGCCGGCCGTCTCCCACGGTCCTCCCTCAGGTTCGTGTTGCCTCCCTCGTTGGTTCCCTCCTCAGGTATCGTGGCCTTCATCCTCCTTCCCCAGCATGCTCCCCCTCTCTGTCTTCGTCTTCCGACGTCCATTTGTCCGGTGCTCCTCTTCATGGCCGGGCCCCCTAGGCGGGGGCGACCACCGACAGGTCCCCCTTGGCCGGCGGACTGTCTCTTCCTGATGGGATTGTCTGACCCCTCGTCTGCTTCAACACAATCTGCCCACTCTCCCTACTTACTGTCCCCTCTTCCAGCGGGATCTGCTCCTTCAGTCACTGCTGACTTTGGTCACCTACCGCCGGTGGTCTCAGGAGCTTGCCTTGGTTCTGCCACCTCCTCGGGATCCACGCTCAGGAACTCCCGCTCTTCCCCTCTCCCTAAAATTCAATTTTGAATTTGGGTTACGTCGCTCTGGCAGACGGCCGCGCCTCATTAGGGTGCGCCGACCCGCTTGGGTTTCTATGCCCCGCGCCACCCATAATGGCGCCCTTTGCGCTATCTGTAGGCATCTCCGGTTGCGTGCCTTCCTCTCCAGGTCGCGTGCCACCGCCCCTATTTTAGGTGGCGTGAGTCACCTCGCACCATTCACTCCGGCACAACCTGGGTCCGTATCCCTATCGCTGCGCCATTCGATGGCGCCATTCCTTGTATGTCCCCCTTCCAGGTCGCGAAACCTCCGTCCCTACGCGCGGATTAGCCCCTTCGGGTGAGCCCCATGGTGGTGCCTTTCCCTGCGGATCCTATAATCTTCTATCTCCCGCCTCTCCGGTATAGAACTACCTGGCGCAACTGCTCACAATGCTATCTCGCACAAGTTTAGAGACGGACACACAGATCGATGGCCATGATGCGTTTATCGGTGCCCCGCCCCCATCGTAGAAGATGCTTCGACTTCGACCCCATCTCAGACCTGTCAGCTAGTACCTCTCTCTACGCAGGCCACCATCCAACGCTATTCGGTGATCACTCTCTCCAAACTCCCTGCAGTTTTATACGCAAAAAAATTAAGGCCAGATTGCGCTGCCAAACAACCCTTCCCAATTCCAGAAGTTACTCTGCTAGACATTGACTACCCCTCTCCGCTAGACACCACTGAGATTATGGTGCCCTTCTCCACCGCAAAAATTTCCTCTTTGTCAGCCACATTCCCTTATACTTTTGTTCTCAAGTTCTCCAGTGGCTGCCCCAAAATATCCAGAGTCCAAGAAGTCATTGCTAGTTGGGGGCTAACCTCGGGGTTTAGAGTGGCTCCTATGGACCCTAAACACTTTTTCCTTCATCTCTCAGCGGAAACAGATCGCAAGAGCGTCCGGAGAAGAGGCACAGTCAAGATAGATACCCACTCTATGACAATAGTTAAATGGATCCCGGAGTTCAACCCCAAAAAGGACTCGTCGATAGTATCTGAATGGGTTACCCTCCCGAATCTTGCCTTCATATGCTTCACCCCTGTTGATTTGAAGTGAATCGCCAACTCCTTTGGGACGATCGTGGCATTGGCAGAAGAAAATCGTAACCTCACCAAAGGGAACTACGCCAAAATCTGCATGGAGCTTGATTTATCGAAGGATCTTCCTAAGCTTATCCATATCTCGCTTGGCAATAAGATTCACACCCAGCAGATAATATGCGACAACAAAATCATTTACTGCAAGCACTGCCATCTGCTCGGGCACTCCACCAAGCATTGCTTTCGTGCTCACCCAGAACTAAAGAGAAAAGAGTCCAAGAAGACCGCTCCATCACAACCGACTAAGAAACCTCACCAATCTCCCCTACTCCAGCTATCCAACTCCCACATAAGATATGAGGCCACGGACGATAACCCCCACAAGCATCCGCAAAAATCCCGAGGAAAGGCCATCGTCCCCTACATGCCCCCAACCTTAAACCTGGCCAACAAATTCGACATTCTTGCGGCTGACACCCCAGATGAACCCCTAGCGATCGCAGGAGACCACTCGGTAGAGAGACCTGAGGTCAGCAATAATTTGGACAAGGAAGTGGATATCCCTATTTCTGCGGTGCCGAACGAAGATCTCCAAGAACAGGTAGCCCCTCTTCACCTCATAAATAGATTGACATTCAAGCGGTCATCCGGGAAAACTTAGGACAGGAATAAGTGGATAGGATGCAACAAGGTCTTGAAGCAGGCATTACCAACAAGGACTACTTTTTTGGAGCTCTGACAGAAATTGATAAAGAGGACTATTTATACCTCCGGAAGAGACTGTTGAGTCTGATAAGATCCATCACATCAAGGCAGTGGAGCTGGCTGTAGGCACACACAAAAAACCAAAAAGAAGAAGAAGTTCAAGCGAAGGAACGATTATGACTATCCAGTCAGCCGTGAAACTTACCAAACACCTCCCCAGCGTACAAGATGCTTAACATCCTATCCTGAAATGTTAGGGGTCTCGTGAACAATCCCACCTTGAGAAGATTAATCAGTCTCAAGAAAATCCACAGAATTAACATCCTAGTAGTTATTGAACCCAAAATCCCCCATAGTAAAATCAAAGCCATCTAGTTGCAATTAGGCTTCGCTGACGCTATCGCTGGATGCCATGACATCTGGATATTATTCGCTACTGATGTTCAGTTCGGCATCATTAGTGTTACCAGGCAGGGACTCTCGTGCTGGGTGGAACACCCGATGGTTCAGTCTTGCTCCCTCTTATCTGCGGTTCACGACAGCTGCAATATTCCAGAACATAAACAGCTTTGGGCTTTCCTCCATGACACCTACCACCTCCACATCAATCTTCCTTGGCTACGTGTTGGTGACTTCAATGTGGTTGCTAGTATGGTGGAGAAGACGGGGGGTCGTCCTTCCCCCTTGTCATCCATGTACGACTTTAACAACTTTATTTTCGGCGCTCACTTGCGCCCCCTCCAGTTCACTGGTAGCAAATTTATGTGGTGCAACATGCAAGAAGGCGCCAGACGCCAATACTTCCGTCTGGACCTTGCCCTTATCAATGCTAAATGGTCTAACTTGGGAACACCTCCAGCCTTTCGCACCTTAACGCGATTGAATCAGATCACTCCCCCTCCTCATCAGCATTATCAGAAACTTGAATCAGATCAAAAAACTTTTTGATTTCTAGACCTCTGGAGCCATCATCCCCAGTTCAGGAACATAGTTGCTGCTGCATGGAATGGCCCAGATAATCTCGACCCCCTCATCCGTGTGGCAGCCAAACTTAAAGCTACCAGAAAAGCCCTCACCAGTTGGAGCAAAAAAGCCTTTAGGGACATCTTCCAGGTTGTGTGCGCTGTTGAGGATGACGTCAGCCGCATAGAGGTGTTGTTTGCTCGTGATAGCTCGCCAGCTGCCAGAGCCTCCCTCAACTTCACCAGAGCTCTATTGAATTTCCTCATCAAGGTATAGACAGAGTTTTAGAAATAAAAAGCTAGGCTGAAATGGGACTCGAAAGGGGACAAGAATTCCAATTACTTCCATTCTTACGTTAAAGGATGCAGACAGCAGCTCACCCTCCACCATATCACAGATGAGAGCGGTCACATCCTTAAAGATTATCGTAACATTTAATCTGCAGCGGTGAACTTCTACTTGCAGTTGTTTACCAAAAAGGTTATCCATAGGGACGAGGATTTCCTTGCGGCCATTTCCAGCTTTATTGAAGACAGAGATAACACCTAGTTGCAGATATGCCCTCCGCGACTGAGGTCAAAAAAGCTGTGTGGGCTCTCAACAAGCACAACGCTCCTTGTGAGGACCCTAATTTTTGAGAATTACTTTTTTCAATTTATTTTATAGTATTTCTATTTATTAGGTTATATTGTATATTTAATTATGATTATATATGTATTTTTCTGTGTCTTTAATTTTTGGAGCACAAGACATGTCCATCAATCGAAACGACCTTCATGAATTTTGTAGTAGACATGATGACCTTCAATTTGGTATATTATGTCCCATCCAAACTTATGCCCTAGCATTCTTTTAACTTCGAACAATTTTGGGCCAAATTTAGGCCATTTGATTATTTACCGTAATACTAGACCTAACTTCCAACTTGGGTTCATGACACGACATTGTTCAAAACTATTTGACCCAATATATGATTTTAACCCATTTTGAATCTATAACACACATGCCAAGGGTGTGCCACTCAATCGAGTTCCTATGTGTTATTTATTTACGGATGGCACAAGAGACACATGGGTTAACTTTTCGAGCTCGATTTGATTAGAAAATATATTTGGACCCTAACCTAGCCAACCCCACTTGGTAAGAGCCATGTTAGGTTGTCATGACTTAGTAGAAATTATTTTAGATTTATGCCAAATAGATTTAATTACTATTTTTGTATATATATATGACTATATTTATAATAGCCTAATACTATATATATATATATATACATATATATATATATATATATATATATACATATATATATATACATATATATATATATATGGCCTTAATCATGGTCATGTTAGAGTTGCAAATCGACTAGGAACTGTGGCATGGCTAGTGTAGTTGTATGTTTTGACTAGTGTACTAGCCATGCTAGGGAAGGTCTAGCCATAGTAGTGCTTTAACTAGAAAAACTAGGCCAAGTTGTGACTTAACCACTATAGACTTTTTAATTATTTATTATTAAGATTATTGACTTTTAGGAGACCAGAATAGCCCGAACTTTACCCGAACCAAATTCAAACCCATGTAGACAGGTAGTACGTGCAGAGACGTCTATGAAGGTGTACATTTACTATATATGAAAATATTTCGTGTTTTGTTGGGCTAATAAATATTTTTCCTATATATTTATTATATATATAAAATAGGTGCTGTTGATTATTAAATTGTTATTTTATTTTATTTTATTTTATTTTATTTTATTGTATGAGAAATATTTTTTAAAATGCTATTTTAGATTTTGGGATTTTTTGGCTATATAAAACTTGTGTAGACATATATATATATAAGTATAAAAAAAAGTATAAATATCAAGTTAAATATATGTATCCTTATCTAATTCCACATATATATATATATAATACATATTAAGGTGAGCTGTGCTTCTTCTTCCTCCGAACCTAACCGAACCCAGCTGTGTTTGGGAACTTGGTTTCAAAGTTATTTGAATCAATTCAAACATAAACCAACCCAATTAAATCTTTTGCAATATCTCGATCCCTTCAAGATTAGCTAAATCTTGATTTAATTAGGATGGAAGTCTGGATGGAATAACTAAGGCCAAACATGTATATTTATACGCTCGGAAGAACTAAAACGACCGAGAACCCCCAAATCCCTAACACTCGTGACCTTCCTCGACGCCCACTTAAGCCAGACGAACTCCCCAGTCGCCCTGACAGGAGAAAACCAGCCGAAGGCTGCCAGAGACTGCCGCCCGACCGGCCAGAGCACGCAACAGACGCAACAACAGTAGCTGCGAAGACCCAACTTCGTAGGATGATTTTGACATTACCAGACAACCATTCTTCGAACCATTTCTTCAGGTGAAATCACAACCCTACCATCTTTTACTTACTTTAAATAGATTCGAATAAGTCTCATTAGATTGCTTAGACAATCGATGTGAAGTTAACGAAAAACTGCTGAAAAATAGAACAGTTTTTGGGTTCCCAACCCGAGTTTGGAAGATCAATTTCGGTCAATCCATTAAAAAATTTAGAAAACTACCTAACCAATCTTTTAGATAACCTATAGGGCTCCAGAACCACTTTTGTAGTTTTTGTTTTCATTAAGTGTAGGCAAAGTAATTTGTTTTTTAAAATCAAGAAACACTTGTTTAAAATACTTTTGAAATTTGGAAAAAACCATCGATACGGTGTCCATTCCGATAAACCAGGCGACGTGGTCGCAAACCAAAAGCATTAAAAGATGCGTAATGAATTCGCAGACGTGTGAGCTTTGACGGAACTCTAATTGGTTGTATATGCGTGACGAATTTGAGACGTATCCGTCAAATTTCTCCGTATCGACCTCTTTGCAAACTAGTCAATTACTTTGTGCACATTCATCAACTCGAGACAAAACTTGTGCCAATGGGACCGTATCATTTTTTTTAGTTATGTATACCAAGTTTGGTCTGATTCTGATAAGGTTGACCGGAACACTATTTTGGCGGGCCCGCGACCCAATTCGACGGGCGAATTTGTGTACGACCCACTGGACAACTTTGGATACACCATTGGGTTTGTATCGTCAAACCGGACTTGTAAACATATAATTTGTTGACTTTAGAGACCATAGGCTCTGAGATACTTTTCGGTGCAAAGCGGGTCCAACGACGGACACCATTTTGATCCAAAATTATCGTTTTGCCACTGTGTCCAGAATTAGACTTATGGGTAGTCTATTCTAGATATTTTTCTTATTTCAGAAATATTGGAAATGTCTGTTTCAGCATCCAGAGTTGTTTGCGGGAGTTTCGCTTTCGAGACACTTTGACTTGACGAGTTGTTTGCGGGACTTTTTGCTGCCACCAGGCAAGTACACCTAGCCAAACTTTGTATAGTTATTTACATGCATGCTTTTATTATTCTTTCTTGTTCGTGACACCTTTTATTTTTCTATATTTTCTATCCTGTCATGATTTATTTCTTGGTCTCTTATCTATTATCACTTATTGTCATCATTAGTTATATTTTCACACATGACTTCTTTAGCGTTATTTACTTAAGCGTCTTGACTTGACTTGACTTGATCTTGTATTTCATGTTACCTTGACTTGAACCTCTATCGATACTAGGGTTGACTACACTCTCGACTCGGGAGACCCACGACAGGGCTATGATAGAGACTCACTATAGTTAGGGAGTACCATGACAGGGCTACGGTTATTCAATTCACTTTGTGGTCATTCTTAGTATTATTTTATATGACATGTCATGGTTATAGAGTCTTTCCATGAGATCCTTATTCTTATCGTAGCAGTTATTATCCATATTTTCTCGCATGTTATTTATTGTACAGTAGGCATGTATATTATGTGTCTTGCTAGTCCCTTGAGGACCTGGTGATCTCTCCAGGTATTAGTTGAAGTTATCAAGGTAGAATGCATTGGAGGATTGATGATTGTTTCTCCGAGATTTCAGGTATATATATTTAAGTGCATATTTTTTTTATTATTCTCTCGTGTTGCATATTCTATTCTTGATATATTCTGCTTATTAGCGTACTTTATTAGACTCGTATTTCCTTTCGAGTCTATTCGGACATGTATGCTAATGGGCTACAAACCACGAACCATATTGTTCATTCTTGATGTTTTATTATATTTGTGGATTGAGATGTAGTAGATTCTAGAACAACCAGACAGCTTATATGCATTCGAGCTGGACTGGAGTCCTCTCGATACGTAGCTGGCATGTATACGTATTATAGTCCTACGTATTTTGGGACTGGGGCATTACATATTTTTGTGGTGGCCCATGCAGGTCGAGTTAACCGTTTCAGTTACGTTACTGTACCGAACGGGCCTGCAAAGTGACTAAACCCTTAGGATTCTCAATCCACAACTGCCTTGACAATTGTAACACCCAGTTTTCCAGATGAGGGTAATTTTGAAATTTTATAATTATAATTATTATTTAATAATATTTATTTTATATTATGATTTTTAGTAATTTTTAAATTATTTTAAACTATTTAAATTCATGACTTGTGGTTTTGACGTTTTGCTAGTAAAACCCTAGAGACTGTTTGACCTAGAGCCTAACCATGTGATTATGATATTTTAATATCATTTTTGGCCTAAGGATATTTTTACATTTGACCTCTTTGAATTATTTTGATATTATTTTATTATTTATGATATTGTTTTGGGGTTATTTGAGTCGGGTTCGAATTTCAACTCAATCCGACTTAAAACGGGGACCCGGAGGTAGTTTGACTCTAGTGGGACCCACACACTAGTTAGGCATAGCCCACATGATATTAAATTTAGTCCACATGGTAGAAATATTTTAGTTAGAGGTTAGACTAATTATTATGGATAAGGTTAGTGTGATTAGAGACTTTAGAATGACTAATTTAGCCCCAACCAATTAGCCCTTTCCTAATACTCATAGAATAGGTTAGTGGGGGCATTTTGGACCTTACCATAATAGGACAAATAGCCCCATATGGCCAGCCACTTTGGGAGAGGATAGGCTCAAGTTCATTTTATTATTCTCATCCACACTCTCTCTCTCTTGTTCTTCCCCAAATTTCTAGAGAGCAATCCCTAGCAATTTCTCCACCAAATCCTTCTATTTTGCCACCAAATCTTCTTCTTTCCTTCTCCATTCTAGCCAAGGAGGAAGCTACCCAAGTTTGGGAGGATTCGGAGCTCGTTCGTGTCCTTTTGGAATCTCTACGTGTCGGTGTCGCTCCGGGAAGGCTTTTCTTCGATTCGATCTACCGGGAGGTATAAATCCCTTCTCCTTTTCATTTCCTCATGCATATAGGTCTATTTTGAACCCATAGGAATGACCCCCATGGTTGTATCTCTATTTGTGTCCATTTCGTGTCTATTTGGAGGTCATAGGAGTGTCCTTTGTGTTGTGGTTGTGTCCATGTGGGAAAATCCCAAATTTGGACACACTATGTGTTGTTGTTATGTATGAATGAATTATTACATGTTTAATCTCATATTTTTGTATTGGAGATGTGTTCTATAGTGTCTCATATATATATATATATATATATATATATATATATATATATATATATATATATATATATATATATATATATATATATATATATATATATATTAGTGTAGAGAGTGAGTTCTTGATATATTATGTTATATACTTGTGTTCTTTTTTCTCAAACTACCCAAATCCGTCATGATTTTTATCCACGTTTTTAATTTCAGCCCTAACTTAGAAATATCATAACTTCTAGCTCAAAGCTCGGTTTAATCTTCTGTTTTTTTTAAAAGAAGAGTATTGAAGTTAGCTTTCCAAAAATATGTATTAATAGGCCTAATTCTTTCTGTAACTTTTTGAAGAATTATTTGAGTGTCAGCTATACGAAAGACAAACGCGTTCTCGGTGTTTTCGCGATTCCGGGAGTTTCCGGAAACGAAAACGCGATCCGCTTGAAGTTTCGAAAAGCTAACACATAGATCTATAACATACTTTAATCCTAGATTTTAATTAATTCTGAGATGGTACAGTATTGATTATTAGTAGGAATTACTATTCGGCATATGTATTTTGTGCACCCTTGTGTGTAATATAATGTTCTATTTGATTTTAACTCATGTTAATGTATATACATTATGTAATTAAATAGAGAATGCAAGCATGAGTAAATGTTTAAATAAATGATGTATGAGGTGTAAGTATCCTATCTAATATAAGCATGTATAAGTATGGCTTGTAATGAATATGTAGGTTTCATAGTATGTAATGTATGGTGCATATAGTGGTGCAAGAGAATAAATGAATGATGAATGAATGCAAGCATGAATGTAATGTAATAATATATGTAATATATGTAGCCTTGTTAGGAATAAAACTAGAATTTAGTTTTGTTTCACTAAATAAGAGATACATGAGAACTCATATATGTGAATGTTAACTTCCTATTGACACTTTGCTACACAACTGTCATGCCTCACTATCACTCCACACACAATGCACACTACACTATATAACCCTCACACCCTCACTCATTGACACTCTCACTCACACATTGCCCAACACTCATTCCATGATAACACACACATGTTATTATGCACTTTCATGACACACACACACACCCATGAACACATACACATGCTCTTCTCTCTATATATATATATATATATATATATATATACTATACATGGCTAAATGTGTTAATGTGGTAAATAGAGTTTTCCTATAGTTATATATACATATATGTGATATAGGGCCTAGTGTTAAATTCTCTTATCATGTACACCTCCATGTTCACACACACACATAGCTTTACATGTTAGCTTCCTTTCTCTTATGTATAATATTGAATGTGATGGCTTGTGTTTGGCTTGTATAGCCTTGTGATTGGTGTGTGATTGCTAGACTAGGCTTGGTTAGGCCAAGTGAGACTTATTAGACTTATTGGGCTAGGATTTGACCTAGTTGACCTAGTTTGACTAGTCTAGTTGACTGGAGTTGACCAAGTGTTGACTTTAGTCTAGTTTGACCTAGACAGCATGCAGATGCATTGTAGATTATATTTATCATTCCCTGTGTACATCTTGACTTGTGTTGCTCTAACTAGGAGTCAGGTACCTCATCTCGGACAGTACATTTACTTCAGACATTCAGATACGAGGCGAGTACATTCTTTGACCATTTCATACTTGTCTGAATTTATATTCTTGCTCTAGATTACTGTACTTGATGCTGACATGATCATTATCACGGATTGGTACTATACGGATCTTCTTCTGAGATGTTATCTCCTTGTATTCACTAAATACATATTGTGATGTGCGTTTTACTTACATATTATATTTATTGAATACCCATATCCTTGTATACTCCTTGTGCATATTGTACTCTTAATATCACATGAGTCCCAGGGATAGATCATTGTACAACTATTGTATAA